>CAUJRU010000253.1:0-600000 GCA_963277665.1 Viscum album
TAACCCTTTTAATTCATTTTATGCTTTGTTTACTTGAGTAAGGGTGTTTTCTTATGAATAAGGTTTATTTACCTTATTATGGATGTTTTTGACCATGTTTGATTGATATTGGTCGTTGGGTCTAGAACTGCCTATTAGGCTGTTATGTTTTCCATGCTAGTGTTGTTAGGATGGAGTTGTTATTATATAACATGCTTGTGATATGAATTGTAGCTATTTATCCAAGTAGTATTTGAGATTTACTTTGGCTGCTGAATATCGTTTGTGCATGATTATATTACACAAGGTTGTGAGAACCTGGTGTAGTTAGACCATAGGGGGAATGGACACTGAGGGCTTCCCTAGAGTATCTGTTATACTTTTCACATTGCGAGACCATAGGGGGATGGATGTAAGTTCTCCCTCAGAGTGTCTTTAGTTCCACTTTGCAAGACCACAGGGGTAATTGGATGTTGATTTCTTCCTTAGAGAGTCTATAGTTTACTGTTATGAGACCACAGGGGGAATTTAGCGAAGAGTGCTTCCTCAGAGAGTCTTTGTCTAAGTTGAACCAGAGGGGTTGGTTTGTGAGAACTTCCTAGAGGGTTTCTTATGAATGTTTGGTTGAACTAGAGGGGTTAGTCTGTGAGAACTTTCCAAAGGGTTTCTTGTGTTTGTTTGGTTGAATAATTTATAAATGTAAATGAATGTATCTTGAACTGTGGGATTGGTTACTTTTGAGTACTTCCTTGTTTATTACTTCATTTTTCATATTTCCTTCTGTATATATATATATATTCACTGATAGTTAGGAATGGATATTTGGGTGGTTTTCAACTAGGATTCGTCTCTGTTTCTGATGCTTTCGTTGGGGCACGCATCCGTCTGTGGGAGGATGTGCTGATTTTTGACCCGCATTCCCGCTTTCCAAATGCGGGCCACATCCACCACTTATTCAAAGAAGTTTGTTCCTTAATCTAATGGGATGAGGGTATGTCGATTCCTCCTTCCTCGGATTCCTCCTCGGAGCTCGTTACCTAGTTCGGGTCTCCCTTATATATTAAGACATTGTCCGTGAAACTCTTGTTAGTGCCATGTCTTCATGGACACTGGTTAATTACACTTCTTCTGTTGGGACATTCCATGGGGTCTTGACATGGTAGTAACCTTAGATTAGAGTAGATGACAACATCAGGCATGTTAGGAATCTTGGATATGTGGACATTGGGGAACTTGTATTATTTATCATAAGAGGGTATCTCAAGGCCACAGAACCTGAGGCTTCTCATGACGATCATGGGGTATCATATGCCATAGGCATGTCTCTGAGGTTTTCCTCAACTTCCCATGTTTAACATGGGGTATGTCGCGAGTTTAACTTATAGCAAAGACGGTTACACCAAAGGAGTGTCTTCCGAGATTCTCCCCAGGCGTCTCATGTTTAACATGAGGTAGGTCGCGAGTTTAACGTCTTTCAGAGACAAATTAGACTGATCAGAACACTGACAAGAGTGGATCAGGTGGGTGCAACCCCTGTAAGGATCAATGGTGCTAGGAGATAACATGTGGTTAGTTACCTGATTGCTGCTAGGAGAAATGAGAAGATAGGTGAAATAATCCCACCGGGATGTGGCATCCCGGGTAGGAATCAGGATAGATATGGGTTGTTGAGAATGGATGGGGAGTGAAATGGAGCCGATGTGAGGGTGACGATGAAGTTGGGTTTGAGCCTCAAAGATACTTCCTAAGTGTCCCCATGGAAGGGAATCAAAGTCCACATAGTTTGGTGGGGCGATGAGTCACCTAATGAGGCGGCCCATATGGATGGGACCCAGAGGAAGTGGAACCTCTGGGTTGGATTATGGCCTTCCTGAAATGAATAGGCTCAAGGGAGAGATCAGGATGAGACATGGGTGATGGTCTTGAACCTCAGGGAGGCTTCCTATGTACCTTTCCATGGCATGGATCAAAGTCCATGTAGTTCAGGATGGGGAGATAGAATCTGGGTGTACGCAGAGGACAGCGACCCGATGACATGCTGGGGATTATGCGTGGTTAGCAACCCAAGGTTGGTCCAGCGCCATGAGGCGGACCAGAGATATGGGTCCCAAAAAAGGGGACTACAATGGCTTACCGTTGATTGCAGGCTAAAATGGATTATTGCTAGTTGTGTGCAATAACTTACCACTAAATGGGGTTTAAACAGCTTACCGCTGGTTGGGGATGACAACGGCTTACCGCTGAATGGGGTACAACGGCTTACCAATGATTGGGGAACACAATGGATTACCGTAGATTAGGAAACACAATGGCTTGTCATCGATTGGGGAACACAATGTCTTACCTTCGGTTTGGGAAAACAATGGATTATCATCAGTTGGGAAACATAATAGCTTACCGTTGATTGGGAAACACAATGGCTTACTATCGATTGGGAAACACAATGGTGTACCATCGATTGGAAAACACAACAGCTTACTGTCGACTGGGGTTGGACTTTAGGGAGTCTTCCTATGTGCCTTGTCTAGGATAAGAGGATCAAAACCCACGTAGTTCGAATGGGTACAGTTTAACATCATGCAGGACGAAAAGGGACGTATAGTTTAACGACATGCGGGATGAAGGTGAACTGACGTTAAGGGGGTCGGAAAAACTGGGTGTTGGGCTTGAACCTTAGGGAGGCTTCCTACGTACCCTTCCATGGCAAGGATCAAGTTCCACATAGTGGTTTGGTGAACTGATGTGAAGGGGGTCAGGACCAAAATTTGTTGGGCTTGAACCTCAGGTAGGCTTCCTACGTACCATGTCGTGGGAAGGATCAAATTCCCCGTAGTTTGGGATGGTGTATTAGTGAACTGACATGAATGGTTCAGGACCAATAGGTGTTGGGCTTGAACCTCTAGGAGGCTTCCTACATACCTTGCCTTGGCATGGATCAAAGTCCATATAGTTCAGGATGGTTTGGGGCTTACATGCTAAGGTGGACCAGGAAGGATGCCATGGTCAATGCTTACTCTAAGCCCATGTGATTCATGCTCGGTGTGAGAAACAAGAGGCAAAAAATACCTGGCTATCATGTCACGAAAGGTGCATACGTGAGAAGTGAAATGAGGCTTACACATGGTTAGAGGCCCAAAAAGGAAACAGGGGATTACGCATGGTTAGCAGCCCAAAAAGGAAACAGGGGCTTACGCGTGGTTAGTAACCCAAAAAGAAAACAAGGGCTTACACATGGTTAGAAACCCAAAAGGTAAATAGGGAGATTGATATTGGGACTTACTCTGGGATGGAGGCTCGATGGAGACAAATCCTAGAGGGAGAGGGATGGGATAAAGAAGGTCTCGATGCTCATCTCTTCCCTGGTATTTGGCACTGAATAAGAGAGGAGGAGTAGGGATTCTACCTCCTGTAAGAAAGGATAGGGGATTACAACAAGGTGGTTGACCTTCCCCGCAGACATGTGTCGCTCCGGCAAAAAGGATCCCATTCCATGTGAGGAAGACCTCCCTCCCATAGAGACGAGCGGGAGTAGAGAATGTCTGAGATGGGGTTCCCCATGTAGATTGTGTGGGGTGAGGTCATAGTTTAATGTCATGTACTGAGTACGATGATGCTTGGCAGTTTAATGTCATGCAGCTCGGATGATGGTGGTTTACTTCGCACCCCTAGGACTTACATAACTGATACCCGCCCACCCTTGGGGAAATGAAGGCATCATCAATGCCATGGTGAGGGGGTGTCATGGAGTGATCCACTAAGGGGCCCATGTTAGCATGGTTGGTTGCCACTAAGGAGTGATAATGGTGAATGGGGATTATGCCTGGAAGCTGTCAAGGTGCCGCTATAAAGCAGAAATGGTGAATGGGGCTTATGCATGGAAGGTTCTTGGGTGCCTCTATGGAGAAGAATAGTGGATGGGGATTATGCAAGGAAGCTTCCCATGTGCCTCTAAGGAGCAGCAATAGTGAATGGGGATTATTCATGGAAGTTGATCATAATGTCATCCTCATGTCTGGCCATGAGGGCATCCCAACTCATTGGTGGGTTGATTCATATAATTGAGGTCTATACCTATGAAATAGTGCACAAGCAGGATAATGCCAAGGGAATTGGAATTATTCTGAACAAAGGTAGATGAGAAGTTTAAATCACATTCCCTACATTCAGAATGCAGTGAGGGTGGCATGGTGATGGAGGATAACTGTTGACCATGTTCGAAACATAGCACCCATATTGTGTTATCCTGAAATGTGGAAAAACAAATGAGGGTTGACTGTTGACCATGTTCAAAACACAGGACCTGGCTTGAAGTGTTGTCCAAAGTCTTCCAGGGCATTGGCCCAAAATGGTAGTTGATCCGAGGCGGCATGGGATGAAGTCATTAGGGGGTCCCTTCATACATGAAAGAGAATGAAGATCTAAATGAAGGACATGCAAAGAATGAGGTGGAGTGATGGAATGTTTGAATAGATTATAACTCTCTTGAAATTATACCACTTTAATCATGGCATGAGGTATCTTATTCTTGTCACATAAGCCATCTCTTATTTAGAACAAGAGGAATCCTATTATTGAATGATAGGGAATACTATAGTTTATAGTCATGTAGAGAGGATTGTAGGCATCTTATGCTTGGAACATAAGGAATCTCTTATTTGGAGCAAGAGGCATCCTATTATTGAGTAATAGGGAAAACTATAGTTTATAGTCATGTAGAGAGGACTTTTGGAATCTTATTCTTGGCACATAAGGTGTCTCTCCTTTAAAGTAAGAGGCATCCTATGTTTGGAACATAGGGTATACTAAAGTTTATAGTCATGTAGAGAGGACTATGAGGCATAAGGCACCTATCAATGGTTGGTGTTGGGATTTATGAAAGAGCGGCCCTTTCTGGTTCATCCTAGTATAGAAGTCAGGTGATGGGGTTTGGATGAGTTTCTTGAGTGATGGTTCGACTCAAGGTACTTGGGGAATTGATGATGAGAATCTCAACTCATGGCATGGGAAACTAACCAAGAGGAATATGTTGACTCAAGATGTTTCTTGATGTGTAGAGGAGTATCTCAAATCATGGTATTCTATAGGTGGAGTGTGGGTGCTCATAAGGGTTCAATGGAAAATCTCGACGTCCCGAACCGGAAAGTTCATGGTGTGACTCTCCATTTTTCATGGGGGTTAGTGACAGAAGCGAAGGGACCGGCCCAGAGGGTCGGGACCATATCTCAGCACTAATCCCAATCAGGGGTGCAGGGGCACAGCCCCCGCAGTATGTACTGGTGAGTGAAAAGGTAGGTTCTTTGTGAAGTAGCTTCATGGAGGAAAGATGCCTATGAAGCATGAGGCCTCACGAAGAAGCTTTGTGAAGGAAAGATGATCATGGAGCATCGACTCGCAGATCAAAGGGGGTCGCATAGAAAAGTGTCTTATAGAGAAAATAGGGTCGTGGAGCAAATCAGCTCGTAGATCAAAAGGGCCTCATGGAGAAAAGTGGATCGGGGAGCAAAGTGGCTTGTAGAGCAAAGGGCCTCGCGGAGCAAAGTGACTTGCAGGGAAAAGCGCCTCATGGATCAAAGTGGAACAGGGAGAAAAGGGACTCATAGAGCAAAGAGGATCATGTAGAAAAGTTCCTCGTAGAGCCTTGAGCAATCCAAAGGGTCTCTCTCCTTCACAAATGGAAAATCCCTTTGCAAAGGGCATCAGTTCGCGGTGCTTAGGAGCTCCGTGAAATGGGAGATCATCTGCCCAAGGGGCGGTGTCACCATGCTTATGAAGGAGGGTTTTCTAAGTATTTATAGGTGATGTATGTCAATGGAGCATGACACGGAGCACAATTGCACACCACAAAGATAAAATCACACTGCGAAGGAAATCACACTCTGCAACCAGAGGGATTTCCCTCAAGTTTCTTGTAATCGCAGAGTTGACCGTCATCAAAATTTACGGTGCTCGCAGAGGCTCCAGTCATGTTCCCTCAAGTTCATTATAATCGCATATTCGACCTTCATGGCACATCTGGAGGCTCCAGTCACGTTCCCTCTACTTCCCGATCACGGAGGGAGCTTCACAAATGGGCTCTGTGAACCAGTTTTTCATCCCAACTTCAAATGTCCATAACTCCTAATCTGAAACTCCGTTAGGGATCTACAACCAGTAAAATCAAAGCTTGAGAAACGAGATACGATATTTGATCATGTATGAAAGCATTTATAATATTTTGGGAACAATTTTTCTGGTTCAAACAAATTCCCCCCTAAGAATGGGGTCCAACGAGGATAAGGAGGGCGAGGCGGACTGCGTTCTAAGGAAACTACTGAGGAAAACGCATGCCTTGGGGTCCATTGTATCTCAATCGCATTGAGGAAATAGTCGACTAAATTTGTAATCCCTCATGATCCATGCACGGTGCAAGAAATAAGATATAATAGGAGGTTATTCACCTATACAATAGTGTTAAACAATGGAAGGTGTGAGGGATCAGAATGGGACATCGATCACCATTATAAGAATCCTAAAATATGGATTGTAGATGGAGAATGGGGCTCTCTAAATAGCTAATCAGGATTTCCAGGAAGAAATAGGGAGGCTTGACTAGAGAATGAATCTCTCAGAATAGTCAAATTACCATTTTCCTAGTGTTCTCTAGTGCATGAGTGGCGTAACACCAAGGGCATTGGAAATAATATGAACATAGGGGAGTGGAAAGTGTGAATAATGACACCCAAAATTCATAACACTGTAGGGATGGCGTGAAAATGAAGGATAACTATTTATTGTGTTCGAAACGCAGTATCCTAATTGTGTTAGCCTGAAATGGGGATAACAAATGAGGACCAACCACTGACCACGTTTGAAACATGGGGCCTGAATCAAAATTCCATCCATAATCATCCAAAATGTTGGCCCAAGATAGTAGGAGAGCCATAGGTCAATCATCCATACTTTTAGGGGGTTCCTTTAGAAGTGAAATATGATGAGGGTCCAAATAAAGGGAACTCAAAGCATGGAGGGTAGAGTGATGGTTTATTCAAATGGAGTCCAACACTCTTGAAATTATGCCACTGCTGTGGAAATAGATTTGGTGGGTGTATCGGTATGATCATGGATCAAACTTACTTCTGAATTGGAACTCTCTGGTAAGGACTTAGAATTATTTATAGTTTTATTTCATACCAATAAGGACAATAGAAACGTATTTTAATATCATACGGTGAGGACGGTGCACATAGTTTAAAGGTCATACTGCCTAGACCAAGATCGGGGCCGAGGGGCCAGAAGGGTTAATGACTTTAGGGATGGTCCCAAGGCGAATTGCCTAGGCATTTCTACGTATCCCATGAATATGGGAATCAAGCCAAATGTATTTCTTGAACACATCATGGTTAAAAACCAATGCTGGTGGGGGAAATACTCTCTGGCAAGGAAGTCGGCGCATCCTATAGTTATTATGGGGCATCCTAAACTTGTTTAGGGTAGAGATGAAATTTAATATCATGCATTGAGGATATGTGAACTCATGTAGTTTAACATAATATAGTAGGATGGATAGTGAAAGGGTATATCCCAAGAAGGTATTATGTGATGTGGTAGCTATAAACATGACGTGAATGAAGACATAAGGAGTCTGCACCACACCATGTATCCTCGGAGGAAGTTTTTTAGGTCAAGGGACCAAAAGTGAGAGTTAGGTTGGGCCTGAAACAAAGTGTATGGGCGTTCCTACATATCCCATCATGATGGGAATCAATCCGCGCATAGTTCTTGGCACATCATGGTCAAATACCAACTCTAGTAGAGGGAATCCTCTCTAGCAAGGAAGTCGACGCATCCCATAATTATCATGGGGCATCCTGAACTTGCTTAGGGTAGGGGCCAAAGTTTAAAGTCATGCGTTGAGGAAATGGATACATAGAAAATAAATGTGTGGTGCGGTACATACCTCGACATTAATGAGGACCATAAGAGTCCACACAACACCACATTCTCTCATGATAATCCTTAGGTTGAGTAACTGAAGGTGAAAGCTGTGTTAGGCCCAAGACGGGTTTTCTGGGCGTTCCTATGTATCCCATGAGGATGGGAATCAATCCACACGTAGTTCTGAGAGTAAAGTTAACATCATGAAGGATGAATGGAATCTGTAGTTCATCTACACGAGTACACATCCTACCAAAACCCCTAAGCCCAAGCGAGTCGTGCTCGATGTGGGAAACAAGGAGTTGTGATGGGACTTTCCTAGTACTATTAGACACACATTAGGGGTAATGGGATGCTAGGTGAATGACATCCCAATAATACCAACCTGCATACTTAAGGCACCTAGATGTGCGAAGGGGTAAATCCGGTTATGTTGGAATTCCACTTGAAAATAAGGGAGTGGAAAGATGTGACCATGATGCTCGAGATCTGGACCACAATGATAGAGGTGTGAAAATAAATTATAATTGATGACCATGTTCAAAACATAGTATCCATTTTGTATTATCCTGGAATGGGGATAGACAAATGAGGGTTGACTACTGACCATGATCAAAACACGGGACCTGTCGCAAATGTCGTCTGAGGTATTCAGGGTCGTTGGCCCAAGACGGTAGGTAAGCCAATGTATCATGATACTAGGCTATAAATGGGGTACCTTTTAGACATTGAAGAGGATGGGGATCCATATAAATGTCTCATGAAGTGTGGACATGAAATGAGGGGATGTTTATGTGAAACTTCCACACCTTGGGATATTTTCCAGGCCGCATTTAAGTGTTCCAATGAGATGTTTCAAATAGAGGAAGTCAAATCCCTTTCCAAGGAAAAGGGTCATGGGGTCACAGGATCCTATCTTAAGGTCATAGATTGGACCATTAAGAGGGGACTTGGTTTGATGGACTGTGTGCAGGGTGGTGAAGTCACCAAATCCGACACGTAGTTCCCATAGGTAGATCTTAGTTTAGGGTCATAGAACTTGGACCGGGTTGGGAAAAGACAAGGGAGGCACATGGTGCTGCTATTGAAAAACATAACGTGAATTAGAACCCAAGAGGTACTCTCCACACCACATGTTCCCAAAAGAGTTTGGGCCAAGGGGCCAAAAAGGCGGGTAGGATTTAAGATTCATGGGGATGGACCTGCAGACGGAATATCTGGGCATTCCTACGTATCTCATGAGGATGGGAATCAAGCCATACATAGTTTTGGAAGATTTTATGTAGTTTAACATCATGCAACAAGGACGTTGAGAGATATTAGTTTTAAGGTCTTAGAACTTGGACTATGGAGAATTGAAACTCTTCCAAGCGAGCGCAAACCTCGATCAGATCCCTAAGCCCACGTGAGTTAAAATCAGTGTGGAAAATAAGGGTGGAAGAGGTCTTTGCAACACATGAAATACACATAAAGGGGAAATCGGTGTGGATACCCAAATGACGCCTTACCGTAGATGTGTCCTCCTAACGTGTAAATGCACACTGAGGGATAGTACCAAGAGTGACGAAATTCCACTTGGACGTGATAGAGTGGAAAATGATGTGAATCATGCAACCGACATTTAGGGATTGATGAGGTTGGTGTGACAATGGAGGATAACTGTTGACCATGTTCGAAACACAGCATCCATATCATGTGACCTGAAATGGGAACGACAAATGAGAATCGACCGCTGGCCATATTCACAACACGGTACTTATATCAATTCATAGTTCAAAATCCTTTAGGATGTTGGCCTGAAATGATAGGAGAGACCTTAGGATAATTATATGTATCATTCAAGGGCCCTTTTGGATGTTAAAGGTGATAAAAAACCCAAATAAAGGGGAGCATGAAGCCTGAGGATGGGCGATAACATGACTTGTGGAATCCAACACTCTAGGTCCTGAACTAGAGTGCTCCTAGGCACATCGTTGAACTACCAAAGAGGGTCAAGGGGCTCGACTCAAGATCATCCAACTCAAAAAGATGAGTATAGAATAGGGTGATAAAGAGCTCTTAGGAGAAATGGGTATATGGCACAGTTGTTACAAAACCAACATGAATGAGAACATAATCCCATACCACACCACACACCCTCCCTTCTGGAGGACTCAGGCCAAGGGGACAAAAAGACAAGGAGGTTTCCAAGAAACAGGTCTAGACCCAAAGGATAAGTGTTTGGGCGGTCCTACGTATCCCATAAGGATGGGAATAAATCCATACGTAGTTCTGGAGGATGTTGTTAAATTTTACATCATGCGGCAAGGAAGCGTATAGGGGAAAGGTATCTTAATGAGAGATGTGTATGGAACGAAGAGTAACCCAACGTGAATGAGGACACCAGCTCATACCACACCATATAATCCCAAATGAGAACTTGGGACAAGGTGGGTGAAAAGGCCGAGGGACCTAAGGTCGGGCCACGGATGAAAAGTCACAGCCAGTTTGTAGTTTAACAACTTGCAGTGAGGATGATATTGATCTTAGTTTAAGGTCATAGATCTCAGACCGTAGATGCCCAGTTTAATGTCATGTGCATGGGACATATGGGTAGAAAGGATGAATCACCATGCCTATTATGTGGGAGAGCATAGAATGACAATAATGATCAAGGATAACTACTAACCATGTTCGCAACACAGTATCCACATTATGTGACCAGGGATGGGGGAAAACAATTGATTGTTGACCATTGACCATATTCACAACATGGGACTTGTATCAATTTGTTTCTTGAGATCCTCGAAGAAGTTGGACCGAAATGGTAGGAGATCCCTTAGGTCAAACAATCGTGCTATTCGGAAGTCCTTTTGGGTGTGAATGGTGAAAAACCCCAAATGATGGGACATGCGAAGAGTAATGGGACCAGTGTAGTTTAACGTCTTGCGGCAAGGATGATGGATGGAGGGGTGTCTCCGGGGGATGTATGTGGCATGGACAACATATCCCAGTGTGAATAAGGAAACGAATTCCACACCACATCACACAATCCTAGATGATAACTTGGGCTAGGGTCCCAAAAAGGCTGAGGGACCTGAGGCCAGGCCAAGGATGGGAAGTCCCAGACAGTTTTCAGTTTATTGTCATGTTGGACAAGTTCTGAATGGTTTTATGTCCTTCAGTTTGGATGGATCACACATTTTAACGTCGTTCGATGAGGATAGTGGTGATCTTAGTTTAAAGTCATAGAGCTTAGAGCATTTTGTATTTTATTATCATGCAGGACGAGTGATGGGTAGTTTTATGTCCTTCATCCTAGAAGGATCACACAGTTTAATGTCATTTGATGAGGATGGTGCAGATATTAGTTTAAGGTCATAAAGCTCAGACCATTTTGCATTTTATTGTCATGCGGGGTGATAATGAGCAGTTTAATGTCATGATGGATGATAATGCAGTTTAACATCATATAGGATAAAGATGCAGATTAACATCATACGGGACTAAGATGAGAATTTTATAGTCATCCAGGATGATAATGAGCAGTTTAACGTCATGACGGATGATAATGCAGTTTAAAGTCATGTTGGATGATGATGAACAGTTTAATGTCATGTAAGAAAATAATGCAGTTTAACATCTTGTGGGATGATAATGCAGTTTAATGTCATGCGGGGTGAAGATGAAAAGTTTAAAATCATGCAAGATAATAATGAGTAGTTTAACATCATGATGGATGATAATGTAGTTTAACGTCATGCTGGACGAAGATGAGCAGTTTAAAATCATGCAAGATGATAATGCAGTTTAACGTCATGTAGGATGAAGATGAGTAGTTTAACGTCATGCAGGATGATAATGAGTAGTTTAACATCATGACGGACAAAGATGAAGATTTTAACATCATGTAGGATGAAGATGAGTAGTTTAAAGTCATGCAGGATGATAATGATCAGTTTAACATCATTACAGACGAGGATGTATGTGCCGCTCAACTATATCATTACACATTATATCAAAACTACTAATCCCATGTGAGTCATGCTCGGTGTAGGAAACAAGGAGTAATGATGGGATTTTCTTAAAACATAGAGGAACGCATAAAATAGAATGGATATTTCCAACTAGGAATATCCCAACAGTACTATCCCTCTCACTCAACATGCAAAGATGCACGGAAGGGTAACACCAAGGGTATTAGAGTTCCACCTAAACCTAAGTATGTGGACAGATGTGAATCAGGACATCCAATATCTGGATCACAATGATGTTGGTGTAATGATGGAGGATAGTTTTTTACTATGTTCGAAACATAGAATCCATATCATGTTACAAGGGATGAGGACAGACAAATGAGGGTCGATCACTGACCATGTTCGAAACATGAGACCTGTCACAAAATTTCATCCAAAGTATTTTGGGGAATTGGCTCAATAATGTAGGTGAGCCAATGTGGAATCAGACCAGGCTGTTAGGGGGGGCCCTTCGGACATGAAGGAAGGTGTGAATCCAAATAAAATGGATTTTATGAAGCATGTAGATGTATTGGGATTATGTCTATTTGGATTCCAACACTCTGGGTTCTACACCATAGCGCATCAGTGTGTGTCAGTGGGAAGACGTAGCTAAACTCAGAGTAATAGACCCTAGTGTTGCAAATAGTTTAAGGTCTTATTGCTTGGACCAAATGTTCTTAGTATAAGATCATAGAGTTCGGACCTGGTGCATAGTTTAACGTCATGTAGCTAGGATGAGTGATGACTGTCGTTTAGGGTCACATATCATTGACCATGGTTTTTTTGGTTTTAGGTCACGTAGCTTTAACCAAAATGTTGTTTAGTTTCACATCATGTGACCAAGACATTATCCTATAGTTTAATTCCATGTGAACAAGACGATGGTTGTTATGTAGTTTAATGTCATGTAACTAGGATGTAGAACCACAAGGATTGTGTTGGTAGAGGGATGCTCATCTCTACTACATTCTGGTGTTTTAGTATGAGTGGGAAATCTATATGATGGGATTTCCCTAAAATTCTCCAAGCATGATCGTTGATGTTCTCCATGTGTGAGCTGGGATACCTCATAGTGAACATTCCATAAGCTAGTGTCAGGGCCATAGGGAGGGCCTTTGCGGTTGATTCAATGTGGTAGTTAGTATGATAGAGAGTATCTCAAGGGTGGTAGGGATGACAACATTCCCTCAAAATAGAGGGGAAATGGAGCTCAGAAGGCGTGGAAGCTTGGATCGTCGATGTGACAGGGTGATGGATCCTGAAAGGCGTGGAAGCCTGGAACGTCGGTATGATGGGGGGGGATGGATCCCAGAAGGTGTGGAAGCTTAGAACATTGGTATGATGGGGGAGATAGATCTCGGAAGGTGTGGAGGCCTGTAATGTTGGTACGATGGGGCGATGGATCCCAGAAAGCATAAAAGTCGGGAGCGTCGGTACGACGGGGTGACGGAGCCCAGAAGGCGTGGAAGCCTAGAACGTTGGTACGATGGGGCGATGGATCCTGGAAGTTGTAGAATCTTGGAGCATCTGTATGATGGGTAAGATGTATCCTAGAAGTTTTGGAAGTCTGGAGCGTCGGTACGATGGGGGCGTTGGAGACCCAAAGGAGTGGAAGTCTGGAATGTCGGTACGACAGGGCGATGGAGCCTGAAAGGCATAGAAGCATGGAGTATCGGAATGATGGGGGTGATGGAGTCTGGAAGGCATGGAATCCTGGAGCTTTGGTATGATGGGACGATGGATCCCATAAGGCATAGAAGCCTGAAGCATCGGTATGATGGAGGCGATGGATCCCGGAAGGCGTGGAAGCTTGGAGCATCGGTACGATGGGGGTGATGGAACCCCAAAGGATTGGAATCCTAGAACATTGGTACGACGGTGGTGATGGAGCCCTAAAATCATGTAAGCCTTTGTGAAGACTTATGGTAACTTCGTTCTAGATGATAGTAGTATTGGGAGGACCTCTGGAGTGACTGCTGGTGTTGTTGGAGATGCGATATTGGATTGGGGGAAGTTGTCCTCAGTGAAACCCATGAGGGTAGTAGAGTCGGCAAGAAGCTGATGTAGTCAGGAGGTGGATGCCCCCTGCGCGACCTCTTAAATAGGAGGAGTCGGTGAGGATCCGATGGAGTCGGGGGAAGATTCCCCCTACACAGCCTCTTAACGCAGCAGATTTAGTGAGGAGTCGATGGATTTGGGGGCGGATGCCCCCTACGTGGACTCTTAAGGTATCGGGGTCAGTGAGGAGCTGATGTAGTTGGGGCAGATACCCCTTGAGTGGCCTCTTAAGGTCGAAGGGTCGGCAAGGAGCCAATGTAGGCGGGGTTAGATGCCCCCTGCACGGCCTCTTAAGGTGGCAGCATCGGCGAGGAGCTGATGGAGTCGGGGGAAGATGCCCCATGCGCAGACTCTTAAAGAGGCAGATTCGGTGATGAGCTGATAGATTTGGGGGAGGATACCCCCTGCACGGCCTCTTAAGGTGGTGTAGTCAACAATGAGCCGATGTATTTGGTGGGAGGATGCCCCATGTGCGGCCTCTTAAGGCGGTGGGGTCGGCGAGGAGCTGATGGAGTCGGGGGTGGATGCCCCCTACGTGGCCTTTTAAGGTGGAAGCATCGGTGAGGATCCAATGGATTTGGGGATCTGATGCCCCCTATATGTCCTCTTAAGGTGGAAAAGCTGGTGATGAGACGATGGAGTCGGGAGTGGATTTCCCCTGCGCGGCCTCTTAAGGCAGTGGAGTTGGTGAGGAGCCGATGGAGTCAGGGGCGGATGCCCCCTGGGTGGCCTCTTAATGTGAAGTATTCGGCGAGTAGATGATGGATTCGGGGGGGTGCCCCTGCGTGGCCTCTTAAGGCAGCGGGGTTAGTGAGGAGCTGATAGAGTTAGGGGGCGGATGCCCCCTACAAGGCCTCTTAAGGCAGTGGAGTCGGTGAGGAGCTGATGGAGTCGGCGACAGATGCCCCCTACGCGGCCTCTTAAGGAGACGACTTCGGTGAGGAGCCGATGGATTCTGGGGGGTGGATTCCCCCTTCACGGCCTCTTAAGGCACTGTATTCGGTGATAATCCTATGGGTTCGGGGGTGGATGCCCCCGGTGCGGCCTCTTAAGACGGTGGAGTCGGCAAGGAGCCAATGGAGTCTTGGGCGGATGCCCCTGCGCGGACTCTTAAGGTGGCGGAGTCAGCAATGATCCAATGGAGTTGGGGGCGGATGCCCCCTGTGTGGCCTCTTAAGGTGGCGGCGACGGATAGGAGCCAATGGAGATGGGGGAGGATTACCCCTACATCGCCTCTTAAGGCAGTGGCGGTGGTGAGGATCTGATGGAGTCGGGGGAAGATTCCCCCTGCATGGCCTCTTAATGCGGAAGATTCAGAGAGGACCTGATGGAGTCGGGGGTGGATGACCAATGTGTGGCCTCTTAAGGCGGAAGGGTCGGTGATGAGCTGATGGAATCGGGGTGTGGATTCCCCCTGTGCAGCCTCTTAATGTGGCAGAGTTGGTGAGGAGTCGGGGGAGGATGCCCCCTGTGTGGCCTCTTAAGGTAGTGGCATTGGTGAGGAGACAATGGAGTTAGGGGATGGATGCCCCCTACGCAACCTCTTAAGGCGGTGAAGTCGGAGAGGACCCGATGGACTTGGGGGAAAATACCCCATGTACGGACTCTTAAGGTAGTGGGGTTGGTGAGGAGGCAATGGATTCAGGGGGCGGATGCCCCTTATTCAGCCTCTTAAAGCGGCGGAGTTGGTGAGGAGCTGATGGAGTCGAAGGCGTATTCCCCCTACGTGGCCTCTTAAGGCGGCAGGGTCAGAGAGGATCTGATGGAGTCGGGGGGAGGATGCCCCATGTGCAGACTCTTAAGGTGGCGGAGTCGTCGAGGAGCTGATGGAGTTGGGGGCGGATTCCCCCTATGTGTCCTCTTAAGGCGGCAGAGTCGGCGAGGATCTGATGGAGTTTGAGTCAGATACCCCCTGTGCAGCCTCTTAAGGAGGCGGTGGCAGCAAGGAGCCGATGGAGTCGGGGGGCGGATGCCCCTGGCGCGGCCTCTTAAGGCGGAGGGGTCGGCAAGGATCCAATGGAGTCGGGAGGCGGATGCCCCCTGTGCGGCCTCTTAAGGTGGCGGAGTCGGTGAGGAGCTGATGGAGTCGGGGGTGGATGCCCCCTTCATGGCCTCTTAAGGCGACAGGGTCAGCGAGGATCTAATTGATTCAGGAGGCAGATTCCCCTTGTACAGACTCTTAAGGTGGCGGGGTCGGCAAGGAGCCGATAGAGTCGGGGGGTGGATTCCCCCTTGGTAGCCTATTAAGGCGGTGGGGTCGATGAGGAGCCGATGGATTCGGGGGGCGAATACCCCCTACGTTGCCTCTTAAGGCAGCAGATTCGATGAAGAGCTGATAGATTCGGAGGGGTGGATGCCCCCTACGTGGCCTCTTTAGGCAGCAGAGTTGGTGAGGATTCGATGGAGTTGGGGGCGGATTCTCCCTGTGCAGCCTCTTAAGGAGGTGGG
Source organism: Viscum album (assembly GCA_963277665.1). NCBI lineage: Eukaryota > Viridiplantae > Streptophyta > Magnoliopsida > Santalales > Viscaceae > Viscum > Viscum album. Next base: position 16,398 of record CAUJRU010000253.1, read on the forward strand.
CTCGGTGAGTATCTGATGGAGTCAGGGGTGGATACCCCCTATACGGCCTCTTAAGGCAGCGGATTCGGTGAGGAGTCGATGGAGTTGGGGGAAGATACCCCCTGTGTGGCCTCTTAAGGCAGTGGAGTTGGTGAGGATCCAATGAAGTCAGGGGGCAGATGCCCCTTTTGCGCCCACTTAATGCGGCGGAGTTGGCAAGGAGTCGATGGAGTCTAGATTGGATGCCCCCTTCATGTCCTCTTAAGGCGGTGGGGTTGGAGAGGATCCGATGAAGTCAGGGGTGGATACCCCCTACACAGCCTCTTAAGGTGGGGCATCGGAAAGGAGTCGATGGAGTCGGGGTGGATGTCCCCTGTGTGGCCTCTTAAGGCGGCGGGGTCAGCGAGGAGCTGATGGATTCAGGGGCAGATGCACCCTGCACGGCCTCTTAAGGTAGTGGTGTCAGTGAGGAGCTGATGGACCATAGTCTTCATGCACCTGATGGTACTCATCCTCTCACAAATGAAGGATAGGGGATTCACATGGATGATGCCTCAATTTTCCTGACATATTTGGTCTACTCACTGTTGAAGGAGAAGAGATTCACATTGGGTTCACCATTTCTATTTCTGATTCTTTCACTGGGTCGTGCATCCATCTGTGGGAGGATGTGCTAATTGTTGACCCACATTCCCGCTTTCCAAAGGTGGGTGGAATCCATCTCTTATTCAGGTATTTTTGCTCCTTGATCAAAATGTGATTATGGGATGTCGGTTCCTCCTTTTGTGGATTCCTCCTCGGATCTCATTAGCTAGTCTGGGTCTCCCTCATAGATTAAGATGTTTTTGTGAAACTCTTCCCAGTGCCATGTCTTCATGGACGCCGGTTAATTTCACTTCTTTTATTAGGACATTCCATGGGGTCTTGACATGGTAGCAACCTTCGATCAGAGTAGATGACAACATCATGAATGTTGGGGAATCTTTGGATGCGTGGACATTGGGGAACCTATATTCTTCCTCATAAGAGGGCATCTCAAGGGCACATAACCCAAGTCATCCCACTTCGATCGTGGGGTATCATATGCCAAAGTCATGTCTCTAAGGTTTTTCTCAGCTTCCGATGTTTAACATGGGGTATGTCATGAGTTTAACATCTAACAGATACGGTTACACCAAAGGAGTGTCTTACGAGGTTTTCCTCAGTCATATCAAGTTTAACATGAGGTAGGCCGCGAGTTTAACCTCTTGCGGAGATAGATCAAACTGATCAGAACACTGATGAGAGTGGATTAGGTGGGTGCGACCCCTATAGGGATCTCTGATACTGAAAGCTAATGCGTGGTTAGTTACCTAATTTCTGCTAAGAGCGGCTAGAAGATGGGTGAAATTATCCCACTGGAATATGGAAGCTCAGGTATGAATCAGGATGGATATGGATTGTTGAGAATGGACAGGGAGTGAGATGGAGTTGACGTGAGGGCAATGGTGTTGTTGGGATTGAGCCTCAAAGATACTTCCTATATATCCTTGTGGTAGGGAATCAAAGTCTGCGTAGTTCTATGGGGTGATGAGTCACCAAAGGAGGTGGCCTGTATGGATGGGACCCAAAGGAAGTGGAACCTCCGAGTTGAGTCATGGCCTTCCCAAAATTCATATGTTCGAGGGAGATACCAGGATGAGACATGGGTGATGGTCTTGAACCTCAGGGAGGCTTCCTGCGTACCTTTCCATGGCAAGGATCAAAGTCCATGTAGTTTGGGATGGGGGGATAGAATCAGGGTGTACGCATAGGACTGCGACCTGATGACATTCTAGGGCTTATGCGTGGTTAGCATCCGGAGGTTAGTCTAGTGCCATGGGGTAAGACCAGAGATATGCATCCCAATAAAGAGGACTACAATGGATTACCATTGATTGCAGACTACAATGTCTTACCACTACTTGGTTGCAAAGACATACTACTGAATGGGGTTCTAATGGCTTACTACTGGTTAGGGATGACAACGGCTTACCACTGAATGGGGTACAATGGCTTACCGCTGATTGGGGAACACAACTTCTTACCATCGATTGGGAAACAAAACAGATTACTATCGATTTGGGAACAAAATAGATTACCATAGGTTGGGGAACATAACGACTTACCATTGATTGAAAAACACAATGGCTTACCATCGATTGGGAAACAGAACGGATTACCATGGATTGGGAAACCCAATGGCTTACCATCGATTGGGAAACACAATGGATTAACATTGATTAGGGTTGGACCTCAAGGATTCTTCCTACGTACCTTGTCTGGGAGACGAGGATCAAAACCCAAGTAGTTTGAATGGGTACAATTTAACATCTTGCAGGACGAAAAGGGTCATACAGTTTAACATCATGTAGGATGAAGGTGAATTGACGGAACAACTGGGTGTTGGGATTGAACCTCAGGGAGGCTTCCTACATACCCTTCCTTGGTAAGGATCAAAGTCCAAGTAGTTCGGGATGGTTTTGTGAACTGATCTGAAGGGGGTCGAGACCAATAGGTGTTGGGATTGAAAATTAGGGAGGATTCCTATGTACCTTGCCTTGGAAAGGATCAAATTCCCCATATTTTGGGATGGTTTATTGGTGAATTGACGTGAATGGGGTCGGGACCAATAGGTGTTGGTCTCGAACCTCTGGGAGGCTTCCTACGTACCTTGCCTTGGCAATAATCAAAGTCCAGGTAGTTCAGGATGGTTTTGGGGCTTACACGCTAAGGTGGCCCGGGAAGGATGCCATGATCAATACTTACTCTAATCCCATGTGAGTCATGCTCGGTGTGAGAAACAAGAGGTATCAAAGACCTGATGATCACATCACCAAAGGTGCATACATGGGATGTGAAATGGGACTTACACATGGTTAGCAGCCAAAAAAGGAAATAGGGGATTACGCGTGGCTAGCATCCCAAAAAGGAAACAGGGGATTATGCATAGTTATCAGCCCAAAAAGGAAACAGGGGCTTCTGTGTGGTTGGAAACCCAAAAGGTAAACAGGGAGATGGAGATTGGGACTTACTCTAGGATGGAGGCCCAGTGGTGAAAAATACCATAGGGAGAGGGATGGGATAACGAAGGTCTCAGTGCCCATCTCTCCCATGGTCTTTGGCACTAAAGAAGAGATGAGGAGTAGGGATGCTATGTCCTGCAATAAAAGATATGTGCTTACAACAAGGTGGTTTCCCTTCCCCATGGATAGGCGTCGCTCCAGCAAAGAGGATCTCATTCCATTTGAGGAAGACCTCACTCCAATGGAGACAAGCGGTCATAGAGAATGTCTGAGATGGGGTACCCCGCATAGAGTGTGCAGGGTGATGTCGCAATTTAATGTCATGTGCTAAGGATGATGATTATTTTAATTTTAATGTCCTGCAGCTCGGACGATGGTGGTTCACTCCGCACCCCTAGGACTTACATAACTGATACCTGCCTGGCCTTGGGGAAGGGAAGGCATCAACAATGCTATAGTGAGGGGTGTCGTGGAGTGATCCATTGAGGGGCCCATGTTAGTGTGGTTGTGTGCCACTAAGGAGCGACAATGGTGAATGGGGATTATGCATGGAAGCTTATGGGGTGCCACTATGGAGTGTCAATGGTGAATGGGGCTTACACATGGAAGCTTCCTGGGTGCCGATATGTAGCGACAATGGTGGATGGGGCTTATGCAAGGAAGCTTCATGTGTGCCTCTAAGGAGCGGCAACACTGAATGGGGCTTATGCATAGAAGCTTCCCATAATGTCATCCTTATGTCTGTCCATGAGGTCATCCCAACTCACTGGTGGGTTGAGGCATATAATTGAGGTCTACACCTATGAAATAGTGCACAAGAGGGATAAATCCAAGAGTGTTGGAATCAGTTCGAACAAAGGGAGATGAGAAGTTTGAATCACATGCACTACATTTGGAATGCGGTGAGGGTGGCATGGAGATAGAGGATAACTGTTGATCATGTTTAAAACACAGCACCCATATCGTGTTATCTTGAAATGTGGACAAACAAATGAGGGTTGATTTTTGACCATGCTCGAAACACAGGACCTGACTCAAAGTTTCTTCCAAAGTCTTCTGGGGAGTTGGCCCATAACGGTAGGTGAGCCAAGGAATAATGGTTCTGGGATGTTAGGGGGTCCCTTCAGACGTGAAAGAGGATGAAGATTTGAATGAAGGACATGAAAATTATGAGGTTGAGTGATTGAATGTTTGAACGAATTCCAACGCTCTTGAAATTATGCCACTACAATCATGGAATGAGTTATCTTATGCTTGTCACATAATCCATCTCTTATTTGAAACAAGCAGCATAATATTATTGAATGATAGGGAATACTATATTTTATAGTCATATAGAGAGGACTGTTGGAATCTTATTCTTGGCGCATAAGGAATCTCTTATTTGGAGCAAGAGGCATCCTATTATTGAGTGATAGAGAAAACTACAGTTTATAGTCATGTTGAGAAGACTGTTGGCATCTTATGCTTGGCACATAAGTCATCTCTCATTTAGATCAAGAGGAATCCTATGTTTGGAACATATGGTATACTGCAGTTTATAGTCATTTAGAGAGGACTATGAGGCATAAGGTTCCTATCAACGGTTGGTATTGGGACTTATGCAAGAGCAGCCCTTTCTGGTTCATCCTGGTATAGAAGTCAGGTGATGGGGTTTGGATGAGTTTATTGAGGATTGGTTCGACTCAAGGTACTCGTGGAATTGATGATGAGAATATCAACTCACGAAATGGGAAACGAACCAAGAGTAATATGTCGACTCAAGGTGTTTCATGATTCATAGAGGAGTATCTCAAATTGTGGTATTTCATAGGTGGGATGTGGGTATGCACAAGGGTGCAATGGAAAATCCCGACATCCCACCCTGAAAATTTCACAGTACGACACTTCATTTTTCATGGGGGTGAGTGATGTAAGTGAAGGGACAGGCCCAGAGAGTCGGGACCGTAGCCCGGCACTGACCCCAAGCGGGGCTGCGGGGGTGCAGCCCCCGCGGTATGAACCGGTGGGTGAAAAGGTAGGAGCTTCGCGGAGGAAAGGTTCTTGCAGAGCATGGGGCCTTGAGAAGTATCTTCACAAAGTAAAGTTTCTCTCATAGCATCAACTTGAAGAGAATAGGGGCTCACGGAGCAAAGGGGATCATAGAGAAAAGTGGCTCGTGAAGAAAAAGGGCCTCGCGGAGCAAAGCGGCTCGCAGAGCAAAGAGGCTCATGGTGCAAAGAGGATCACAGAGTAAAGGGACTCACGGAGAAAAGCGCCTCATGGAGAAAAGTAGGTCATGGAGCAAAGGGCCTCACAGAGCAAAGAACCTCATGGAGAAAAGTGCATCACAGTGCCTCGAGCAACCCGAAGGAGCTCCCTCCTTCACAAAGGGTGGAGCCCTTTGCGAAGGGCATCACTTCACGGTGCTTAGGAGATCCGTGAAATGGGAGATCGTCTGCCCAAGGGGCAGTGTCACTGTACTTATGAAGGTAGGTGATCCAGGTATTTATAGGCGATAGAGGTCGACAGAGCACATTGCGGAGCACAAATGCACGCTGTGATGATAAAATCACACTGCGAAGGAAATCACGCTCTGCAACCAGAGGGAGTTCCCTTAAGTTTTTTATAATCGCTGATTCGGTCATCATCGACCTTCGTGGCACTTTTGGAGGCTCCAGTCAAGTTCCCTCAAGTTCTTTGTAATCACAGAGTTGACTATCATCGACCTTTGTGGCTCTTGTGGAGGCTCCGGTCAAGTTCCCTCTAGTCTGCGATCATAGAGGGAGCTTCGCGAATGGGCTCCACGAACTAGTTTTCTAGACCAACTTTAAATGTCCATAACTCCTAATCCGCAACTACGTTTGGGCTCTATAACCAATAAAATAAAATCTTGATAAATGAGCTACGATCTTGGATCATGTATAGAAACATTTGTAATATTTTGGGGGTACTTTTTATGGTTACAATAGTCTCACACCCTATTTGGGTAATGCTTTTGAGCCCAAACAGATTATAATGTTATAGGTATAGATAAGGGAAAGCTCCCTTATACTTCAGGTACTTGACTACTATGGAGAAAGAAATCATGGGACTAAGATGAGGCTTGTGATGCTGTTCGATTTGCTAATTTTTTTCCTTTGTAATTTGGTTTAGTACTGTATTACAGCATTGTGACTTGTTAAGATGCTTTCCTAGATACTTGTGACATGAATCATTATTTATATATATGTTGTATTTGTTTATTTATTTTCATTATTTGGTTGTTTACTTATTGTATGGTATTACTAATTATGCTACTGTTATATGTTTTTTCCACTGTGTTAATTTTCCTTAACACAGCGGAAACAAACAGATAATAATAGCGGAAGTAGTAATACCATACAATAAGTAAACATTAGAATACTAAAAATAAATAAATAATTGTAGCATATATATAAATAATGATTCATGTCACAAGTATATAGAAAATCAACCAAGTAAGTCACAATGATGGAATACAGTATTAAACCAAAGTACAAAGAAAAACAATTAAACAACTCCAACAGCATCGCAAGACTCAGCTTTGTCCCGTGCTATCCAGCTTCATAGCAGTCAAGTACCTAAATTAGAAGGGCTCTTTCCCTTATCTATACCTATAAAATTATAATCTATTTGGGCCCAAAAGCATGACCCAAACAGGGTGTGAGAAGAATCCTAGTAGGCGACCACCCAAAGATCTATTCCAAACTATTAGTGAATATATATATATAGCAAGCAATATGCAAAATGAAGTAATAAACAAGGAAATAATCAAAAGTAACCAATACCACAGTTCAAGCTATATTCATTTACATTTATAAATTATTCAACCAAACAAACACAATCATCCCTCTGGGAAATTCATCACAAACTAACCCCTCTGGTTCAACCAAACATTCACAGGAAACCCTCTAGGAATTTCTCACAGACTAACCCCTCTAGTTCAACTTAGACAAAGACTCTCTGAGGAAGCACTCACCGTTAATCCCCCTTGTAGTCTCGTAATAGTAAACTATATACTCTCTGAGGAAGCACTAAACATCCAATTCCCTATGTGTTCTCGCAATTTTTAACTACAGAAACTCTGAGGGAGAACTCACGTCCATCCCCCCTATGGTCTCGCAATGTAAAAAGTATAACAGACACTCTGGGGAAGCCCTCAGTGTCCATTCCCCCTATGGTCTAACTACACCAGGTTCTCACAATCCTATGTAATAAAATCATGCATAAATGATATCCATTAGCCAAAGTACATCTCAAATACTACTTGGATAAACAGCTAGAATTCATATAACAATCATGTCATATAATAACAACTCTATCCTAACAGCACTAGGCATGGAAAACATAACAGCCTAACAAGAAGTTCTAGAACCAATGGCCAATATCAATAAAACATGGGAAAACACATCCATAGTAAGTTCAATAAACCTTATTCATAAGAAAACACCCTTACTCAAAAAAACAAAGCATAGCAGGAATTAACAAGGTTAAATTCCCAAACAACACAATACCCTAAACTAGGGCATTGGGAACTTTTTTCACATAAAATTAAAATAAATCTATGGAAAGTCACAAAACACACACCTCGACGTTGTATGATTGATATAGTTTGACCTTGGCCTTTGAATCATCCTAGAACATTGTAGATCTACAAAAACATCCAAAACATTCAACCTTGAACATCTCACAAAAGAAGAGAAATTAGGAGAAGAGACTCCAGAATAAGGAAGAACTCACCGAGGTGATTACAATTCAATTGATGGTGTTTTATTTGGAGAAAGAACATATTCTAGGTGGCTCAGAGAATATTCAGTGATTCTCATCGCTCTTGGAAGAGACGGAGCCAGAAGAAGACAGTTCTGTTGATTAGACGATACCCCGGTCTGATTAATGAAATAAAATAAAAAGTAAACGACGTGTAATATTAATGAAAATGTTGTGTATTGTCCTCAACCATCCCCCAACATTATTGATCTTCCAAGCCACCCCACATGGCCATGTCTTGGCCGTTACATGACCAATATGCGGTTCTACGCGGTAATTAGGTACACGGTGTGTACTACTAAGTACACGACATGTACTCCTAAAATTTCCAAAAACTCCCCTTTTCCCCAAAACACCAGAAAAAAAGATCAATATCTAAAATGAAGATTTGGATTCTTAAAAACTCCCCCCCTTAAAGAAATTCATCCCTGGATTTTCCTTAAGAAGGTGGTGAAGAAGGATCCTCAAACAGCTCCGGCCACTGCGATCTTACATCGGCCTCCCTCTTCCAAGTCTGTTCCTGTACTCACTCGTGCTTCCATAGCACCCATACCAGAGGAACAGAACATCCATGTAGAACCTTCACACTGTGGTCAATAATCCAGATAAGATTCCCCTCGAATGATGCATCCACCTCTAACTCAACCTCCTCGGGTTGAAATACATGAGACAGGTATGAGAAGTGATTTCTTAGCTGAGAAACGTGGAAGATGTCTTGCATATCCCGGTACCTCTAAGGTAACTGAAATTGATAGGAAACCGGCCTGACTTTCTTCAAAACCTAAAACGGCCTAACTTATCTTGGTGAAATCTTTCCCTACCTCCTAATCCTCTTGTGTCCCAACCTTAGTGGGACACATAGAAAAACCTGATCTCCGACCTCGAACTTTAGAGGTCATCTCTGTCTATCAGCATAATACTTTTGTCGTGACTATGCAATATTCATTGTCTTCTAAATCAAATCCACCTTCTCTATGGTCTCCTGGAAAATATGAGGTCCTAGCATAGCTGCCTCTCCTACTTCTATCCAACATAGGGGTGATCGGTATGGCCTACCGTACAAAGCCTCATAAGTTGCCATCTAAATAGTTGCATGGAAACTATTATTGTAGGAAAACTCCACCAGAGGTATGTAATTCTCCCAAGAAAATACAAAATCTATGACGCATGCTCGAAACATGTCCTCCAGCACCTGAATCGTATACTTGGATTGACCATATTTCTAGGGGTGGTAAGTTGTACTCATAAGTACCTGTGTACCCAAATCCCTCTATAGTCCCTTCCAAACTCAAGAAGTAAAACAAGCATCCCTATCTGAAATGACGGAGTACAGAACCCCATGTAAACATACAATATCTCGGATGTACATCCTTATAAGATCATCAACACTGAAGGTCTTCTTGATCATCAAGAAGTGTGTAACCTTTATAAGTCTGTCAATGAAAACCCAAACTGCATCATTCCCTCAGGGCGATCTCGGTAACCCTATCACTAAATACATTGCAACATCATTCTACTTCCACTCAGGAATGGGTAACTACTGCAAAAGCCCTGATGGTCACTGATGTTCCGCCTTCACCTGCTGAAAGGTGGAATATCTCATGAAAAAACCTACAACATCTCTCTTCATACCTGGAAACCAATACTGACGGTGTAGATCTCGATACATCTTAGTGACACCAGGATGAACTGCCCAAACTGAAGAATAAAAATCTTGTATCATCTCCTCGCATATGTCTACTGACACCCATACGTTCCCATGAAAATGCAAGGTTTCATCCTCGCCTATGGACCATCCAGAAATAGGGTCCTCTCCTGACACACTCTCCCGTAGAACTGGGCCTTCAGAATAAGATAGATGCATCATTCGCACTCGATCAAGTATAGCAGAGGTAACAGTTATAGAAGAAAGAAAGTTCATCCCCTATCTTTCATGCACCTCCAAATTCATCTCAGAGAATAGAGACATAAGCCACCAATAACTTCTGTCCTCTTGAAATACCTGTATCTGAGTCCTCCTTCTCAATGCATCAGCCACTGTGTTGCCTTTCCTAGACGTATAGGCAAGCTCAAAGTCAAAGTATTGAAGGTAATTAACCCACCTTCGCTGTCTCAAGTTCATATCATGCTGGGTAAAGATATACTTGTGACTTTTGTGCTTATTGTACACCAAAAAATACTCTCCCAGAATGTAATGTCTTTAAAAGCGCAAGGCATTCACAACTACTGTTAGTTCAAGATCGTGCATCACATAATTCTTCTCATGTGGCCTCAACTTTCGAGACTCATACGTAATGATTCCTTCCCCCTACATAAGCACTGATCCCAGACCGATACTTGATGCATCACATTAAACAATATAACTCTTGAGCGGATCTGTAAAAACTAGTATCAGTGCTGAAGTCAACCTTCCATTCAGCTCCTACAAGGATGAATCGTAGGAATATGTCCACAGGTACTTTGAACCCTTCTTAGTCAGGCCTGTCAGTGGCATTTTCAATCATGAAATGTATTATATAAAACATCTGTAGTAACCATCCAGCATTATAAAACTCCATACCTCAAAGACGTTCTTCGTCTGCTCCCAAGAAACTATTGCTCTCACTTTCTCTGGGTCTACTGATACTCCCGTCTCAGGGGTAACATGAACCAAGAAGTGAATCTGATCCAGCAAAAAGTGGCATTTTGAGAGCTTAGAATATAACTGATTCTCTCTCAGTGTACTCAAAACAATCTCCATATGGTTTTCATGGTCACGTTGAGTGTGAGAGTACACCCAGATATCGTCCATGAAAACCACCACAACGGTATTCAAGTATGGATGGAACTCTCGGTTCATCAGTGCCATAAAAATTATAGTTGCATTCATGAGATCGAACGGCATAACCACATACTCGTATAGATTATACCTGCTTTGAAAGGCTGTAAGAGGTATATCTAATGGTATAATGTGAAACTGATGATAACCACATCTCAAGTCAATCTTCGAGAACACCTAGGCTTCTCGAAGATTATCAAAGAGATCATCAATCCTCGGTAAGGGATACCATTTCTTGACTGTCAACTGGTTCAGCTTTTGATAATCTACATAAAGTCTGAGGGTACCGTCTACCTTCTTTAAAAACAGGACAGGAGAATCTCAAGGAGAAGTACTGGTTTGGATGAAACTCTTTACCTTTAATTCCTCTAACTTCTTCTTGAGATCCTGTATCTCTAGTTTAGTCATCCTATAAGGAGAAATGGACACTGGTGCTGCTTCTAGAACAAGATCAATAGAAAATTCTACCCCTCACTCACAAGGACAACCTGAAAAGACATCTGGAAATATATCTCTGAAACGGTCCACCACTAGAGGAAAGTCCATCTGTGAAGTCCCATAGTCATCCAGATAAAAACTAAAAATATGGGTTGTAACTCCTCCCAACCCATGATGCTCGGGTCCTGCTCTGCTCTCTTGGACATCCCATTCGCCCTTATGTAGAATCAAACCTCCCTTTGGTGACCTGAATCTCACCCTACGACGATAGTAATTGACAAAAGCATGGAAGGGAACTAACCAGTCCATTCTGAGAATGATATCATAGTCCATCATCTCCAAGACATAAAGTTCCCATAAGAAGTGACACCAACCAACCTCAAGAGGTAACTCCTTGCACTGACGTACACTTGTCGTTCTAGTCCCCAACAGAGTGTCTAGAATCAATATATCTGTAGAGGTAAAGGTACATATCCCAAGGCTCTCTATAACAACAACAGATATGAAACTAGTATCAAAATGTGAAGAAGATAAAACTGAGGCAACTAGAATCATACCTATAACTGTAGAGGGTCTGATATCCTACTCCTGGTGGTTCTTCTCTATAGCAAAATCCTGACCTGCACCACAACCATGTGAAGATTTCAGCGATCCTTGCGCCGATCCACCCTATGGCTGTCGAAAACCCTATGTCTAACCACCACGTCAATGACCTACACCTCAGCTTGGATGGTCAGACGAACTCCAGTTCCCAGACTGAGGATAAATTGGTGGTCCTCCTCCTGAATGTGGATCTATAGAAAAACTCCTATCTCCAGCTTCTGGTGAGAAAATATGACAGAAATGCTAAATATGACCCATATTTCCATAAGATCAGCACTCAAATAGGTCTCTCAGGCAATGTGGACTCATATGCCCACTCTTCCCATACTATTATCATACCACTTGGCTAGTTGAAGAATTATTCCTCCTACTCAAATATCTGTACGTAGAATCCCTACAGTGCTTCCAACTGTCATTCGTATAGGTACCAACTCCAGATGTCGATCCTTACTAGTTCAAAGCTCCAGAATCCCTCAGGTTGTGCTCTGTGATCAGTGCCTAGTTGACTATAGGAGTTATATAAGTTAACCTAAAGATGTTCACCTAAGATTGGATGTCATGCCTGAGACCATCCTCAAACTTCCTCGCTAGAAATAACTCATCACCCTCTGGAATGGGTTTGAAGCATTGCAGATCTGTGAAGCAAGAAGAGTATTCTATAAATAACATAGTACCCTTCTCCAAACTCATGAAATCTCAGGATTGATCGGCCCTCAAAGTCTCTGAGTAGAAGTAATCATAGAAGGTATGCTAGAACTCATCTCAATCCATAACCTGCTGGTGTCCTGCCTATGATATCACATCCCACCATCTATTAGTGGAATCCCAAAGCATGTATGTAGAGAGCTTGACCCTCCCCTCTAGAGAAATCTCCAGATGATCAAAGATAGATAGCATGGCTTCTAACCATGACTCTGCATCCTGAGGTCCTCCTTCCCTTAAGAAGTTGGGAGGATGCTGCTGTTGAAAGACCCACATCAACTTTTCCATTGATGGGGAATGATGTGGTGCTCCCCTAAAGGTCTTCATAAACCTCATAAATCCTTCTCAAAACTTTGCATTATCACATGTATTCTGAATGAAGTCTAGTGCCAAGACGGGCATGATGAGAGGATCTTCTGGTAGTCCCTGATCTACCATTCATGGTGTCTGGTCATTGCCCCGTATCTAGCATACAACCGGAGGATGTCTTGGTGGAATGACTCTGCAAGGTCAAGAACACACCTTAGATCAATATTATCAAGGAATGAAATTTATAAGTGAAATAAGGGAACAGGAGAAATATAATATTCAGATTTTTCAAAATATGGATACATGGCATGTATAGCCCCTACACGGCATGTTCCCTTAAGCCTTCACATGGGCGTGTACTTCTGCCAAAAATGGTTGTGTAACACCCCATACACAGGGAATCTTCTCCTTTGTCACAGTGTGTACTTGAATCCTTCCCCTCTACCTGAGTTACTCTACACGGGTAAAATATACGGTTCCCATAAAACAAGACTACATGGTGTGTTTATGCCAGACAGGGCATATACCACTTAATTTTCAACCGCCTGTGTCGTTAGTCACACATTTGGAGACACAGTTGACTCTACATGATGTGTTTATTCCAAACACAAAGTGTACTAGAAGGATTTCACCAACCCGTGTCATTAGTCACACGGCCGGATACATGGTCTCTACAACACGGCGTGTTCAAGATGGACACGATGTGTACTGCTTGAGATTCATCCATCCGTGTTGTTAGTCACATGGATGGACACACGATCTATACAACATGACGTGTACTCCAAGTACATAGTGTGTTCCACCAAACATTTCCCAACCCTATTTCTCTATCCACACAACCAGTCACATGGTTAAGGATTACACAGTGTGTACATACAGTACATGACATGTACTTAAGAAGAGCTGTTCTTTCCTGAATAGAATGATACATGGTGTGTATTTATCATCACACACTGTGCATTCAAGGTTTTTTTGGATAGTATGCCTTATAAACTACTCTAGAATAACATAAAAATTACCGGAACAAGAATTCAAGTCCCAAATTCTAATCTGTGGGGGACCATACTCTCCATGAATCAAAGATTGGCATCATATTCATGCATATCACAAATATAATAGTGCAATCAATCACATGATCCACCAAATTCCGATCTATTAGGTCCCATAACACCTCAGGGACTAAAGTTTGTCATTCACTCAAAAGAAACTTTACATATTACCAATACCCTATCGAATAGCAGGTATTCTATCAAGGCATCTATCACAACAGCATGCATATCTATGACAACATCTATCACAACAACATGAAATCAGTAATTCACCCTAAATGGAATGACAAGAATGCATGACATGTGATCTCTAGAAATTTCCTATATGATGCATGATATGGCATACCCTAATATCATTAGGTTGCAATAGAAATATAACATCAATAAAATTAATGATAATAACAAAAAACATGTGAATCTCCCAATAGTGAAATCAAATCAACAGTAACAATTGAAAAACCAGAAAAATTGCAATATCGAGGTACATTGTCTTTTCCCTATTCATGGGATAGCTAATCCTAGGAACAGCTTATTACTAACTACCCATTTCTTCCTATCCCTATCTATAGACTCTAAATAGTAAGTCAAGAAGAAAATAATTCCTCTGATACCACTTTGTATTGTCTCGGTTCCGGGTTCCACCCAGAGGTGCCCCGTACCCAGTTGGTCACATGGACTCAAGTGCATTTCCCCAAACTCCAGAGGCTTCCAACTAGTACCAAGGGCCTTGGGTGTGATAGTGGGGAAACTATGCCCTCATTGGCAAAGTAACACAATGGAAAAAAACAGATAACAGTAGCAGAAGCAGTAATACCATAAAATAATTAAACAATGGAAGACTAAAAATAAATAAACTAAAACATATATATAAATAATGATGCATGTCACAAGTATCTAGGAAAGTAGCCAAACAAGTCACAATGTTGGAATACAGTACTAAAACAAAGTACAAAGGAAAAAATTAAATAAATCTGACATCATCTCAAGCCTCTACTTGGTCCCATTCTCTCCAAGTCCATAGTAGTCAAGTACCTAAAGTAGAAGGGTGATTGCCCTTCTCTATACCTGAAAAATTATAATTTTTTTGGGCCCAAAATCATGACTCAAATAGGGTGTGAGACAAATCCCAGTAGTCAACCACCCAAAGATCTGTTCCTGACTTTCAGTGAATATATATATAGTAGGAAATATTAAAAATAAAGTAATAAAAAAAGAATTACTCAAAAGTAACCAATACCACAATTCAAGATACATTCATTTACATTTATAAATTATTCAACCAAAAAACACAAGAAACCCTTTGGGAAATTTCTCATAGACTAACCCCTCTGGTTTAACCAAACATTCATAAGAAATTCTATGGGAAGTTCTCACAGACTAACCCCTCTGGTTTAACTTATACAAAGACTCTCTTAGGAAGCACTCATTGTAAATTCCCTCTATGGTCTTGTAATGGTAAACTATAGACTCTATGAGGAAGCACTCAATGTACAATTCTCCATGTGGTCTCACAATTTGGAACTACAGACACTTTGAGGGAGAACTCACCTCTATCCCCCCTATGGTCTCACAATGTGAAAAGTATAACAAATACTCTAGGAAATCGCTCAACATCCATTCCCCCTATGGTATAACTACAAAAAGTTCTCACAAACCTATGTAATAAAATCATGCACAAACGATATCCATCATCCAAAGTAAATCTCAAATACTACTTGGATAAATAGCTACAATGCATATCACAAGCATGACATATAATAACAACTCCATCCTAACAGCACTAGGAATTGAAAACATAATAGCCTAATAGTCAGTTCTAGACCCAACGGCCAATATTAATCAAACATGGGAAAACACATCCATATCAAGGTAAATAAACCTTATTCATAATAAAACACCCTTACTCAAGAAAACAAAGCATAGTAGGCATTAACAAGGTTAAATTCCCAAACCACGCAATACCCTAAACTAGGGAATTGGGAACTTTTGCGCATAAAATTAAAAGACATCTACGGAAAGGCACAAATCACCTACCTCAATGTTTTATGATTGATATAGTTGAACATAAACCTTTGAATCATCCTATAACTTCGTAGATATACAGAAAAGTCCAAAATTTTCAACCTTGAATATCTCATGAAAGAAGAGAAATTAGGAAAAGAGACTCTAGAAGAAGGAAGAACTCACTGAGGTGATTCCAACATAATCAACGGTGTTTGATTCGAAGAACGAATGGATAGTTGGTGGCTTGGATAAGATTAGGTGATTATCATCGCTCTTGGATGAGATGAAGCTAGACAAAGATAGTTCTATCAATTAGACGTTACCTCGGTCTGATTAATGAAATAAAATAAAAAGTACATTGAGTGTAATATTAATGAACACGCCATGTACTGGTCTTAATTGGATCTCGACATTATCAGTCTGCCACGTAACCCCACACGTCCATATCTCGTCCATTACACACCCAAGACGTGGTTGTATGCGGTAACTGGGTATATGGCATGTACTCCTAAGTACAAGGCATGTACTCCTAAAATTTTCAAAAACTACCCTTTTCCCCAAAACACCAGAAAACAAGATCCATACCTGAAATGAAGATCTTGGTTCTTACACATATGATCTTAATGAGTTAGGTAAGGGTATCCATTATCATCTCTTTTTTTTAATTGGTAGATACTATATCATTTTTGAAATTCTAAGTAAGGTGAATGAAGGAACGATTCAATTCATTCAAGATTTTATAGGCTTGGTCTCTCCATATTATTTAATCTATATTAATGATCTCATATTATTTTTTCAATATAGTAAGAAAAATAAAGAGAATGTCAAGGATAAATTCATGCATTATAAATGTTTTCTCAAATAGAAAATTAATTAGGAAAATTTTATAATATTATTTGTGAAATTATTTAGTCAAGTAAAGAAGTATCACTTTATGATCTTACTATGGGTGAAATAAATAGTCTCTACCTTAATGAATTTGGAAGTCACCCTATTTTAGTATTGACATAAAACTTCTTAATTCACTTAAATTATTGAGAAAATTAATAGGCAGTTGTCATCTTAGAAGAGAAAATATTTATCTATGTATGGTAAGATTTTCTTATTGAATACAGTAATTGTATTGAATATGGTCTATTATTTTATGATTTATAAATATACATTTAATATTATAAATAAGATTAATAATTACATGTATAATTTTGTTTAGAGTGATTTTATATTGGAAAAAAGATTATTTACTATTAAATGGGATGACTTATTTAAACCATATGAGGTTAGGGATGGGTATAAAAAGCATAAAACACTTCAATCAATCTCTTTAATCTCACTTCATGTAGTTTTTTTTATTAGATAAAAATAATGGAAATTATTTCCTCAAGGATAGATTTCTTAAAAATATTAAGATGGGACTCTATAATTATATGGATTCTTTTGTTAGGTTTCTTAAAGAGTTAATCATAACTCTATTATATTATATTCTTGATGGTCATTTTCCTCTACTATTATTTGAAATTATATAAATACAATTATATTTTAATTCCTTTTTTAAATCATATATAGGAGACTTTTACTACTGAAATAGATATCTCTATTAGAGATAAATTGAGTCAATAATAAGATGAATTGCTTATTTTTTATATAAAACTCATAAATTGTTACAAATTTATCATTGATGGGGATATTCTTGTATAATGTATTATGAGAAATAGAATACTCTATTATAATATTTTTTATCTATTATATAATGGTGAACTCACATAGTCTAGTAAACACATTTTTTCTTTTTTCAAATAGTTAGTTCTTCCATCTATATTCATCACTCTAGGGAAAAACAATTAAAATTAGGTTGTATTGTCTCTTATATCTATCTTTTTATATTACAAATTAGATGAGGAAATTATTGATAATCTATTTATGGAAAAAAAATTATGAGGACCTTATCGAAATTTATAGGTGATCTCTTTGAAGTTCCTATTATTAGTATTTCTCATTCATAGGATGGTGTTCTTCTTAATCTAAAAATATACTTGTCTTTATGGTTGAATAATTATTTCTTGATTATAATCGAAAACTTGTTCCACATTATATACCTTAATAGAAATACCGAAAAACACCAGGGAATTTTAGTATCTCTTTTAATTTATATATCTCACGTTATAATATCTATTCAAGTGGTTAATCTATTTAATATTAGGAATTCTAACAACTTTATACATGATTTATCTATTTTCCATAAGATTTGGGTATAGGGGAACTTTCAAAGTTGTAGGGGAGTGATTTACTTTGCATGTAATCCTCCTCTTAATAGATAGATCAAGTTGAATACTAATGGTTCTATAAATGGGAACCTGAGACTTGTAGGATATGGTGTATTTTTCAAAGATTCCAATAATATGGTGATCAAGTTTTTTTTAAGATTTGGAGTAAGGCGGTAGGACTTGATGATAAAATGGAGGACTTTATTTTTTTCTATTTTATAGGAAAATCAAGAGTATTAGGGACAACTTTGGATCAAGATCTTATTACTTTTTATAGTCTAACACATTTTAATTAGGTGCATAATACTTTTATTGAGGTTTTATTTTACTTTCTTATAATGTATAGATTACTTGTCTACAATTATTTTTCATCAGTTCACATTCTAATAGGGAGTCCAATCAACTTGTTAATGCACTTACCAAAAAGGGTGGTGATGCAACTAATTTATTTCCACTTAGAGAATTTCCTAATTACTTATATGATATATCCCTTCAAAATAGGACAAAAACTTTTATAACCCACATTTTATAGTTTATTTTTCATGTAATCCTTAAAGAGTCATGCTTTAAGATTTTTCTACCCTTAAAAGGAGTTTTTAAATTTTTTAAAACATAAAAAGAATTTTTAAATTCTTTTTAAATTTATTTTAATGTAAATAAGATTATTTTTTATTTTTAAAAGATAAAATATAAACATTAATTGTTTTTTAAATGAAAAATGGTAATTTTTATTTTTTTATGGAAAATGGCGATTATATTATAAAAATTATTTTTATGATCATTTAGATTTTTTAAAGGTAAAAATTGATTATCTAGGATTTTCAAATAAAAGAGGGTATTTTTAAGGGAAATTAATAATTTATTCCATATTTTAATAAACTAAAAAATGAGTTTTTTTGAATTTTTTAAAATATAAAATTAAATATTTTTTCAAGGAAAAGAGTAAAATATATAAATTTATTGTATAAAAAGGGGGTTTAAGGAAACATGGTTGTTTACATTTTTAAATAAAATAATGAAATTTTTATTTTATTCTTTTAATTTTTGAATTGAAAAAAATAATATTCTAATTCTAATTTTTTATATAAAAAGTTTTTTTAGTATTTTAAATGAATTTTTAAAGTTTTTATGAAGAAAATATAAATATTTCTATATTTTAAAAAAAATAAAGGATTTTTTTAATTTATTTTATATAGATTTCCAACCCTTCCCTGGTTCTTTATTTTATGGTTTAGGGGTGTTTGAGGTGTTTAAGCAGGGCTCAGAATAAGTTTGAGGGTGGAAGAATGTGTTTTGGCTTCCTAAGTGCTAAAATTACCATTTTGAGTTGGCCTATGTCATTTTGAGTGACGTGATCTTATTTTTTACATGAAAGGATATTCATTTTATGGGTTTATAGAATTTATTTAATCTTAGATTGTGTGTGTGTAATATTATATATTCATTATAGTTTTATTATTTCTTATACACTACCGCATTAATCGGGTAACGTGACCGAAACTCATATATAGTCTTAGGTTTTGGGTGTTTTCCCTAATATCCTGGGCATAAAGGATATACATGGATAACTACTCCCCATTTCCCGCTCTCTCTTATAGAGATAAAATGGTATATGATGGCTTGAGGATATAGTACATGATGATGTGGGTGCATAGTGAGAGTGTGCATAGAAAGAGGTGGTTACAAGGTTGATATCCATCATTATTATTCACCCTACCATTATGTGGTTAAGATATACATAGATACAGTGATGAGGTTATGGTATGTATTTATTTGGTTATGACTGTGGATATGTGGTATGTGGTTATGTGGTTATGTGGTAATGTGTATATAGAGGGGATGGGAGCACTAGGATATAAGAAGTTGGGGAAGTGGGTGACTAGTTTAGTGGAGAAGTGGATGCAAACTGCCTTTCAATATATTTTCATTATTATTATATTAATATACTTGTGTATTGATTTGGATTTGTAATTCTTGGTTAGGATTGGGAATTTCTTGTCCTGGTATAGGTAAAAAGTTGGTTTCACTATTTATTCACTGAGGCATTAGTATGGTTCTTACATATATGCATGAGAGGTTTGGTAAGGATATTATTGAGTATACATATATTCTACCCTTATATATATAATTTTTATATATTTTTATGAGGGATTTTTTTATTAGGTTGGACCTTACTCTCTCATGATTTGAAGTTCATTGGTGCTTGTAGATTAGTTTTCATAAAATTTTCCTCATGGTATTTTATTTAGAGATTTTGGTTTATGTATTACATTATATGAATGATGGGATTGGATTATTAATTATTTTTATGGAGTTTTTTAGTGTTTATTTCATTATTCCTAGGATTTATGAGGGTAATTCCTCTCATATGTGTTATTTCATACCCTTGGTTTTAGTCACCAACCTATAGCCTATTAGAGGTGGGATTTAGGGTCATTCTTATCTTCATTGTTGGTCTAAAAGGGGTTTTAGTTGGGGTGTGTCATAATAGAGTGGTATTAAAGATTTTATTCAGAGTTAGGATTGAGTTTGGAGTTATAGACTAGTGAAAACTATATTGTTTTTTATTGAAACAATATATATTTAACTTAGTATGTGTTGTAGGAAAGTAAAAATTACTAGTACATAACCAATTATTTCCCCATGTGATCTGATGAAAGTATACTAAGCTTAATAAACATATTGAGTGAGATGAAAATGATTTTGAGGTAGAGACTTATGTGTCATTCTTGCATCATTCTTGATTGTTTTTATGTTTGAATAGAGAAGATAGTAGGAAATTAAAATGAATTTTATTAACTAGTCTTAACAAATTATATATTCATGGGATTAAGAGTTCTTATATTTTTTTGTAAAGATAGATCATGGTTAGCATCCTCATGTGTTTTGAACTAAGGAAGAGTGATAAAATATTCTAGTGTATCTTTAAAGAGTTGATATTTATGGTGATAATTCTTGGAGGAAGATGTTATTTGAGTTTTTGTGTCATAGATTGTTGAAGTATAAGGGGTCTATTTTCAATTAGGATATAAATTAGTGGTTGGAGGAGATGGATCTCACTTTTAGTCTAATCTGTTCTATGAAAAAGAATTAGATTTTTTGTTTATTAACTTATTGTGTAAAGTTTCTCTTTAGTTGTGAATCTTATTTCTTGATGAATGATAGGAGTTATAGTTGTCGTGGTATAAGTTTCATGATTAGTTTCAGGTAGAATTCTTTTATTTGATGTTAAATGAAACACAATGGTAAAGGTTCTCTTCTCTTTATAAGGTGAGATACAATGTGTGAGAGATTGAGGTTTGGTTTAAGGATCATCTTCATTATTCTTTTTATCTTATTCCTAATTAAGATGCTAGGACATGACATTTTGAGGAGGCATTTCATCTAGAGATATAATGTCAGGTCACCCCATTAATATTCTTAATGTATCTTGAGGTTCTAGATAATACATGGGTAATAGAAAATATTCTAGCATATACTAGTTCATTGGAGTTTATCAAAGTAAAAAATCTATAGATGTAGGCTCTCAATTACCTATTAAATCTACGTTTTGGTAAATATATTGTCGATCTCAACACATTGAATCTTATATATCTAGATCCAGTAATCCTTGGACCTTTATCAGTATTTATGTTATGGTTTTCTTTTAATACAAAGATCGTGTTTATTGATAGTTTTAGTATCTGACCTTCCTTGGTGGTCAATATATAGCTAGTATCCTACTTCAGTTGAAACCCTTATAGCAGTTTCCTTCAAGGACTTGTTAGTAGTAGAAACATGTTCATTAGGGTTTCTGTCCATAAATGGGAGATAGAGTAGGTAGAGTAAAACCCCATGATATCCCCTATCCTTAAAGGTATAGATCTTAGTCTGGTCTCATTAGTGGTTATCATGAGGATAAGTGAGGTAAAGTAGTAGGGTGTGGTCAGATGCATTCCATAGAGTTTCCAACACCAGGTGGACCTGACATCATTTATGTTACTATTTTTTTATTTTCTACCTTGGTATATGACTTATTTTATTTTGGAGCTCTCACTCCTTCATTGTACTTAACTGGATCCAATATTTGGGACTTAAAGTGGAGAGGCTTTCAGTTCCCTTAGTATTGACTTTGCCAGTTAGATCTTAGTCTGGCTTTTTTAAGGTGTGTCAGGGTTATTAGCTATTGATAGAGTATCATTTTTCAATCAAGGATTTATTTATGTTATATATATAATTATATAATTTTATACTTGGAATAGATTGGTTGTATTTGTTGCTAATTGTTATTGATTTATTCCTAAGGAGAGCTATTTTTTATAAATGTGGAAGGTGACCGTGTAGTGTTCATTGGTGAGTGAGAGCAATATATTGATCATTGGTATGTGGAGACTCTTTTCTATTAGTTCATAGATTTTATGTTAGGAAATTTTAAGTTTAAATAAATGGTGTTTCCAAAAGTTATGGAGGATTTCCTTGATGTTTTTCCTAAAGAATATGTGACCTTACCCCCTTGACATGACATCAATTTTGGGATAGAGTTTCAACCTAATGTTTCTATGATATCTATATATCTGTATAGTATAGAACCTTATGTATTATGAGAATTTTGGATTCGTATTAATTATCTAATGTGAAAGGGTTTCATCTAGACAAGTGTATCACCTTATGGTGATTCGGTGTTATTCTAGGAAAAGTGTGATGCTAGTTTATAATTGTGCATTTATTATTATTGGTTGGATCAAGTGAAAATGGAGAATTGTTATCCTCTATCAAGTATTGATTATTTATTTTATTAGTTGAATAGAGATAATTTTTTCTCAAAGACTGATTTGTGTTCTGGATATCATCAAATGAGGGAGAAGAAATAATATATCCCAAAGACTGCCTTTAGATGTCATTATGGACACTTTAAGGTTTTGGTAATGCCTTTCAATGTCACGGACAACCCATCTATTTTCATGGTATTAATGAAATCATTCTTTCATGAGTTCCCGGATCACTTTATATTAGTATTCATTTATAAAATTCTCCTATATTCAGCAATATTAGATGATCATGTGGAGCATTTGAAGTCCATTTTAAAGTTGTTTTTATGAAATGATCTCTATAATAATTTTTCTAAGTTCATGTTTTGGATGTGAGAGTTATATTTTCTTGGGAATGTTGTGTCTTGGTTGGGAGTAGTAGTGGATCCTTCAAAAATTAATGTGGTTGTTTCTTGGGTGGCTTCCAAGAATATTATGGTGGTTTATAGTTTATTTAGTCATACATGCTATTATCAAAGTTTTGTGTCTAGGTTCCCTTGGATCACAACCCCTTTGACATATTTAACTAGGAAATAATAAGTTTTTTATAGATATATTGATGCTAGGAAACATTTGAATGTCTAAATGAGAAAATAGTTAATACTCATATTCTTCATTTTATAGAAGAGGGATTCATGTTTGTGGTATTTTATAATGATTATAATCTTGTTCTGTGTTATGCTCCGATTCAGCGAAGGTTAGTTGTCTCCAATGGATCTTGGAAGTTGTAACCATATGAATGAAACTATGATAACTATTATTTCAAGATTATGATATATTTGTTACCTTAAAGATATGGTGACACTATCTTATCTAAGAGAACTTGGTGGTATTCGTGGATCACAAGATCCATGTAATGACTCGGATTTTCTGTATATTATTTTTGGATATTTTATGAAATATTTTCAAGACCAGGTACTGATACGAAGTGTTATTACAAGGTCCAAATAGCCCGAAATAAATATTTGAAATATATTAACATCAGATTCATGAAATTTTCTTGAAAAAGTAAAATAACTCCTTAACAGGATCCTAGATCAGAAATTTGAGGTCACCATTGAGTTCATAATGTAGGTTTTATCCTAGGCATGACATAAACTTTATTGACATGGGGTGTTTGTGAAAAAGTTATCATGGGTTCGGAATTAATAAAATAAATAAATTAAACAGTTTAATTTATATTATTTTACATAGTGACTTGCTTCCTCTTTAAATCCATAGTTATAATGGAATATCAGGGTTGGACACTAAACCCTGATGAACTAGAGGAATATTAGAGGATAGAATTCTTGGTGGATGGCATCAAATCGAGATCATATGGAGGATCATTGTGTAATTGGAATTTGTGGATCTCTCCAATGATTAAAACACAGGACTATTCATCATCAGCGATTGATATAAACTCTGAGTAGGATTTTTTATTTGTGATTTCTATCCCTTTCATTTATCCTGGTCAAATGTGGATCAATTACAAAAATAGAATTAATTAAAACATCGATGGTAGATTTAATTGAAATGAATTAATTTGTTCATTATTTTGGTTATCCTCTTAATTTTTCTATTTCTATGACAACAGATTAAGTCTGAATGAACAAAGGCTGAGGTTAATTCCTCACTTTTCATTGCTTATGGATTTCTCCCCCATTTCTTCATTTGATCGTCTTTGGTATTTTATTTGTACAATGGTTCGACCAATACTTGTTATTTGATCGTTGCGTGGCCATTCTTCGACCCGACAGATCGATAACATGGATACATCTTGTGATGGAGGTTGCGATATGAGAATTGATGATGATAGTGGATAGATCGAGGGAGAAAAAGACTAAATCATGGGTTCTTCATATTCCTGAGTGACGTGCGACAATACAAATGGCAGAGGTGTGTTCCTGATCTATTTTGAAGGCCGAATTCCAGTGAGAAAGTGGAGGAGGGGCTTGGTTGACCCAAATCTGAGATCTATGAAGTTATTTCTAACTAAAATCAAGGAATCCATGACATGCATGAAAGAGTGGAGAATAACCTACATGTTTTTGAAAATCCTGCATAACAAGGCGTGTAATGCAGCATTACACATCGTGTGAGACCCCTTGGCTATGGTGCTAGGGTTTTTGTGGTGAATTAAATATCACACATTGTGTGAATCGATCACACACCATGTGACCCTTCCCTAATGGTTTAGTGTCTACCTCAGAGGGTACACGGACATGGCTAGGAGTGCACAGACTTGGACACACCGTGTACTCAGACACGGACATGACTAGGTGTACACAGGCATAACCAATGGTATACGGGCACAACCAAGTGACACGGATAGGGTGTTGAACGATATCTACATGTCGTGTATTATTCCTACATGCCATGTATTTATATATTTACATGTCGTGTGAGTTAGAACCACACAAGAAGATTGGGAGTTGTTTGGACACTCCATGTACATCCTAATACACACTGTGTACCCCCTTTGAGGGTGTTTGTAGCCCTTCATTTCTACAGTCTGTTCCAATCTTTGTTGAGTGTGTTCCCTTATTCCATTACCTCGAGGGTATAGTTTGGTATTATATCCACATATCAGGATTGTGATCCCCTCTAGAGGATGAGTCTTATATAGAGTTAGTAGTGTCTATCCGTGAGACTGGAGTGTGATCCTCTATCATCTTTATACCCTAAGTGGGGTTTGTGGAATTAGAATGGCCTCCATGAGTAGAGAATTGATCCTCTATCTAGAAGGATGTATCAGTAGGGTTCGCAGGTATTGTTGTCATGTGATCCCCTATATAGCGGGTTAATCCATATTAGGTGTGTGGTGTCCCTCAATGGTCATGGGCGTGACTCCCTATCTGAGTATCAGGGTATTATGAGAGTAGTGAGATTTCTTGGGTATATCCCAATGATCTTGACCTATTGGATGAGTGTCTATGATGATGTAATTTCTTGTGGAGTAGGTTCTCCCAGAATGAGCATTACTTCGAGAAAAATCTTGTGGCTGGAATTTATTTGTGACCACCTAGTGGTGTGGTGTCCTTCCTGAGTATATATGGGAATTTTATATTATAAATTTATTGTTATATCATTATTATGAGATGACTATTCTTGATTCTTTGTGTTAAGTGTTTTTAGAGTGTCTTATTGGGTATTTTTATACTCACCCTTGCATGGGATATGCATGCACGTGTCGTGTTGTATGTAGATGACGACCCTTTTAACGATGTCCTAGGAGGATAGGGAATATGAGGATCATATATTGATCATGATAGACCATGGTGTTTTCTAGGAGTTTTAATTTGATTGTAGTCCTCACCCTTGGATCATGTTGGAATCTCTCTATGGTTTTTGGTTGGGCTTGTATTTGTACCCTTTTTCACTTTTTGTGCTTTATTGTCATACACAGTTGTGGGATTTGTAGATGTATTCATTCATTGGTTTCAGTTATTTTACATTTCTTCATTGTTTGGTCTTGTATATGTGTGCATTTTTATAGTTACATTAGGATAATGCCTCCCATTTGTGGGATATGCCTACTCAGTGTTGGTCGCCATCCCCTGTCCTATTGGAGGTGGGATTTGGGTAGTTATGGGTAAGACCCCGGTGGGTTGGGTCATAAAAAAGTGGTATTAGAGCAGTCAGTTCAACCTTTGGACTGGATTATATGAGATTGTTTTGGGGAAACAGTGTAAAGTGCTTCAAGTTCAGCTTTCAGGATAGGGACTCTAGTGTTAGTACGATAATTGACATATCCATACACCAGGACTCTGATTACCTAACTTTCGACTTGGTACATGTAGAAATTAGTTACATGGAAGTAATTGGTACATGCATTATATAGGAATGATTTTTTGGTTACTATATCCTTCTTTAGTCATCTCCTCATATATACTCTTTGACCATGGTATATCTTGTTTATTTCAAGATGCCTCTACAAATACAGCCAACTAGGATTCCACCATGTGATCACGAGGATGATCTGCTGAGTGATGAGGCTTCAGTATAGGGGATTATATTAGAGATAGAACCTCCAGGTGGTTTACTAGATATACCACCACCAGTTGAGAAATATCTAGCACTCGTAGTTACATTTTAGGATGCGCACATGTTGAGTTCACTACATGAGTTCTAGAGGCAATGACCTCATAGGTTTCAAGGTGAGCCAAACCCCCAGGTGGTTGAGGACTGGTTAGAGGTAGTCACTTGTGTTTTTCTCCTTGTGATAATGCCTGAATATTAGATGGTGCTCATCAAGGAGAGTCCTATTTAGGGATATTTTGGTTGATGATATAGTTTAGTGACTCATTCATACGATGATACAGCTCTCATCTGGTCAAACTTTGAGCATCTCTTTAGGGAATAGTTTTACCTAGCCATGTTGTGATCAGTGTATATATATGAGCTTTTGCATCTATCGCAAGGCAGTTTGACTTTGGAGGCATACTCATTGAGGTATACAGATCTATTTTAAAACTCTATGGATATGTTTTGGGTTCCTTTTTTCAAAGTAAAAACCTTTGAGTAGGGATTACATCAGGATATCAGGGCTTCAGTGATATCCATCTGTATTCCAACTTATGTTGGAGTGTTGGAATAAGACTTAGTGGTGGAGAGCCTATTTTAATAGCAGGAATCGATATTGGGTGATGGTAGTGGGAACCCATGAGATTATTCCTCAATAGTATATAGTTAATGTCATTCACAGGGATCCAAGCATGTGAGATGCTTTAGGAGATGATCCCAGGACACATGGTCAGTAGTTCAGGGCTCTCAGGATGACTCAAATCATTCAAGATAGAGGTGGTGTTTCTCCTTCGATGGATAGGGATATCTTGCTTTGGATTTTTTGACCCATAATGAAGTTGATCGAGAGACGTTCGAGGGACCACCGATGTAACATCCCAACCCGAATCACAAGGTTTGAGCTATAATTTAATGTGAACTCATGCATGTCTCCTCATATGCAAGAGGACTCTAACTAGTAGTGAGGTTCTGAGTCCATCAGTGGGGAGACTATACCCTCAATATCATTTCACAGGATCAATAATAAATAATAAACAATATAACAAATAATTAGAGTAAACTTGTGTAAAATTAAAGATGACATACATTTAATACAAATAAATAAGCTCCCATAAGTGTAAAGCATGTCTAGAAAAAATAAAAAAGATAATGTAAATAAATAAACAATGGATCCTTCAGAATCCATCCTGATCTACTACTAGCTCCACATTCCTTTTCTCAGTTATCCACCATAGGGCCCTTTCCCTTCATCAAATCCCTCATGTAATCTACAAGTGAATCAAAATGTCTGAGTAGGGTGTGAGTAAAAGACTTAGTAGGATGCCACCAATGCATAATTAACCTAATGTGCCCAATTATAATAGTGTATTCCATAATAATGATCAATGTGTGACAAACATAAACATACAATCCAAAACTGAGCAGTTGTGCTCTAACCAAGCCTCTAAAAACCCCCGGTCGTACCTACTCAACTCCATACTAGAAAACATAACAATCATGAGAATTTCTTAACATAAAATCCATCCTCAAGCATCTTGATAGTCATACAGACCCTAAGACTCCAGTTCATACCACACTAGGCCATCATGTCCCAATTCTAAATATATATATATCACAACAGAGCCAGCCTAAAGATGTTCGATACTCATATAGGCCTTAGGCCTCCATCACATACCACACTAGGCAATCATGTCTCAGTACTATCTCTAGCTCAGGTCACATAGAACATCAGCCCCATTGTTCCCATGTAGGTCTAATCACTCATGATCATCATGCCTCGTGGTCATCATATACAGGTCTGATCACTCATGATCGTCATAACCCCATGTCAACCTACACTAGGACATCATGCCCCATCATCCATCTTGATATCGTCATCAAGTCACATGTAGCATCTAAACACACTCCCCCTCTAGGGCTACCAAGCCATGATGGGTCCACTTTTCTTATAGGTTTCATGCACAAGCAGCAAAAACACATCATATACAAGACATATCTCAAGGAAACAGTGACATCATATCAAGATCACATATCAAGGCATACATATCAATGCACACATCACGATAAAGTATAACATCATCATAAATACAACGTGTGAATCAAATATCATATATGGAATATATCTACCTCAATAGTTTTTATAAAGTAAGGTCATATGGTGTTGTGGGATACAAAAACACCCACAAGCAATCACAAGTCAAGCGTGGATATCAAATATGCTAATAAGATAATCATATTATGGAAACATGTATAACAAGAAACCAAGAAGGCAAGTAATTACTACCTCAAAGTCACCATCATTAACAATAAGGATAAACCACCTTGTGTAGTTTGATACACCTCCTCGCGACCTTATTATTGTAATCATCAACACGTCATTTCTTGAGGTTTGTCAAGGGTTCTTAAGACCAAAAAATAGTAATTTTATTTCAAAAATATATAAAATATCACATGTGATGATACTCTCTTTCTCAGGGATAATTTAAAAATTATCAATAAAATATAACATACAATGATATTTTCTTTCTCCCAAATAATTTTCAAATTATCATTTAGGTCAACACATATGATCGTAATATTCTCCTCAAAAATAATTATCTCTTGATAATTTATCATAAATTATCCTTTTATAATTATCTATTGATAATTTATCATAAATTATCTTTTGATAATTTATTATAAATTATCCTTTATAATTATCTTTTGATAATTTCTCATAAATTATCCTTTTATAATTATATTTTGATAATTTATCCTAAATTATCCTTTTATAAACTTTCAATTATCATTTGATAATTATATTAATTATCCTTTGATAATCTCACTATTATCATTTTATAAATTTATAAATTATCCTTTGATAATACACATAACTATCATCTAGAAATTTCAATAATTTATCCCTTGATAAATCTAAGTGATTATCCTTTTATAATTCAAAAATTATCATCTAGAAATTTTAATAGATTATCCTTTGATAAATCGATGTAACCATCGTTGGATAATTCCTTACAATTATCATTGATAATTTCATACAATTATCTTCAATAATTATTCTGACATAATTTCACAAAAAAAATCATTGGATAATTCTTTTATATATTACCCAAATTAATTTAATGTTTTATCCCTTTAATAATTTTGATAAATTATTCTTCTATAAAACATTTCAACTATCTTTTAAAAATTTCATTATTATCCATTAATAATTTTGTTAAATATATTTTGATAATTTATTTAAAAATATACTTTTGATAGTCCAATTATAATTATCATTTGATAATTTTAAAAAGTTATCCATAATATTTGATGTAATTATCATTTCATGAAATAAATATTATGTTTTGATAATTTATTATAAATTATTTTTATATATATTTTTTTCTTTATCAATTATTTAAAACCCGTAATTTTTTTCAAAAAAAATTAATTTAAATAAAAGAAAACCTGATTGAAGGTGGTGCAGACAGGAGACTCGAGAAAGAAGGGGGTCGACACGCCAAGAAGGAATATGAAGACCAGTCGCATGCAATGAATGGATCATCAAACATTCATCGATCATGCTTAAAGTATATCTAGGGTTATCCAAACTCAATTAAAACATCCAACATCAAAGAGATTTAGGTATTTAGAACCCTAAAATGTGTAAACTGATGAAAAATTCAAAACCCCAATTTAATATACCATTTCATCCAAAAATTGATGATGGGGTCATTAAAATTAGCCCATTAAAGTGTTGCCAACAGAAATGGGTCAAAAAGGTTGAAATATAAAGGTTCTAAATTAAATAATATTCTTTAATGTAGGTTTATCTTGATGCATTGAAGATGGAAAAAAATGAATTTATTAATTATATTAATAATAATTATATAATTAAAATATTAAATAACTAAACTTTATGAAAGATCTGACCAGATTCCTGATTCACATAAAATTTATGACCCTCCTAGAGTAAACCCTGCATTATGGACCTAACGATGGACTCATATTTCTTATATGATTCACCATTTTATAGATATTTATTATTTATTATTTAAAAATTGGAATGATAATATAATTAAATACAAAAGGGGTATTATCGCGTACGATGTGGCTAAACATCTGATGCGTATAAAAGTTATGCCTTGCCTAAGGTAAACCATGCATCCCAAACATAATAGTAGTCTCGGAATTCTCATATGACGCACCGTTTGAGAGATATTAAATTAATTTTGAAAAAAATAATATAATAAAAATATTAAATAACTTATCCTCATGAGCGATTTGACCAAACATCTGATGCTCATAAATGTTATACCCCACCTAAGATAAACCCATGTCCCAGACCTAATGGTAGTATTAGATTTCTCATACAATGCACTGTTTCGGAGATATTAAATTATTTTGGATAAATCATGCATGCATAAATATATTTGAAAATTGTATTTTTTCTACATATAGGCTTTATGTGCCTCAAAATCTCACACTTACTCAGTTTCAGACTTCGAAAATATTCAATATAATATTCTGAAGTGTTAACTGGGATTTTACCCTTATGAAAAATATTTAAAAAATATATTAAGTGGTTTTTATTTAAAAAATACATTTTCATATAAAAAACTTATAAATTATCAATAAGATGGTTTTTATTATCTTTAAAAAAATTGGATATTCTAATTTTTCCCCTATATCAACTCCTCATCCTCGAGAAGTATCTCTAGCAGTCTTTCTCAAACAAATCAATCCACTAAGCTCGATCATCTGAATTTCACTCCCTCATCTCCTCCTAGACACATCCACGTTTCCATTGAATCCAGACTTGCGGTACCATCTTTCCTCATAACACCTTCTTGCTTTGGTTTATGATCCACATCGAATTCTCCTTATAAGATGAATCAGTCTCTAACTTAACATCCTCATAATCAAAAACATGTTTAGGTTTGGGTATATACCTTTGAAGTTGTGACACAAGGAACACATCTTGCATACCCTGATAGAGAAAAGGGAGGTCAAGATGATATGTCATTGCCCCTATTCACTCAGTGATCTCAAAGGGTCTAATAAAATGAGGTTCTATATTTACCTA
This sequence comes from Viscum album, assembly GCA_963277665.1. Taxonomy (NCBI): domain Eukaryota; kingdom Viridiplantae; phylum Streptophyta; class Magnoliopsida; order Santalales; family Viscaceae; genus Viscum; species Viscum album. Next base: position 48,229 of record CAUJRU010000253.1, read on the forward strand.
CTTCCCCAGATGTATGTTCCCTAACCGAGGAGTCACTCTCAAGAAAACATGATCTCCCACAGTGAACTCATATGGTCTCCTCCTCTGGTAGGCATATAATCTCCATCTTCTTTTAGTGGTGATCAACATCTTTGCAATCATATGCACTCTCTTGGAGGCCTCCTGAACCAAACTGGGCCCAAAACTACTTCCTCACCTCCCTCATGCCAACAAGAAATGATCAACATGGTCTCCCAAAAAGAGCCTCATAAGTTTCCATCTAAATCTAATCCTGATAACTTTTATTGAAAGTGAACTCATTCAAGGCTAGGTGATAATTCCACACTCCATAAAACTCTAGAATGAAAGATCAAATCATATCCTCCAATATGCATATATCCCACTCTAAATATTCATCAGTTTGAGGATAGTACATCATTCTCAATATTAGCTAAGTCCCTAGGGCTTTCTACAAGACATTCCAAAAACATGAAGAAAAATGTGCATCTCAACCTAGTGATTTTGTCTCAAGTTTAGGTCCCCTTGTATGAATATATAGTGAAGGCTCTTATGGTCTATATAAACAATAAATTTCTCACCAAATAGATAGTGTTACCAAAACTTCATAGCACAAACCATGACTGTCAGCTCCATGTCATATGTAGGGTAGTTCCACTCATGGGATCGTAGATAAAAATACCCATAGGCTACTACCTACTCTTTTTTCATCAGCACCACTCCCAATTCAATGCCTGATGCATCATAGTACACTGCATAACCAATACCAAGATAAGGGAGTATCATTTTTGGAGTTGTTTTCAATCTTAAATTTAGCTCAAGGAAAACCTCTTCACACTTGTCTGACCACTTGAATTTCACTCCCTTCTTTGTCAGTGCTATCAAGGGTGTTGATAATCAGAAAAATTCATAGATAAATTGTGCGTAATATCCTGATAAACCTAAAAATCACATAATCTAAAACATGTAGGGACATGTCTAGGATATGACTGCCTCAACTTTCTCTAGGTCTATAGATATACCAGTCTCAGACACCACATGTCCTGGTAACTTCACCTCTCTAATACAAAAGTAATACTTTGATATCTTGCTGTAAAGCATGTGTGGTCGAAGCGTACTCAGGACTATCTCTAGGTTCCTAGAATGTCTCTCTCATTTAGGTTAGTATATGTGGATTTTGTTTGATGAACACCTGAAGGAGTCTAGGTGTGGATAGAAGGTCTTGTTCATGAGGTCCATGAACAATGTTGACATGTTAATCATCCCAAACGGAATTACCAAGTACTTATACAGACCATACCTTCTCCAAAATTCGGTCTTTGAAATATCATCCTATCTAACTCGCAACTAGTTATAGCCTGATGGAAGATCACTCTTGGATAACCACTGGTCTCCCCACAGCTAATTGAAAATATCATTGATCGAGGGAAATGAATACTGATTCCTAACCATCACCTGGTTCAGCTTCTAGTAATCAACACATAACTAAAGATTATTTTTTGCTTTCTTTGAAAACAATATAGGTGAACCCCGTGGTGAAGTACTCGGATTTATGAATCCCTTCCTCTCCAAGTTATCCAGAATAACATTGAGTACCTTAAACTCGGTTGGCTCCATATGATACGGGGTATCGAAATGGATGCACACCCAACATGAGATCCTTTTAACTTAACCCACTAATACTTTAGAGTTTCTACTAGGTCAAAGATCCAAAAAAATTCAACCTATTACTCAACATCTTGTGGGCCTCCAGTTCCTTAGAAGGGTGAAGAATGCAAGAGTGAAAGTAAGGGAATATTTTACCACAGTTCTGAACTTTTATTCCTAGGATAGGCACTAAGAAAATTTCTTTCAGTTGAAGCATCCCTACTACCTATAACACCAAGAAGGTGTGGGAGAAAACTCAACTTCATTATCCTATATGTCCAGTGTTAATTTTGAAACCTCCTTTATTATGGAAGTATTTCTTCCAGCTTCTCAAGTAGTTCCATAAACTATTTAAAGGTGACATCTTCTCTAACGTGAAATAAACACTTCAGAAAAGTAATCTAGATGTTATGAAAAAACCCTAATATATCTATAAGATCACACAAGGTTTATCTTAAAGTGTCTATGGGTTCTAAAAAAAATTTACTAGGAGTCTTCACTTAACCTAAGGTATAACCCTCTTAGTACTGACCTTTATTTTTTCCCTACATGTTAATCACATTCATCATATGTATACTAAAACAATAACATGCTTAGTTCAACTAATTAATTCCAATAAAATATATCACAATAACATGCAACACAGATTATATCACAAAAATAAACTATCCTGAATAGATAGTGAAAAACAAGGGATTTAATTAAAGGACTATTATGTAGCACAATAACAGATATATATATATATGGAATGTGAACCTACATTCCTAGTCATGATGCATGAACACATCCAAAATCCCATAAATCACATATCAACATCATGTGCATCACCCAAGGTGGGTTTAATTAAAAGTAACAAAAATAATAATTCTCATTTGATGGTAACTTGGAGGTGTACTATACAGTGTTGTCTAGAAACTGTGATAGTTCCCCTTCCCAAGTCCCAACCATCCTATATCATGTCAATCTTATCTCATCCCAAGTAAAAGAGATGAAACAAGTTAGTGATTTGTGATGCCTCTGATACCATTTTGTAACATCCTGGCCCGAATCACTGGGTCCGAGCTAGAATGACACATGACCTCATGTGCATATCCCCATATGAAAGAGACTATTAACTAGAATTGAGAGTATGAGTCTGTTAGTGGGGAGACTATACCATCAATATCATGTCATGGCATCAATAATCAATAATAAACAATATAATAAATAATCAAAGTAAGCATGTAAAAAATTAAATGTGGTATACATGTAGTAAAAATGAATCATCTCTCATAAGTGGCAATCATGTATAGAGAAAATAAAGTAGATAAAGTAAATAAATAAATTTTGGATCCTCTGGAGTTCATCCCGGTCTACTGCTAGCTCCATGTTCCTTTTCTCAACTATCCACCATAGGGCCCTTACCCTTCACCAGATTCCTCATGCAATCTACAAGAGCATCAAAATTCCTGAGTAGGGTGTGAGTAAAATACTCAATAGGAAATCACTAATGTGTACTTAACCTTATGTGTTAAATTATAACAATGTATTTTATAATAATTATCAATGCATAAAAAACATAAATATACATTCCAAAACCGATCAGTTGTGTGCTAGCCAAGCCTCTACAAACCCCCAGTCATACCTGCTTCAGATCCATGATAGAAAACATCTGAATAGACATGATAAAATCTCAATACCAAATATAGCATCAAGATGCTTGATAATCATATAGGCCCTAGGCCTCCAAGTCATACCACACTAGTTCATCTTGCCCCGGTGATATATATCACAACAGAGCTAGCCTAAAGTTTCTCGATAGCTTTACAGGCCATAGGAATCTAGGTCAGACCACACTAGGCCATCATTCCCCAATGTTATATCCAAGTTAGGTCACATAGACCATCATGACCCACTATTTCCATGTGGTTCTGATCACTCACGACCGTCCTTCCCCATCATCATCACATACGAGTATGATCGCTCATGATTAACATTCCCCTACGTCATGCCACACTAGGACATCATGCCCCATCATCCATCTCAGTCTTATCATCAAGTCACATGTAGTGTATGAAAATACTCCCCCTTTAGGGATACCGAGCCACGAAAGGTCCACCTATCTCATAAGTATCATGCACAAGCAACAATAGCATAGCATATACCAGACATATCTCAAGGCAACAGTGACATCATATCAAGAACACATATCAAGGCACACATCATGAGAAAATATAACATTATTATAAATACAACATGTGAATCAAAAATCAACATGGAATATATCTATCTCAATAGTTCTTATGAAGTAAGATCATATGGTGTCACGAGCTACACACACCCATAAGCAATCACAAGTCAAGCATGGATATCAAATATGCCAATATGGTAATCATATCATAGAAACATGTATAACTGGATCCCAATAAGGTAAGGAACTTCCAACCATAATGTCATCATCATTAATGATAAGGATAAACCACCTTTTGTGGTTTGATACACCTCCACGTGGCCTTATTATCATAATCGTCGATACGTTATTGCTCAAGGTTCATCAAGGGTCTATAGAACCAAAAACCAATTATTTTATTTCAAAAAGAAATAAAATATCACATGTGATGATACTTTCTATATCTTGGATAATTTTTGAATTATCATTCAAATATCACATGAGATGATATTTTCTTTCTTCTGAATAATTTCCAAATTATCTTTTAGTTCAACGCATGTGCTCGTAATATTATTCTCAAGAATAATTATCTCTTGATAATTTATCATAAATTTCCCTTTTATAATTATCTTTTGATAATTTCTCATAAATTATACTACATAAGTATCTTTTTATAATTTATTATAAATTATCCTTTATAATTATCATTTGATAATTTCTCATAAATTATCCTTTTATAATTATCTTTTGATAATTTATCCTAAATTATCCTTTTATAAAATTGAAATTATCATTTCATAATTATAATAATTATCCTTTGATAATATCACCATTATCATTTTATAAATTTATAAATTATCTTCTGATAATACACGTAACTATTATCAATAATTTTCAATAATTTATCCCTTGATAAATCTATATGATTATCCTTTTATAATTCAAAAATTATATTTTGATAATTTTAATAGATTATCCATTGATAAATTGATGTAACCATCGCTAGATAATTACTTACAATTATTATTGATAATTTCATGAAATTATTTTTAATAATTTTCCTATCATAATTTCACAAAAATTATCGTTAGATAATTATTTTATATATTACCCAAATTAATTCAATGTTTTATCCCTTTAATAATTTTGATAAATTATCCTTCTATAAAACATTTTAACTATAATTTAACAATTTAATTATTATCCATTCATAATTTTATTAAACATGTTTTGATAATTTATTTAAAATTCATCTTTTTCTCATACAATTATAATTATCATTTGATAATTTAAAAAAAATATCCTTAATATTTGATGTAATTATCATTTCATGAAACAAATATTATTTTTTGATAATTTATTATGAATTATTTTTATATATAATTTTTGGTTTATCAATTATCTAAGACCCATCATTTTAAAAAAACTAATTTAAATAAAAACAAACCTAATTGAAGGTGGTTCTCACATGAGACTCGAGTAAGGAGGGGGTCAATGAACTAATGAGGAATAGGAAGACCGTTCGTGTGCCACAAATGGATCATCGTACATTCACTGATCATGCTTAGAGGAGATATGGGGTTATTTGAACTCATAGAAAACATCCAACACTAAAGAGATTCGGGTATTTAGAACCCTAAAACTTGTAAATAGTTGTAAAATTCAATACCCTGATTTAATCTATCATTTTAACCAGAAAATTGATGGTGGAGTCCTTAAAATAATCTCATTAAGGCATTGTTAACTGAAATGGGTCAAAAAGGTTGAAATTTGAAGGTTTGAGATTAATGAATGCACTTTAATGGATTTTATCTTTGGGCCTTGAAGATGACCAAAAAATTAATTTTTTAAAAACATTAATAAAATTAATATAATTAAAATAATAAATAACTTGACTTTCTGAGTGATCTGACCAAACATCTGATTCGCATAAAATTTATGCTTCGCCTAGGGTAAACCTCATGTTACAGACCTAACGGTGGTCTCATATTTCTCATACGATGCACTATTTGAGAGATAATAATTATTTATTATTTAAAAATTAGAATAATAATATAATTAAATATAAAATTGGTGATGTTTCCAAACATCCAACGTGAATTAAAGTTATAATTATCCTAGGGTAAACCTTACATCTTAGACCTGACGGTGGTCTTGGATTTCTCATATGATGAACTATTTGAGTGATATTAAATTATTTTAAAAAAATAATATAATAAAATATTAAATAACTTATCTTAATGAGTGACCTGACCAAACATCTAATGCGCATAAATGTTATACCTCATCTAGGGTAAAACTCATGTCCCAATATAACGGTAGTCTCAGATTTCTCATATGAAGCACCATTTCGGAGATATTCAATTATTTTGGATAAATCATGTGCACATAATTTAATATATTTAAGAAATTTATTTTGTCTATGCTAAGGATCTATGGGCCTTAGAATCTCACACTTACTCAGCACTTGACTCCAAAAATATTCGATAGAATATTCAAAGGTATTAAATGGGATTTTAACCTTATGAAAAATCTGAAAAACATTTATTAAGTGATTTTTATTGTAATTTTATATTTTCACATAAAAATGCTTATAAATTATCCACAAGTGGGTTTTTATTATCTTTAAAAATTTGGGATATTATAGCTGAGGCATAGGTGTAACGAACCAACCCTAGTTGCCTAGAGCCAGTTTCTTATTTGATTACATTGGTATATAAACAAGGAATAAGCATCCCAAAGGACCGATCAGTTTAGTAGTCTTGAAAAAACTAGATACATACATGGAACTCATTTTATATTTTTAAATGAAACAAAATATGATACATAAAAAAAGATAATAAAATACATCCTTGAAAACTCAATAAATGATCTCTTCTTCTTAACCTAGGGAAAGAAAAAAATGAAAGGGGTGAGTTCAAACACTCAGTAAGGGTAAAACATATATTGGAAGATATCATAACATAAACATTAGGCATGTTGAATACATAAAAACATGTGCCTTTAACAAAAACTTGAACACATTATGGCAGGAATAAGAGTTGAGTAAGTAATGCCATGATAAAACATAATCATGGGTATTCTACTAGTGGAATAAACACATGAACCGTAAATTCTATTTTCATAATTAGGGAATGCATAATTCAGGACAACATAACCATACCATCAAGGCCTTGTTCCAAGACCATAAATAATCATTTTGTCAAGGCCTTATGCCAAGACCGCAGTTTGTCTCATGAGACCTACCGATGCACCGAGGGGATATAGCGGGCCCCACCCGACACTTACTATGTCCAATGAATTACTCATATTAAAGGGGTGAATATAATAAACATATACAATCATATTGAAACTAACATATGAAATGTAAAAAACATTCCCCAATCATTTAACATAAACACTAACCATTCAGAATAATATGGTGAATGATATCAAAATAGAACATCCATAGTCAGAATAACCAAAAACCCTTCCACAACATATTTTAGATGATATCATAATAGATAAACCTCAATTAAGTACAACATTCAACAAAGGATGTTGGCATAGATGAATATATTTATAAATGAGACCATTGAAAAATTCTTGAGGAAATAATCCTTAAACATTCCAAAGTGTCCCATACCACCTTGAAACATTCAAATCATAATCCATTATAATATAATGAGAAAAAGGAGACTCTTGATATGATATAAAAAAGGTCAGTACATAAACCACATGAAATAAATAAGTGGTGAACAAGGCATATATCTCATAAAAAGTTAATGAGAGATGAGAAAAATCCTTTTTACTTTTGAAAGAAAATTCCTTTTGGAAAATCATTTATATTTTCCATGAAATCATATTTTAAACATGAATATCCCATAAAATAAAATACTAAGACATTTAAATTATATTTTAGTAATAAATTATGTCCCACTAAAGTAAAATCATGTAAAAATAGTTCTTAATATTCTTTATAAATAAAACATTTTAGAGCATTTTAAGGAGAGTATTAAAGATAATTTTAAAGTGGAAAGGAACATTTGTTCTCTTAAATCCAGAAATTATCAAAGATAATTTTTCAGGATAAATTTAGTGTTTTTATAAAACTAATGGTGGCTTAAAAAATATTTTTGAGTACACTTCAAAATGGGTAAGAATTTGAAAATATCCCTTGAATCGGGTTTGTATTTCGGAAACAATTTTGAAAGATCCTTTTAAAACATGAAACTATCCATAAAATAAGGAATTATTATGGTTGTTGAACATATATATAACTCTAAAAAAGAACTTATTAGTATTACATAATAATACACAAGATTTTAATTGAGGTAATAAGATAATAAAAGTAACCTGAATGAAAATGGAGGCTCGGGTGTAAAAACCCTTACCACTTTGTAATCAATTGATTTGTATGCCCCAAATTTAATAATATTAAAATGATAAATTTAATACCATGAAAATAAATATATTAATGGTATATTACATCAATGGTAATTACAAATACACCATACACAAGTATTAGTAGTGAATACGGGAAACCTCACAAAAATGGAAGTGAGATAAAGAAACTCCTTACCTTAAGTCTGAATGTGTTCCGCTCTTGAACTTAAGGTCCTGGAATATGAAAATATAATTATTAATAACTTATTTAATAAAATATTATACATTTATTTATTTTATAATAATTATTTTTAGTTCATTTATGCCCTTCTTGATAAGTTATTATATTGAATTTTGTTGTTCCGCAGCGTTCGTTTTCTTTATTTTCATAATCGATTCACTTGTTCTTAAGTAATGGAGTTCATGTGGAATGGATGTAAATATCCAGAATTTAATTCGCATATTATTTATGATCATATATATTTGTTAGTGTTAATTTATATAATTTGGTTACATGTCATGAGGATGAATTATTATATATAACTTTAATGATAACTGTTTTAGTTAATTTGTGGGTTTTGATTACAACGAACTCATTTTTATATATAAATTAATACCATTTGTACAAAGGGATTAAATAACCTTAAATAGGGTATATTACATATATAATAATCTGTTTCAACCATAACAATAATGTTTTCATGACCATAATTGAGAATGATAATAGAAATTGAAATCCCATCGTCCTTGAATGTAGTAAATTGACACATCTCGGATGGTGTTCTTGCTACTAGTATAAAAGAAGGTAAAAGGAAGAGATGATGATAACTTATTCCACTATCATGAAAATAATCCAGTAAATTTAAGTTACTAGAGTCATCACCAAATTTGGATAAGTAGAGGTAATAATAGAAAAATAAAACAAATGAACTTGAAAGGAAAGACAAAGAATTTAAAAGAGGAATTTACCTCTTGAACCAAACTTCCTTGAGAGCCTCTTTAAGGAAGAGGTTTTGGTCTTTTAATGAGACCATGGATTTCTAGACGTGGGAGAGGATGTTGGGAGGATATTTGGATATAATTTTTAGAAGGAACAAGGCTTGAGATGTGTGAAGAAAAGAGGGAGTGATGGGCGGGTTTTATAGTGGAGGGGAGAGGGGATTTTTCAATTTTATATTCATTAATTTATTATTTCTCCACAAGACAAGGAATAGTGAGTCTTCCATAACCAATAATAGTAATTTTATCATGTTAATCCAAATAAATTGGGCTTATAATAGTTAAACATCATACATGACTCTATAATTAGTGTATTTAGCTTATTTTGTAAATTATGGTATTTCATTATTCATCAAAAAGTCAAGTATTTTAAAAAATCCCAAAAATTCACCCCAACCATTTTTCGACATGTAGAATCCAAAAATGAATTCCATTTTTTAAAAATAATTTTCTAAATATGATTAATTTGATATTTGATTAAAATCATAATTTATTCTTAAAAAAATAATTTTAAAACATTTATTTACTTATTCCAAAACATAGGTATATCATACTCCAACTTGAATATTATTTATATACTATCATAGGTAAGGTTAATATTCATTAGGTTATATCACTATTCATAAGGGTATGTTACTATTCATAAGGGTAGGTTACTATTTGCCAAAAATTAATTTTTTCTTATCAGACTCCAAATAACTTACTCATCGCAACCATGTATGTCAGATTTTCAAAATTCACATCACAAAAGTGACAAACTTATGTTTACTTGGGTAGGTTATAACAAAGTGGTGTTTTTAGAGACTCAGTGATCCATGAATTCTATAATAAATCTATTTGTAAATTCTTGGGGTGTTACATTATCCTCTCCTTACAAAAAAAATCCTCGAAATTTGAAATTGAACTTCGAAAGTTAATGGTTGATACTTGAAAATTCCCTTATTAAAACCCACATCGGAAATAGGGTTAATAAAATATCCTCTTAAAAGGGTTAATGGAGATGAGGTGGTCACCCCAAAAATTATTCTTTCGAATGAGGTGACATTAGTTAGAAGAAAACAAAATTGTACATGGAAGAAAAATCTAACTATGAAGTTCTGATGGAACATGATAGAGGACATGTTCAGATGAATGTTGATTGCTAAAAAACTATAAACTAAAAAAATCATTGATAATATCAATGATAATGATAATAGGAAAACATTTTATTTAATACTATTTTCCTTGAGTCGAGGAATTATTCCACTCTATAAGTGTATAAATATACATTTCTACTTATAAACTCATCCTTTTATTTTAGTTTAACTATCTATACCTCATCATATAGCCTCGGTTACACCATTTGGTGAAGCAATACATTAACCTATAAAAGCTCATACAATGATCAACTTAAACCATTTCATAAATGGTTAAAAAATTCCAAAATATAATGATTCAACACATTATAATGAAGTCCTATAAATTTCCAAGATGAACTTATCATTAACCCTTAATCAACAAGAATTAGCTCTAAAATTCACCTTCCAAACGTGTGAATAACTTCATCATGTTTCCTATTGAAATATCGTAATAACTTGAATTATCATAAAAATCATATTGCAAACATGTATTCTACCATATTACTTAAGTAAGATACGTGTTATTGGATATATTCCCTAAATCCAAAAGTGTTTTAAACTTCATTGATGATATCATAGACCACTTCTCAACAAGTCAATAATCAGTTCCAAGGTAGTCAATACTTATCTGAATCAATCATTTCTTCATCATTATCTCAAAATCAGATATATATTAAGGGTTTTATTTCCCTCAATCATGTTTTTTTTCTAAAAAGTTTAAATTTCCACTGAATCACTTTTACTTTGTACTATTAATTATATGACCTCAAATCCTTAATAAAATAGTAATGTAGTACAATTCTTATATATCTCATAATTCATACAACCAATACATTACTGACAAAATATACAAATGTCATGATTCTTAACTAGGCATATTAATCATTCTACTTCAGCTGTGGTAGCATCATAACATGCTCATTATCTAAAATCATCATTTGGGGTATATTCCTTTGACGATTGGGATATTGATTTTCATAGTGTCTCAACTCTTTGAAATTGAATCATTGTACATTGGAAACCATTTTCATACCCTTGCAATCATGAACTTGGTGTCCTTTTTCTCCACACTTGTAGCAAACACACATTACCTTAAAGCATTTACCAGGGTGATTCTTTCCACAGTTATCACATGTTGGAAAACACTTATTTCCCTTCTTACCTTTATCCTCGTATCTCTTTGACATCCTCTTATTCTTTTGCTTCCCTTAAAATCCATAGGACTCAGAGAAGTCTTTACATACATTATTAACACGTGGTATTATTTCATTATATGATGAGGATACATGGGAGACAATCTTCCATTGAAAATATGGCTTAAGACCATTAGAGATATGATCCTTATTACTCTTTACATCCCATGCATTGGTAAAGTTATCATTCCTTATTATATGTTTTATATCTAATGAATTCCATATTATATATTAGCTCATAAAATTATTAACTCTCTATAACTCTAAACATGGTATAGCACATAGCATAAATTTATGCATCGTAAATCCTAGATCCATATACTTTGGTTACTTTGGGGACACAAATCCCTCAAAATGATGGGTAAATAAAATTTGAATTATCCTAAGTATATCCCCCAGGAGTGTCAAACCAAGAATGCAGAAAGGCCTGTTGTTGTGTATCGGGATACCCTGGGTCAAGCCCAAAACTCCTTGTCATATTTTTCACTCCTAGGTACATCTGTGCTAGAGCCACCTCTACTTATTTGTATCCATACAGGGATGTATTTTCTATAAATATTCACATAATATATTACTTACCAAAATTATAGGTTGTTCTTGTTTTTTTATCCTCAAATACCATCTTAGGTCTTTGTTCCTTAACCTACATTTTCTAAATCTAGTTACCAAGGTTTCTACTAAACTTCCTTTGATACCAACTGTAAGGACCCAACCCTAATTACCTGGAGCTAGTGCCTTATTTGATTACATTGGTATATAAACAAGGAATAAACATCTTTAAGGACCGATCAGTTTAGTAGTCTTGAAGAAACAGGATACATACATGGAACCCATTTTATATTTTGAAATGAAACAAAATATGATCTATAACAAAAGATAATAAAATGAATCCTTGAAAACTCAATAAATTATCTCTTCTTCTTAACCTGGGTAAAGAAAAACAAATGAAAGGGGTGAGCTCAAATTCTCAGTAATGGTAAGAAATACAATGTAAGATATCATAACATAAAAATTAGGCATGTTGAATACATAAAAACATGTGCCTTTAACAAAAACATGAACACATTATGGCAGGAATAAGAGTTGAATAAATAATTCCATAATAAAACATAATCATGGGTATTCTACTAGTAGAATAAACACATGAACCATAAATTCTATTTTCATAATGAGGGAATTCATAATGTGGGAAAACATAACCATATCGTCAAGGAATTATTCTAAGAACATAAATAATCATTTTGTCAAGGCCTTGTGCCAAGACTGTAGTTTGTCTCATGAGACCTACCGAAGCACTGAGGGGCTATAGCGAGCCCCACCCGGCACTTAATATGTCCAATGAATTCCTCATATTAAATGGGTGAACATAATCAACATATACATTCGTATTGAAAATAACATATGAAATGTAAATAACATTCCCCAATCATTGAACATAAACACTAACCATTCAGAATAATATGGTGAATGATATCAAAATAGAACATCCATAGTCAGAATAACCAAAAACCCTTCAAAAAAATATTTTAGATGATATAGTAATAGATAAACCTCAATTAAGTACAACATTAAACAAAGGATGTTGACATAGATGAATATATTTATAAATGAGACCATTGATGAATTCTTGAGGAAATAATCCTTAAACATTCCAAAGTGTCCCATACCACCTTGAAACATTCAAATCATAATCCCTTAGAATATCATGAGAAAAAGGAGACTCTTGATATTATATACCAAATGGTAGTACATGCACCACATGAAATAAATAAGTGGTGAACAAGGTATATATCTCATAAATGTTAATGAGAGATGAGAAAATCCTTTTTACTTTTGAAAGAAGATTACTTTTGGAAAATCATTTATATTTGCCATGAAATCATATTTTAAACATGAATATCCCATAAAATAAAATAATAGGACATTGAAATTATATTTTATGCATAAATGATGTCCCACTGAAGTGAAATCATGTAAAAAGAGTTCTTAAGATTCTTTATAAATAAAACATTTTAGAGCATTTTAAGGAAAGTATTAAAAAGAATTTTAAAGTGGAAAGAAAAAATTTTTCTATTAAATAAAGAAATTATCCACGAAAATCTTTCATTATAAAATGAGTGTTTTTATAAAACTAATGGTGGTTTAAAACAGATTTTTTAGTACACTTGAAAACGGGTAAGAATTTTAAAATATCCCTTGAATAGGGTTTGTATTTCAGAAACAATTTTGAAAGTTCCTTTTAAAACATGTAACTATCCATAAAATAAGGAATGATTATGGTTGGTGAACATATATATAACACTCTCAAAGAATTTATGAGTAGTAAATAATAATACACAAGAGTTTCATTGAGGTAATTAGACAATAAAAGTAACCCGAATGAAAATGGAGGTTCGGGTGGAAAAACCCTTACCACATTGTAATCAATCGATTCATATGCCCCAAAATTAATAATATTAAAATTATACATTGAATAACATTAAAATAATTATATTAATGATATGTTACATAAATGGGCATTATAAATACACCATACACAAGTATTAGTAGTGAATATGGGAAACCTCACAAAAATGGAAGTGAGATAAAGAAACCCCTTACCTTAAGTCCGAATGTGTTATGCTATTGAACTTAAGGTCCTGGAATATGAAATTAGACTTATTAATAACTTATTTAAGAACATATTATACATGTATTTAGTTTATAATAATTATTTTTAGTTCATTTATTCCCTTCTTAATAAGTTATTGTATTCAATTTTGTTGTTCTGTAGTGTTCGTTTTCTTTATTTTCATAATTGGTTTACTTGTTATTAAGTAATGGAGTTCATGTGGAATGGATTTAAATCTTCAGAATTGAATTATAATATTATTTATGATCATATATAGGTGTTAGTGGTCATTTATATAATTTGGTTACATGGTATGAGGATGAATTATTATATATAACTTTAATGATAATTGTTTCAGTTAATTTGTGGGTTTTGATTACAATGAACTCATTTTTATTTATAACTTAATACCATTTGTAAAAAGGGATTACAGAACCCTAAATAGGGTATATTAAATATATAATAATCTGTTTCAACCATAACAAGAATTTTTTCATGAACATAATTGAGAATGATAATAGAAATTAAAATCCCATCGTCCTTGAATGTGGTAAATTGATACATCTCAGATGGTGTTCTTGCTACTAGTATAAAAGAAGGTAAAAGGAAGATATGATGATAACTTATTACACTATCATGAAAACATTACAGTAAATTTAAGTTACTAGAGTCATCACAACATTTTTATAAGAATAGGTAATAATAGAAAAATAAAACAAATGAACTTGAGAGGAAAGACAAATAATTTAAAAGAGGAATTTACCTCTTGAACCAAACTTCCTTGAGAGCCTCTTTAAGGGAGAGGTTTTGGTCTTTTTATGAGACCAAGGATTTCTAGATGTGGTAGAGAAGGTTGGGAGTATATTCAGACAGAATTTGGAGAAATTGAAAGGCTTGAGATGTGTGAAGAGAAGAGGGAGTGATGGGGGGTTTTATAGTGGAGGGGAGCGGGGATTTCTCGAATTTATATTCATTAATTTATAATTTCTCCACAAGACAAGGAATAGTGAGTCTCCCATGACCAAGAATAGTAATTTTATCATGTGAATCTGAATTAATTGGTCTTATAATAGCAGAACATCATACATGACTCTATAATTAGTGTATTTAGCTTATTTTATAAATTATGGTATTTCACTATTCATCAAAAATTCAAGTATTTCAAAAAAATCCCAAAAATTTACCCCAACCATTTTTCGATGTGTAGAATCCAAAAATAAAGTCCATTTTTCAAAAAAAAAAATTCTAATTATGATTAATTTAATATTTAATTAAAATCATAATTTATTATAAAAAACGGTTTTAAAACATTTATTTACTTATTCCAAAACATATAGGGGAGTTTAAGGTTCCTTCTACCTTTATCTTGATCTCAACCCTCATGGTGGACTCCTTTCTCATTCCTGGGAGATTTGAATCTCATCGATTCATGCCTCATTTTTCAAAGAATCCCATCACATATCAAGATATTGTCGCCGACAATCAAAGAGTCGAAATCCCGGATACAAAGGTTTGCAATCAGACACCCATCAGTAGAACCTAAGAAATATCTTTTCTGGATGCTCTAAAGGGAACTGCACTAGGAACTGATGATGCATTAAAGGCTCCTCTATTCAAAAATCTTGATGATGGCGGTTACTTAGTGGAAGCGGAACCAGCTTCTCTTCTACATCGTACTCAAATGTGCACATATTTTGTTATGGGCCACATATCCTACCTCAAAGGTGATCTTCCCTGGAACCTTACTGATTTACATTTGTGTATTGCTCACTGTTGGAATTTCTCAAATTGGAAAATTATACCGATAGGAAAAGGGTATTATCATTTTTTGTTAAGCACACAAGAAGATCTTGATAGAGTTTGGAGGACTGGAAATCTGAATATGAGACTGGGTTTTCTCAGATTATCTGAGTGGGACTTTGCTTTCAACCCACATAAATTTAGGAACACAATGGCATAGGTTTGTATTAGACTTCACAATCTGAATTTGTTCTTTTGGCATCCAAAAATCTTAAATGACATTGTCTCCTGTATATAAACCCCTCTCAAAATAGATCATATAACGTTAAATGTTGACTTAGGGATTTGTGTGAGGGTGATGGTTGAAATAAACCTTCATTAAAAATTTACTAATTCCATTACTTTCAATGAAAATAATTACAAAATTGAAATCATAATAGAATATGAACAAAATCCCCCCTTCTGTGATCTTTGTAAGATCATTGGTCATAACATTTATAATTGCATGGTGGTTAGGAAACAAGTTAACCCATCAATTGAAAATGAACAAAAATAATTTAAGAAAAATAATAAGGATAAAGATCCTATGATATAATTACTAGAAAAGAAGAAAATTGAAGTTTGGGTAAACAAACACATAATTTTACACTCTTAGGTGAATCCTCAGGTGTCACTTGGGCTAATGTTGCTAAAGAGGAATAAAATTTCAATTTGGACCAAAATTTTCTAGTTGAATTGGAAACTCTGGTTCTTGATACCATCAGACTCTCTAACCAGAAATTAGAGAGAGAAATTTTTGATACTTGTGAGAAAGTATCATGCACTAAATCCAAAAAGGATTTCACTAACCTAGGTATGATGGATAAACTTTATCCACCTATTCAATTAAAATGTATTTCTTGTAGTGTTTCCACTACACCTAGTCATGGAACAGGTTTCCAGGGGTTAACTCCTATGCAAGAAGAGGAGGATCATACCCTCTCAACTTTGGGAAATGGACTAACCAAGGACACCCCCTCCTTAAAGTCCTAGACTACACTAGGGTTTGGAAATAAAAATAGTAACAAGAAAAGGTAATCTGATTCTAATAATCATTCTCTTATTTTCCCTCAAATTAGTAATTTCATGGGTAGTAATGTTAACACTAGAACTATACCCTTAAACCACACTGTTGTTCATATGAATAAATATCCTATTGTTTTTACTGCAATCCATGCTAGTGATAGTGGCTCAAATGTTATGAACCCCATTAATCTTGTAGAAGAATCCTCTATCTCTATGCAGGGTCATATGTAGGATATTTGTCCCCATATTGTATCAATTATGAAAGATAAAATCTACCCTGTGGTGGAGTCACATTCAGAATTAGACTCTGCTAACACTTCAGATGGAGATACACATCCTTCTAACTACCTACAGCAAGTCCAGGAATCCAAGGATATGATACCGGCTGCAGAGGCATCAGGTAATGAGAAAAGGATTAAACACAACACTGGGTAGAGTAGTGCTTCTCACTATTTGAACATAGAACAGCGGTCAATTGACCTTGCTACTAACCAAATAGGTATTCCTGATTTGAGTGCCTTACCAGGTACCTGCAACACTTCTGTTCAGCATATTACTTTGTATAATAAATGTTTAGATGCTGGTAACAACAAGGATATTAGTAATATTGTGCCATCATCTACTAATAATAACATGCAAGATATTTCCATTAAATCTATATCTGTAAGTGATACCACTAACTTCTTGGATCCCACTAAAGGAAATAAAGGGTCTAATACAAGTCCTAATATGTCAAAAAATGTTAGAAGATCAACTAGGCATAAAGGCTTGGATAATAAGAAAAAAGGGAGTTCTAACTCTAAACGCAGATATAAATGAAGATTTTATATTGGAACTGTCATGGTATTTCAAACCTTGATACCTTTATTATTTTAAAAAGAATATTAAACATTCAAAAGCCTTTAATTTTTTCCATTTCTGAACCTAAAATAAACTTTTCCATTGATTTAGTTAATTTTTTCATTTTGGATACACCTTCATCAGTGCATGTCAAAACAACAAAAATCTTGATACTCTTTGGACTTTTGATCATTCCTCTATGTCTAATGTTAATTTTTTACATATTACTGATCAGAGTTTCACATGTGACTTTATGATAGATAACACCCATCTCTTTTGTTCCTTTATCTATGCTAAGAATAAATATCAATATAGGAGGATTATCTGGAATGACCTCTCCTCTTTGAGCTCTAAAATTCATCCCCCCTGGCTTATTGTGGGTGATTTTAATTCTATCTTTATACTAGTGAAAAAAATTTCCCTCTTCATTCAATTATATCTATGATGGATTTTAAGGATGTTATTGAAAACACCAATCTAATTGAAATTTCTCTCTGATGTTCTAAATACACTAGGTATAGGAATCATTGTAATAGAGTGGTTGTGAGAAAACTGGATAGAGCCTTTACTAATGGACATGCTTTAGATATATGGGATACCATTTCCAAAACCACCCTACCAAAATTCATTCTGACCATCATCCTATCTTGTTCATTATTTCTTACAAAACTCTAAACCCCTATCTTCCCTTCAGATTCAACAATGTTTGGTTCTTGTATCTTGAATGTAGTAATCTCATCAACCATTTTTGGACCTCTACGTCTCAATCTGATGATGCCTTTTCTTGTCCTATTAAATTAAAATATCTCAAACACAAGCTTAAAAGTTGGTGCAGCATAAAATTCAAACAAATTGATAATGACACCCTTTCTCTTGAGAATGAGCTCCATCAAATTCAAAACAATAACACTCACTCAGACTTTTCTTTAGATCACAATTAAGAAACTAACATTACTGTGAACCTTAGTTCACTTCTCACCTTCAAAGACAACATTATTAAACAAACTTTTAAAATCAAATGGTTAACTGATGGTGATTTTAATACCAAGTTCTATAATTCTTTTCAAAGAGTTCTGAAAGCTTGTATACCTCTTGCTTCCCTCAAAGATGGAAATAACCTTTTGGATAAAGAATAATACATTTCTAATCATGTTTTCTCCTACTTTAAGTCTTTATTCAATGGTCCTAGCACGAACAAGGACCTCATTAATGACATCATTCTGAAAATTGTCACCAATGTTGATAATAATTTTCTCCTTGGTGTTCCCCTTGATCATGAAATTAGAGAAACTGTCTTTGGATTGAATCCTGACAGTGCCCCGAGTCCTGATGGTTTCAATAATGGATTCTATCAAAAATATTAGGATATTATCCAAGCCTATGTATGCAAAAATTTTAAATCTTTCTTTTCTAATGGATTTTTACCTCATGTTTTAAATGCCCAATTCCTTACTTTGATTCCCAAAGGTGATAATGCTTCTTAAATTTATCTCTTTCATCATATAGATCTTATCAATACTCTCTATAAAATTATCACCAAGCTTATTATGAATAGACTCAACACTATTACTGATAAAATTATCTCCTAGGATAAATTTGGTTTTATCAAGGGGTGATCCATCCAAGACTGAATTTGTTATCCCTCTGAATGCACTAACATGTTAAATAATAAAAATAGAGGTGATAACATCTCCATTCAACTATACATTAGGAAATATTTTGACATAATGGATTGGTATTTCATATTCAAAGTTTTACATGGATTTGGATTCAATGACGTCTTCATATCTAGAATTAAAACCCTCTTCCATTCAGCTCACATTTTCATCTTGATCAATGGATCTCCCGGAGGTTACTTCAATTTCCCCAAAGGAGTCAGACAAGGAGATCCCCTATCTGCAATTCGTTTTTCCATTGCAGGAGATTATTTAATTCATATGCTCACTTGACTAGTTAACCAAAACAAGCTCAAACCTATTCATGATTACAAAAATGTGAATGCACCCACTCACCTACTTTATACAGATAACATCATTCTATTTTTAAAGGGTGATATAAGAAACATCAGAACTCTTAAAACTTCTCTCACATTCTATGAGGAAGTATCTGGTCAAGTCATTGGATGGCATAAATCCTTCATCTACTTTGGGAAAAACTTTCCAGATGGTAGGAAAAATGGTGTTATCAATGAGCTTAACATCAAAGAAGGTATTATTCCCTTCAAATACCTTGAGGTTCCCATTTTATGGGGCAGACCCAAATATTTATACTTCTCAAACATTCTTGACCAAATTCTTAATCATATTTCCACTTGGAAAGGAAAATCTCTTTCCATGGCGGGGAGAGTCTGCCTTGTCAAGTCTATCAATGTCTCCAAATTGGTCTACTCGATGATGGTCTATAATTGGCCAGCTGGTCTCATAAAAAACTAATGTTCACATTAAAAAAAATTGGATAGGAAGCACCTTGGATAGGAAACTTGTGACTATTCCTTAGGATAATTTCTGTAAACCTTTATACATGGGTGGTATTTGTATTAAAAACATTAAACTCTTTAATGAGGCACTTCAGGACAGATTAACTTGGAACCTAATTCCCAATGACTCCCCCTTGATTTCTTTCATCAAAAACAGTTTCATTGATAGATTGAAAAGAGGTAATAAGAATCTCATGACTTCTTTCATTTGACCCTTTTTTAGAAACATGTACGACAATATTATGTCCAACTCTAAATAGATGGTCTCTAGAAACTCTTCCATGAGATTTTGGTTGGACAACTGGACAGGCGCTCCTCTTTTCTCTTTGACTCCCCCTGACCATATCCCTGATAACATAAACTCCACTATTAGTGTAGAGACCTGAAGCCTAACGTACATGGACATTACATTACTTTTGCGGAATACTTAGTACATAACAAAAACACACACACAAGGACCGTAATAGTTTAGTGTCTTTGGAAACTCGGAATATAATCTTCTAATCATGGTGAAAGATCTCCAACATATCCCATAAAGATCTTCCTTTTTTTTATACCTAAAACCTTTCTTTATATCCTGGGGAAAAGAAAACATAAAAGGGTGAGCTCAAATGCTCAGTAAGGGTAAACAAAAGAAATATCAATCACATCATATTCATAAGAACATAACATTTTGGAAATCTTAACCTGCAAAAGAGATCATAATATCATAACATGGGATAAATCATAGTAGTGAAATGTAATCCCAATAATCATAACTTAAAACATGAAACTTTGTGGCATACACACATAATCATAGAGAATTATTTCTTATTAGTCAAGACTCATTTCCAAGACTATCTTAGTGGACAAAGTCCCTTTCTGAGCTGAGTTCACTCCTCGTTTCAGTCCTGTTTCACTGAACCGGTATAACCTACCGTTCCAGCCATGTTTATCTCATGAGATATAAAATATTTACCCAATGCATTGGAGGGAGATATAGGACCCACCCATCTCATAGTGATACCATTCTTATCTGTGCCACAAAATCATAAATCATACATCATTGCATAACCCATGTAATAAAAATGGGAATCTTAAACATCATGACATCATAAAACAATTCATATAAGATAAAGGAATTCATAAACATATTTCCATCACAACATAATAAATTAAATGTAATAATAGGGATAGAAACATAACCCTATATTATCTTAGATGGAAAATAATTTTGATAAAACACTTGAACTCCATTCTTGAGGAAAATATCCTTTCTACTTCAAAAACATTTTCCTTTCTTAACATGTCATACAATTTTAAACTAAAAGAAGTTGATTAAAAATAAACTTGAAAACTTGTAAAGGAAGCTTCTTGGAAATAATGTTTTAAAAATCCATTCATTTCGTATAAGTTAAAAAAACATTCTTCGTACTTTTGTCGAAAAAGTCAAAAAGTACCTCGTACAAAAAATGAAAAAAGATTCCTTTCATATCCTTTACTAAAAACTCACCGAAGGGTAAAATTGGATATAAACTATTTTATAAGGATATAAATATTACATATTGAGGAAACATGGATGTGGATGATAAAATACACCCCAGTAAATACCAAAGTATAAACAATCTCGGATAAAAATGAGATTGTGATATTTCCCTTACCTTAGGTCCGATTTGCTTCGTATGTGTCCGAACCTCCTGTATAATGATTTAAATAATGTCATTGACTTATTCCAGAATCATACTCATTGTTATGATATCATATATGGTTCACTTATGGATTTATATTACCCGGTCTTTTGTAAATTCCATGTTAAAGAGCGTTTTGGGTAAAATCGTTTCATTTGTCGTCCGTGTTTTGACTTGTAATTATTCATATGATTACTTATATCATGATTACTTAATTCCAGAATATACAACATGATTTATATTTAATATATATTCAGAATATATATATATATATATATACATAATAGATCAGTAAATGGAAAGAAATACACCATTCATGGAGACGGTAGACCGTACGTACGCATGAACGCTGTTTTCTTTTCCTTATTGAGTTGAATGGAATTAAGTAGATGACATACATATATATACACATAAATCCAGAATCATTATTATGTCATATATTTCATTATTAATTATTATATATACTTTATAATCATTCATTAATGGTTAACGTGGAGAATGAATCTCATCGCGTCGTGGAGACGGTAGTCCGTACGTACGCACGAGCGATGATATCATTCTCATGATCGTGGAATTGTATTGGAGTGTATGTATACTATTTCAGAATCAATATCAATTTACAATAATCATATATAGTTATTATGTACACCATTATACTCATCCAAGTAAGGTGGTGGTGGAAAATAGATTACACCACGGAGTGGAGACGGTATTCCGTACGTACGCACATGCGGTGATTTCATTTTCTGTAGGATGGATAGATGGTGAAATAAGGTTGTTTCATAATTATAATAACATATCAGTATATAAGTTATACTGATGTTATTACTTCATAATTAAACAACCTAATAAGAAGAAGTGGAAGAAGAAATAAAGATGAAAGAATCGGTAACGGACATTACCTCTTCTTTGAAGAGCCTCTTTGAGATCTCCTTTTAGGGCACTAAAATTGGTCTTTGAGGAAGACCAGAACCTCTAGGATGTTGCTAGGGAATTGGAGAAGGGAAATTGGCAGGGTTTGGCCGAGCTTGAAGGCTCAAAGTGGTGTGAGGAAGAGGGGGAGGAGGTTCCCTTTTATAAGGGAGGAAAGGGGCACCTTTGGAATAACTAAAAATATTATTTTATTATAAAGTCAAATTCGGTTTTTAATAGCTCCAAATTGATATATTTCGAATATAAGGAGGGTAGGGGTCGAAATAATTTCATCCAATATAATTTAGACAAGTTTAGGTATCAATTTTAACCTTACCATTTAGATTTAACTTTAAGTTAGATAATTTAACTTTTACCGTGTCTTCTTGTTTTCTTACACTATAAGGTTAATAAACTTACTATATCAAGCCAAAATAACCCCAAGTTGTTTATTATTAATATATATAACCTTATATAAGTCATTTGGCCGAACCTTAGATTTTTAGAAATAAAATAACAATTAATAATATAATATTTGTTTTAAAAACTATTTTATGTCAATTTTGACACTATTTAGTAATTGATTTTTTTGAAAATCATAACAGAATGATTAGTTCGAACCAAGTTACTAAAATAAATACTAACATGTCATATTAACCTAGAAAATTAGTTTAATTCATAAAAAGTCTCAAATTACATTTATTTGGGTATTTATAACATCAATTATGTCAATATTTCATTAATAAGATAATTATTGCATCATCGTTGTGTCATAAATAAATTAAATTATTTAATTTCTAAAAATTAAAAATAAAATACAATTATGTAGGAAATATTTTTAGCTTTCTAATTAATATTTATAGTCGAATTTATCTTATGTATAACCCCATATTAAAAATGATTTACTTATTAAACTTTGATTTTAACTATTTTAACCCTTCTTTAAATAAATTAATAATAAATGTCCTAATCTAATCCAAGTGGGCCTAAATGGTCATATTTTACTCCTAAGGTTGTTTTTGGTCGAATTACACTTGTCCAATAGAATTAAGACATGTGTTAGGGTAATAATAATATCATTTTTACCCTTAATTACCCTATTTACTTTTAACCGTGGTAAAAAAAAGTAAAAAGTTACTATTCACCAAAAAATTATTTTCATCTCATTGAACCATATTTTACTTACTGACATCAACCGTGTCTCTCGGATTTTCAAAATTCCATTCACAGAAACGGTAAAATTAAGTTTTATGAAAAATTCATTTTTTTAACTACCACTTAGTGGTTTCACTATTCATCAAAAAATGAAAGTTTCTAGAAAAATACCAAAAATTAGGCCTAAGCTATATTTGATATTATGAACTCAAAAATGATGTCTATTTTATCAAATTCAAAACATATAATTTGCATTAATTAATTTAAAAAATTAATTCCCGTCGTCAAAACAAATAGCGTGTTCTTAAGAGATAATAACTATCAAAAGATTGACACTTGTTTATGTCTGGTTTAAATGTGAAATTATATTCAATGACCAATATTGTATTAAATTGTAAAAATATATTCTAAATATACTTTAAAACCACTCAAATTAATAATTTATCACTATTAATTATTTCAATTGAAAAAGTTGTTTTTAATTAAAATATAGCGTGTTTTTACTATTCATCAAAATATGAAAGTTACCAGAATGATATGAAAATTTATCCAAAGTAAATTTTTATTTCATGATTCCAAATAAGAATTTTATTTTGTCAATTTGAACTTATAAACATGTCAAAAACTAGATTTAAAGTGGGTGCGCCATCAAAAGGCGGCAAAACTGCATTTTTTGAAAAATACTTATTTTACCCGAAAAATTTATTTTGTTCTTATACCATGTTTTAGAAAATGTGCAAGACGAATAATAATGTTATAAGATTCAAAATTTAGTTAATACTATTCATAATGGCTAGTTCATAATAATATTATAATAATATATCGTTGTTTAGTAAAACCCGGTATTGCGTACAACACACGCTATCGAGGAAGGTCGCGATTGCGTGTAATGCAAGCCAAGTCAGGGTTGCGTGTTGTGCAAGAATCCTTCGTTGTTTTGTATAACATAATCCAACCATATTTCATTTATACATTGAATATATATATATATACTCAATGTTGCGTAGAATAAATATTGTCAAAATTGTGTGTAACACGATCCAAGAATAGTGTTGTGTATACTGCAAGCTAATACGGTGTTGCGTATAGCGCAAGGTAATCTTGGTGTAGCATACAACACAAGACATTAATGAAATTAAAAGAATATTTTTCATAAAATCTCAGGGTGTTACAATTAGTAATGTTCTTAATTCTCACATTGATACCCTTCCTGACAATATTATTCAAATTATTGATTCTTACCACTTTTCTACCTCGTATGATCTCTTGATTTGGGAACCTGCTCATAATGGGATACTAAATTCAAAAAAAATCTATAAAAACTCCTTACATAACCCATAAAATGACCTTAAATGGATTAAATGTTTTGAAAAACCCTGGATTAAACCCTCAAGACTCACTCTTATTTGGAATCTCACCTACAATAGGGTTCCCACTGACTCTTATCTACAAATTTTTGGAATTCAGCTTTGTTCAAAATGTAGTTTTTGCAATCAACATAGAGAAGATACTAATCACTTATTTCTATCTTACGCTACCACCACTACCCTTTGGAACTATATTTTTGACACTTTTGATTGCAGATGGATGATTAATATCTCTATAAATGCTAATCTAAATCATTGTGTTGCTATGGATAACTCCCAACAAATCAGAAACTTTTTCCTTGATGGGGTTACAGAGCTTCTTCATATGATTTGGTATGATAGAAATACAATTCTTCAGAATAATTTCTCACACAACATTAATGCAAGTAAAATGAGAATTCTCATCGCTATTCAGGAAGCTGTGTTGATTCAGAAAGAGAATTGCAATAACTTTGTGGCATATTTTATGATCCTGAGACATCTTTTGGTTGATGCATTTTCATACAACTGAAATGCACTTTTGAGGTTTTCTGGAGACCTCCACTTCTAGGTTGAACTAAAATCAACATGGATGGATCCTCTAAAGTAAATCTAGGACCCGCAAGGTGTGGCTCCATCTTCAAAAATCATCTTGGTCGCATTATTGGGTGTTTTTTTGGAGGTTGTGGTACTGCAACCTCTCTGGAAGCTGAAATGATGAGTTTTATTCATGCCATATCTTTCACCTTATTCCAAGGATGGAAAAACTTGTGGATTAAAAGTGATTCTACTACTATAGTGCAGGCTATATGGAAGGGGAGGATTCATCTAGCTTGGCTTCTTACTACGCATTGGATGAATTATCTTCACTCTCTCCATGACATCAACTGCATTGCAACACATACCTATCGATAAGTGAATATGGTTTCGGATGGTCTTTCCAATAAAGGATTTTCTCAGGACATAACCTGGCTAGAGGATCTCTTAGAAAACTTGATTCCTTTGCATGTTAAAGATTGTAATATGATTCCGTCTTTTAGACTCTTGTAACCTCTTTTTTTGCAAATAAAATTGCTTTGGTCTTTTGACCAAAGTGCCACCTTTCTTAATAAAAATTATTCCAAAACATACGTATATCATACTCCAACTTGAATATTATTTATATACTATCATAGGTAAGGTTACTATTCATTAGGGTATATCACTATTCATAAGGGCGTGTTACTATTCATAAGGGTAGGTTACTATTCACTAAAAATTAAGTTTTCCTTATCAGACTCCAAAAAACTTACTCATCGCAACCATTTATGTGAGATTTTATAAATTCACATCACAAAAGTGGAAAACTTATGTTTACTTAGATAGGTTATAACAAAGTGGTGTTTGTAGAGACTCAGTGATCCATGCATTCTATAATAAATCTATTTGTAAATTCTTGGGGTATTACAAGAGGCATGATCAGTGTGGTCTATAGAGAGAGGAGGATGTGGAAGAGGAGTTGGAAGAGTAGTAGGAGGTGGTCAAGGGTTTGATTTACTACCACTTCCACCCCCAGGTGGTCCACACTAGGTTCAGGAAGCTGGTGGTTAGGGATGAGACCGGCTGCAGGAGATAGAAGCCTATTAATCCAAGGCTCCAATGATGGTATAAGGTGTGATCTATTTATTTTATACTTTAGATGTAGTATTTATAGACACATGTGTGATTCATTCCTTCCTTTCCACTTCTCTATTTCAAGACTTAGATATTATAGTTGAGCCTTTGGCTCGACCCTTGCCGTTAGAGACTCCGACAGGCAGTGACTTGGTGATTGCGCAATTATGCCAACTGTATGACCTGGTGCTTGGATGTGAGAGTTTTTTATGTGATCTATTTATAGAAATGATGATACATTTTGACATCATATTAGGTATATATTGGTTTTCCAGGTTTTATGCCTAGATAGACCATTTTAGGTGGAGGATGTGGTGTATCCGTAGTGATGGGACAAGATTTTCCTTTGTGGGTGAAAAGAAAACCTTGGTAGAGTGGGAAGGGCTCAGGCATAGGATATTATAGTCGATTACTCACTAGTTAGCTAGAATGACTCTTGGATCAATGGATGTTATGGGTTACTAGTTTCTTATAGTAGTGGTGGAGTATAAGGACATCTTTATTGAATAAGTGTAAGGCTTACCTCCTCATTGAGAGCTAGACTTCTGCATTGACTTGCATCCTAGAACGGCCCCGATATCTGCAATAGCATATCGAATGACTCCCACAGAGCTTTCTGAGTTGATGGTATAGTTAGAGGACTTGTAGGAGAAGGGATTTGTAAGACCTAGTGTTTCCCCCTAGACAACCCGAATGTTATTTGCTAAGAAGGTGGACAGGAGCTTGAGGTTATGTATGGATTACTGGAACTTGAACCAAGTGACCGTGAAGAATAATTATCCACTAACAAGTATCGACAGCCTTTTTTATAAGTTTAGAAGGGTGTGATGGTTCTCAAAGATTGACCTCAGATCAGTATATCATCAGTTATGGGTACAAGGTGTGGATATATCAAAGGCAACATTCAGATATTGCTATGATCACTATGAGTACTTGGTGATGTTGTTCGGGATGACGAATTCCCTAACAGTTTTCATGGGACTCATGAACTGAATCTTTCATCCATTATTAGAGTGGTTCATGGGGGTCTTCATCGATGACATCATAGTGTACTCAACGTCTAAGGAGGATCACATGAGGAACTTAAGGATGGTCCTAGGAACACTCTAAGAGAACCAACTTTATTGAAAGCTCTTGAAGTTTAGGTTTTGGATTTGAGAGGTCTTCTTTCTAGGACATGTAATTCCTGAGGCAGGTTTGGTAGTGGACCTAGAGAATATTGAGGAATTGATTTCTTAGGATCCACCCAAGATTATTACCAAGATGAAAAGTTTCCTTGGGATTGTAGGGTACTATTAGAGTTTTGTACCTAATTTCTCTAGAGTGGCAGTGCCCTTGGCATCTTTGGACCATAAGGGGAAACTTTCATGTGGACAGAAAGGTGCTAAAGGTGCTTTCAAAAATTGAGATAAAGGTTGACAAGCACACCCATATTGAGATTTCTAAAGGAGGGTGTTGATTAAGTAGTATTCTACGATGTATCAGGGACCGGGCTTGGTTGCATTCTGATGCAAAGGCAGGTGGTGATTTCATATGGTTCGCATCAGTTGAGACCACATTAGTAGAACTATACGACCCACAATCTTGAGTTAGCAGTTATAGTCTTTTCAATGAAGATGTGGTGATAATACTTGATGGGTGAATGGTTTATCGACTACTCTATCCAAAAGAGTTTTAAGTATATCTTCTCTCAAAATGATATTAACTGAAGACAGAGGTGGTGGCTAGAGTTCCTCTAGGAATATGACTTTAAGATTGTCTATACTCTTGGGAAGGGGAAATTGGTGGAAGACGCTCTCAGCAGAAGATCTTGTTCTCAATTTTTGTTCAAGGCATTAGAGTAGTTATCTTCATTATAGTTTTCCTTAGTGGATAAGGATAGTGCTTCATATCTTCAGTCAACGGTTGTTTCCTCTCCACTTTTACAGCGTGTGAGGGATGCTCAGCATAGAGATATCGACTGTGAGACCTTACGTACTTAGATATCCATTAGACATAATCCATATGGATATTCTAAAGGTGGGGAGCATGCTATCTATTTCAAAGGGTGGGTGATGGTACCATTGACGTTGTGTTGGGAGGTTATTCGAAAGTTTCATATATCCCCTTTGGACGTACATCCAGGTGTGGAAAAGATGTACTAGGACCTCTGATATCATTTTTGGTGGCCAAACATGAAGATTTGTGTTGCAGGTTTTGTCTCTCATGACTCACTTGTCAGCAAGTGAAGGTTGAGCACTAGGTTCCAACGGGTTTAGCTCAACCCCTATAGGTGACATAGTGGAAGTGGGTTAGGATATCCATGGACTTTGTGACAGGGTTTCCACATACGTCCATGGGACATGATTCCATCTGAGTGATCATAGAATGACTCACCAAGTCGGCCCACTTCTTATCCATTCAAGAGCAGAGTTTAGTAAAGAGCTTGGGATGCCTCTATGTGTAGGAGATGGTCTGACTCCATGAATTCCCTTGATGATAATTTTAGACTGTGATGCTTGCTTCATGTTGTGATTATAGAGAGGACTACAGGATGCCTTTGGGACTTAGTTACACATGAACACAACCTTTCACCCCTAGACTGATGACTAGACTGAGTAGACCATTAGGGTCTTGGAGGGCATGTTGCGGGTTTTCATGTTGGATTTTGGCCATAATTGGAAGGATCATCTACCCCTAATGGAGTTTACATATAAAAATAGTTATCATTCCACTATTGGTATGGTGTCATTCGAGGCCTTGTATGGGAAATCCGGAAGGTCACCACGTTTTTGGACTGATCCAGGAGAGTGAGCACTCATAGGCTCGGAGTTGGTGCGAGCTACTACATAGAAGGTACAGATCATCCAGGAGCAGATGAGGACTACACAGATCTATTAGAAGTCTTGTACAAACCAAAGATAGAGACCTCTGGAGTTCTAGGAGGAGGACCATGTGTTCCTGAGGGTCTCACCACGATGTGGATTGCGGATATTTGGCTGAGGTGGCAATATTTCTCCAAGATTCATTGGCCCTTTCAAGATACCATATAGAGTTTATGAGGTGGCATACCTCTTAGCTCTAACGCCGAAGTTGAATCGGGTACATGACGTCTTCCACGTGTCGCGGTGGGTTTTCATTTTGTTTAACAGCAGTTTAAACCATTGCTATATGATTTTTTATTTTTTTATTTTTTTATTTTTTAAAAAAAATAAATTTTTTAAATTTTTTATTATTATTTTTTTATTTTATTTTTCTCAAAATTAATTATTAATTATTTTATTATTATTTTTATTATTTTATTATTATTTTATTATTATTATTTTATTATTATTATTATTATTATTATTTTATTATTATTTTATTACTATTCTTGTAATTATTGTATTATTTTTATTTTTATTTTATTATTATCATTTTATTATAATTATTTTATTATTATTATTTAATTATTATTATTTAATTTTTATTATTTTATTATTTTATTTGTTAGTTTTTGAATTCTAGTAATTAATTTATTTATTATTTATTACTATGCACATGCATATGTGTAAGCCATATATAGATATTCTACGTTGTGTGACATTTGAACCTCTAACCTCTTGTTTATTCTCCAAACACTTTACCACTCCAGCAGACTCTTCATATAGTTAATAAATAGAATTTAATATACTTATATATATATATATATATTGATGTATAATGAATAAACAAATAAAAAATAAATAAATAATGAACATTAAATTAATAATGAAAAATAAATACATAAAAAATAAATAATAAATAATACTTTAATAATAAATTAATAATAAATTAATAATAAATTAATGATAAATTAAAAATAAATTAATAATTAATGTATACACAATATCTAAATAATAAATAAATAAATAATAGACAAATAAATAATATATAAATAAGCATATATAAATAATAATATATAAACAATAATATATAAATAATAATATATATATAATGATATATAAATAATAATATAATATAATAATAATGCAAAATAAATAAATAATAGATAAATAATACATGAATAAAAAATAATAAATAATAAATAATACATAAATAATAAATCATAAATAATAAATAATAAATAAATAAATAGTAATTAAAATTTAAAATTTAAAATTTAAAATTTAATGAATAATGAATAAATAATTAATAAATAAATAAATAATAAATAAATAATATATAAATAATAATATATGAATAATAATATAATAAAATAATAATAAAAAATAAATAAATAATAGAAAAATAGTAAATAATTAATAATTAATAAATTTTAATTAATAAATAAATAATAAATGAATAATAAATAAATAATAATTAATTATCATTAATTAATTAATATATAATTAATAAATAATTAATAATTAATAATTAATGAATAAATTAATAATAAATTAATAAATAAATAGTAAATGTATAATAAATAAATAATACATAATTAATAAATAAATAATAAATAATAATTGAATTAATGATCAATAATAAATAATAAATAGTAAATAGTAAATAATAAATAATAATTGAAAAAAAAATAAAAAATAAAAAATAAAAATAAAAATAAAACAAATAATAAATAATAAGTAATAAAATGGATATAAATATCTATAAATATATATACATATAACAAAATTTAAATAAATATATATAAACATACATATATGTTAAAAATTTAGGGTACCCTTAAAACACATAAAAATATTAAGAAACTCTAAAACCCCAAAAAACCCTAAAATAACCATTAAATATGATCTGGGAGTCTGTTTCTACTTCACAACTAGTCAAATCGAAGATCATAAAATGATATTCGAAATGATATGTGGTACAGGCCAAATGGACACCTGTATCAGTAATTATAGTTGTTTGAATTTTAAGAAATCAGAGTTGGTGACTAAAAACTCTATTTCAAAGGTATTTTGGGCCTTTATGGCGATGATAAAACATTACATGAGCTCTATGAGCAAATCATTGGCCCATCACAACATAGTTCTTATCGCAAGCTTTGATTTGATATGTGGTAGAGCCCAAACAGACACACGGATCAAAAGTTATGGTTGTTTGAAGTTCGAGATTGATTTTCAACTTTTTTGAAATTTTAATATATATTTTTTCTTTTATTATCACGTGATTTAAATATCATTTGATTTTATATCATTTCATAAACTTAGATTTGACTAGTTGTAGAGCTGAAACAGACTCACGAATCGGAATTTATGGGGGTTTGATGTCAAAGTCTGCTTTTCGGTTTTTTGTAGATTTGTTTTAAGTTTCAAGTTATTATTAAATATTAATTATAAATATTTATTAATTAACACATTTTAATTAATTAAAATTATAAATAATAAACTATATATGAGAGTAAATAATTAATAATAAATCATAAATCATTATTAAATATTTTAAAAAAATAATTCCCTTTCATTTAGCGGTGGTTTTTTAAAAACCCACCGCTAAAAAAATAGAATTTTTCTTTGAAAAAAACAAATAAAAATAAAAATAAATAAAAAAAATTAGTGGTGGTTTTAACAACCTCTACTAATTTTTTTTCAAGATAACATTTTTCGGCAGTTTTCAAAACCACTATGAAAAAACCGTTGCGAAATGCAATTTTTTTTTGTAGTGACCTTTGCTGAGTACCCAGGGGAGATTAAAGATCAGCAAGAGAGGATCCTTCATGGGTGATCGATTCCTCTAGTGTGTGTCCAGTGGCAGCATTTGAATCCTCAAAAAAGAACCTGGGAACAGGAGACCTAGATGTGATCCCAATACCCATATCTTTTTTATTAGGTTTTTCTCTTTTCAAGATGAAAAGCCCTAAGGTGGGGAGAATGTAATGAATCAGATTTTTGTGTATTATTTTTTGATATCATAGAGAATATTTTTTAGACCAAGTGCTGATACGTTGTGTGATTTTTAGGCTCAAAGAGCCCAGAATAAATGTTTGAAATGTATTAAATATATTAACATCACACATGTGCAGTTTTCCTAAAAAAGTGGAATAACTCCCGAAAGGGGGGGCATGTCAAAAATCTAAGGGCACCGTTGAGTTCAGAATTAAGTTTTTACCTTAGGCATGATATAAACTTTATCGGCATGGGGTGTTTATGAAAAATTTGCCGCAGGCGCGGAATTAATAAAATAAATAAATTAAATGATTTAATTTATTTTATTTGACATAGTGACGTAATTTATCTTTAAATACATGGTTATGATGGAAAATCAGGGTTTGATGGTAAGCCCTAAATATCTATAGGACCTTTGAAGGAGATCATTCTTGATGGAAGACATTAAATTGAGATTAGATCGAGGATCATTGTGTAATCGGAGTTTGTGGACCTCACCAATGACGGCAATGCAGGATTGTTCTTCATCAATGATCGATCCAAACTCCAAGTAGGATGTTTGATTTGTGATTTCAATAACTTTTTTTTATCTCGATCATATGTGGATCAATTCCATAAACATAATTTATTTATACATCAATGATAGATTTAATTGATATGGATTAATTTGTTTGTTTTGTTCATTATCCTCTTTGTCTATCTATTTCTATGACAATGGGCCGAGATTGAACGAACAAAGGTTGAGGTTCATTCCTCACTTTCATAGATTATGGATTTATTCCCCATTTATTCATTCGATCATCATTGTTATTTTCATTGGCCAATGGTTTGACCAATACCCAGTATTCGATCATTGTACGATCATTATTCAACGTAACGGATTAATATTGCAGTTATGGCTCGTGATAGAGGTTGAGATTTTAGAATCGATGGTGATGGTGGATAGATTAAGAGATAACAAGACTAAATCATGGGTTCTTTGTCTTATTGATCGATGCATGGTGATACGAACATTGGATGTATGTTCTCAATCCATTTTGAAGGCTGGATTCTGGCGAGCAAGCGATTGCAAGGCTCAGTTGACCTAGATCTGGGATCTGTGGAGTGATTTTCGACTTAAATCAAGGTGGTCACATCGCAAATTGAATAATAGAGAATAACCTGAGGATTCTAGAAAATCTCACATTACACGGCATGTAATGTGATGTTACACGCTGTGTGGGACCCCCTGGTTGCGGTGCTAGAGTTTCCATGGTGAGTTAAATATCACACATTGTATGACCCAGTGACACAATATGTGACCCTTTTCTAGTGGATCAATGTGTACCTCAGAGGGTACACAGACACAACCAAGATTACATGATCCCAAACAAGCCATGTACTTAGACGCAAACACAGCTAGGTGTACACAAGCATGGCCAGTGGTACATGAGCACGAGTAGGAAACCTGGGTAGGGTATCGAGTGATCTCTACATGTTGTGTACTATTCCTACATGTTGTGTATTTAGAGATTTACATGTTGTGTAAGGAAACACCACATGAGTAGACCATGAGTTGGATAGACATGCCATGTACATCCCAGTACATGCCCTGTACCCCCTTTGAGTGTGTTTTTATCCCTTCATTTCTTTAGTCTGGACCATTCTTGATTGCTTGTGTTCCCTTGGTCTATTACCTAGAGGGTACAATGTGGTATTACATCTGTATATCATGATTTTGATCCCTTCTAGAGGATGAGTCTCAGATAGAGTTTTCAGGTCCCTCTATGAGACTAGAGTGTGATCCTTTATCATCTTTATACCCTATATGGGGTTTTTGGAATCGATGTGACCTCCTTGAGTAGGGCATTAATCCTCCATCTAGTAGGTTGTATCGATAGGGATCATAGGTATCAGTGTCATATGATCTTCTACATAGCAGGTTGATCTAGATTGGGTTGGTGGTGTCCCATAACGGTCTTGTCATGACCCCCTATCTGAGCATCAGGGTCTTCTGAGACCAGTGAGCTTCCTTGGGTGGGGCCCAATGATCTTGACATATTTGATGAGTGTCTCTAATGATGGTTTGGCTTGTGGAGTGTATTCTCTTGGATCGAGCATTGTTTTAAGAAAAATCCTATGACTGATAGTTGGTTGTGACCACCTGGTGGCACGGTGTCCTTCTTGAGTATATCTGTGTGTTTTTTGTTATATATTTATTGTTATATAATTGTTATGAGCTAACTATTCTTGATAATTCATGTTTAGTGTTTTTGAGGTGTCCTATAGGGTATTTCTATACTCACCCATGTATGGGATTTGCCTACACGTGTCATGTCTTATGTAGACAACAACCCTTTTGACGATGTCCTGGTAGGACAAGGAGTAGGTGAAGCATGGAATGAGCTTGATAGACCAAGGTGTTTTTCAGGAGTTTTCATTTGATTGGATTCCTCACCCTTGGAGCAGGTTGGACTCTCTCTACAGTTTTTGGTTGGGCTTGTATTTAGCCCATTTTTCACTTTCAGTGCTTTATAGTCATACTTTATTGTGGTATTTATAGATGTATGCATTAGGGGTGTCCAGACCCAACCCAACCCAACTGACCTGACTTGACCCAGCCGAGTCGATTCAGGTTGGGTCGGATTATGGGTTGGGAAAATATTGACCCAACCTGACCCAACCAACCCGATTACTGTGAGTCGCCCGCCTCCCTTCAGACTTCGCTGCCTACTATCACCTCTCCCTCCCGCCTCTCAACCTGATGCCCTCACCCTCTCCCATAATGATTTCTTCCTCCTCACCTATGATATCCATGGATTCCATTCCATTTACCACCATTACTTGAATACTGGATTAATCATGAAGATGATTGAATCTTCCATCTTCCATGGATTTTCTTATCCAAGCATAAAACAAATTTAGAAAAATCGAGACATGTGAAACCAGTGAACAACAATTCCATTACCAGATCAACAAAAAACATCAAGATAACTAGATTTCATTTGATTTTGATATGGTAACTAAAGAACAAGCAAAAAAATACAGGAATACTGGTGGTCTATTGAAGATTTTAAGATCAGACAGTGGAGGATCAGCCAAGAACATGATCATTCCACATCACCCTCACCCCTTCATCGGTGTCTTCCTCCTCTAACATCTCCACCACACTGCACCTGGATCTACCCCCTACACCTCTACTACCACCTTCGTCTCTTCCACGACTATGGACCCAAATATTTTCCCGTTTCGGACACTACCAAATACTCATCACCCTTCTGGACTTTCCTTCATCCTCCTCGGACATCAACGACTAGCTGCAAGATGACGAACTAATCACACCACCAACCGATGGTTTTTTTTGGGTCGATTCATCATAGGGCAGTTGATGTGGGAATTCTCTGGCATGGATAGGAAGATACACAGTGGAAGATCTAACCCGATCAACCTACGGGGTGAGATCATAAATAAATACTGAACTTTTTTTCCATAACCCGATCAACCTGGCTCTACCCAACCTAATCTGAGATGGGTTGGGTTAGTTTGGGTCTGAATTAAAAAAATATCTTCGACCCAACCCAACCCAACTTGACCCCTTGTGCTTGGGTCAGGTCCAAAAAAAACCCCAACCCAACCCGACCCAACCCATGGACACCCCTAGTATGCATGAATTGGTTTCAATTGTTTTATATTTCATAATTGTGTGGGCTTAGATATGTGTGTGTGTGTATAAGTACATTAGTCTAATTCATTTAATTTGTGGGATATGCCTACTTGGAATTGGTCTCTATACCCTAGACTATTGGAGACGGGATTAGGGTAGTCATAAGTCAGACCCTAGTGGGTGAGGTCATGAAAATCCTATAATATGACTTGAATCTTTATCAGTGATGGTGGATGGTGATTTTATAAAATTAGGACTTAGAGATCTAATATCCATTGAGAAAAAGAAATGTGGTCACTAATTCACTGATTGAGAATTTAAATGGAGATATTCATTATGAGTATGTAGATAAATTGAGGATAATAGAGGAGTTTACATCTTTTTATCTTGATGTGGAAGAATCTGATGGAAGAGATTTCCTATATCAGATAATAGTACATTCATCCTTGATACAATAAGTGGAATAATATCTATTGGGATGCCTTGAGGAGAAGGTTTTACATGATCATTTAGTATATGGAGATTCTCTTAAGGTGTGGTTAGAGTATTATCAATATCAAGTGGTGTTATGTGGTAAGTAGTTTGTTCCATCAGTGGTGCATGTGGTGGTTCTCCCTAAATTTCATTTATCACATTGAGTAGTGTATCTTGGTATAACCAAGATGTATCATGCCTGTAGACCCCAGAAAACGCGTCCCCAAAATTTTCCAAATGCTTCCATACATGATACAAGAGCGTAGTCCATTTCGTAAGCTTCGATTTGGTAGGTCGTAGGGCCCGAACGGAGTTACGGATTAGGAGTTATGGACGTTTGAAGTTGGGCTGGAAATCTGGTTCGCAAAGCCCATTCGCGAAGACCCCTCGCGAAGCACTAATGCGAAGCACCGATGCGAAGCACCCGTGCAGCGCTGTCCCGCGAAGCCCCGCCGCGAAGCGCCCCGACCATCGCGGCCTCGCGAAGCTCCAGAGGCGGTGATGCTCCGCGAACGCATTTGACGTTCGCGAGCCGCCGCGAAGCTCTGGAGGCGGTACCTCTCCGCGAACGAATTTGACGTTCGCGAGCGCGCCACGAAGCTCCTGAGGCGGTGCGGAATTTCTTCTTCGCGGCGCCCCTGCCTATAAATACCCATCTCACCCCCCTTCTCAAGGAGGACGGCCACGGCCACTTCGCCCCTTGGGCGGCCGAGCGGAGCTCCGCATTGCGGCTCCGCGAAGCCATGCTCCGCGAGCAGCTTCCTTCGCGTTGCTGCTCCGCGAGCCGAGACTCCAGGAGTCCATGCTCCGCGAGCCTATGCTCCGCGATGCTGCTCCGCGAGACCAAGCTCCGCGAGAGCCCTTTTCTCCGCGAGCCCTTGCTCCGCGATGCTGCTCCGCGATGCTGCTCCGCGAGACCATGCTCCGCGATGCTGCTCCGCGAGACCAAGCTCCGCGAGCCCCCTTTGCTCTGCGAGAGACCATTGCTCCGCGAGGCCATGCTTCGCGAAGCTACTTCGCGAAGACCTATCCTTCGCGAGGATACTGACCCCCATGAAAAATGGAGAGTCGCACCGCGAACTTTTCGGGCCGGGATGCCGGGATTTTCCATTGCGCCCTTATGCGCTCCCACCTTCCACCTATGGAATACCATGATTTGATACACTCCTCCGCACACCGTGGAACACCTAGAGTCGACATATTCCTCTGGGTTTCATTCCATATCGTGAGTCGAGATTCTCATCATCAATTCCCCGAGTACCTCGAGTCGAACCATCCCTCAGGCAACTCCTCCAAACCCAATCACTTGGCTCCTACGCCAGGTTGAACCAGAAAGGGCCGCCCTTACGTAAGTCCCGACACCAACCATTTCTAGGCACCTTTCGCCTAGTAGTCCTATCTACATGACTATAAACTGTAGTAATCCCTATGTGCCAAACATAGGATGCCTCTCGCTTCTAGCGAGAGATGCCTCATGCTCCTAGCATGAGATGCCAATAGTCCTACCTACATGACTCTAAACTGTAGTATTCTCCCTATAAACCCTGTGCTCCAAACATAGGATGCCTCTTGCTCCAAGCGAGAGATGCCTCATGCTCCAAGCATGAGATGCTAACAGTCCTATCTACATGACTATAAACTGTAGTACTCCCTATGTTCCTAACATAGGATGCCTCTTTCTCCAAGCAAGAGATGCCTTATGCTCCTAGCATGAGATGCTAACAGTCCTACCTACAAGACTATAAACTGTAGTATACACCCTATGTGCCAATCATAGGATGCCTCTTGCTCCGAATAAGAGATGCCTTATGCTCCAAGCATGAGATGCTAATAGTCCTACCTACAAGACTATAAACTGTAGTATAATCCCTATGTGCCAAACATAGGATGCCTCTTTCCCTACACGAGAGATGCCTCATGCTCCTAGCATGAGATGCCAATAGTCCTACCTACATGACTATAAACTGTAGCATTATCCCTCTCTAACAAATGATAGGATGCCTCTTGCCCTAAACGAGAGATGCCTTATGCTCCTAGCATAAGATGCCTAATGCCATGATCACAGTGGCGTAACATCAAGAGCGTTGGAACCCATTCAAACATTCCATCACTCCACCTCACGCTTTGCGTGTCCTTCGTTTGGATCGTCATTCACTTCCAAGTCTGGAGGGACCCCCTAACAGTATGGATGCTCGACCTATGGTCCGCCTGCTGTCCTGGGCCAACGCCCCGGAAGACTGATCACGTCTGGAGGGACCCCCTAACAGTATGGATGCTCGACCTATGGTCCGCCTGCTGTCCTGGGCCAACGTCCCGAAGGATCGATCGACAACACTTGTGACATGGTCCCGTGTTTCGAACATGGTCAACGGTCGACCCTCATTTGTTGTCCTCATTTCTGGCTAACGTGATATGGATGATGCGTCGCGAATATGGTCAGCAGTAATCCTCCATCACCACGCCAATCTCACGACATTCTGAATATTGGGCATGTGATTCACACTTTTCTTGTCCCTTTGTTTGGGCTGATTCCAACGCCCTTGGCGTTATCCCGCTTGTGCACTTGTGCATAGGCACATACCTCAACCCACCAGTGAGTTGGGATGCCCTCATGGCCAGACATGAGGAAGACATTACGGGCAGCTTCCTAGTGTAAGCCCCATTCACCATTGTCGTTCCTTAGCGGCACCAGGGCTGCTTCCTAGTGTAAGCCCCATTCAACAGTGCCGCTCCATAGTGGCACCCGGGCAGCTTCCTAGCATGAGCCCCACCCACCATTGCCGCTCCTTAGCGGCACACCCGGGCAGCTTCCTAGCGTAAGCCCCATTCACCATTGCCACTTCATAGCAGCACCCAGGCAGCTTCCTAGCGTAAGCCCCATTCACCAGTGCCACTCCTTAGTGGCACCCGGGAAGCTTCTTGCATAAGCCCCATTCACCAGTGCCGCTCCTTAGCGGCACCCGGGCAGCTTCCTAGCGTAAGCCCCATTCACTGTTGTGATCCCAATCAGCGGTAAGCCGTTGTGATCCTATGCAGCGGTAAGCCGTTGACATCTCCATCTAGCGGTAAGCCATTGTGATCCTATGCAGCGGTAAGCCGTTGACATCCCCATCCAGCGGTAAGCCGTTGTGACCCAATCCAGCGGTAAGCCGTTGTGACTCCATTCAGCGGTAAGCCGTTGACATCCTCGTCCAGCGGTAAGCCGTTGTGATCCCATGCATCGGTAAGCCGTTGACATCCTTTTGCAGCGGTAAGCCGTTGTGACCCAATCCAGCGGTAAGCCATTGTGACCCCATTCAGCGGTAAGCCGTTGACATCCTCATCCAGCGGTAAGCCGTTGTGATCCCATGCATCGGTAAGCCGTTGACATCCTTTTGCAGCGGTAAGCCGTTGTGACCTAATCCAGCAGTAAGCCGTTGTGACCCAATCCAGCGGTAAGCCGTTGTAACCCAATTTAGCGGTAATCCATTCACACCCAATCCAGCAGTAAGCTGTTGAAACCAACCAATTGGCGGTAAGCCGTTGTGAGAAGAACTACGTGGTCTTTGATCCATGTCAAGGCATGGTACGTAGGAAGCCTCTTCAAGGCTCAAGCCCAAAATCAAGATCATCCTTTTCTTTGGGCCTCCATCCTGGAGTAAGTCCCAACACCATGGGCTGCCCAACGCGTAAGCCCCTCTTCGCTTCTCACAGACGCACCCTTCACGACGTGATCGTCAGGTCCATGCAACCTCTTGTTTCTCACACCGAGCATGACTCACGTGGGCTTAGAGTGAGCACCAACCCTGACAAACACCATTTGAACTACGAGGTCTTTGATCCATGTCAAGGCATGGTACGTAGGAATCCTCCATGAGGTTCAAGCCCACCCGTCGCTCATTCACGTCGGGTCCCATTCTAGTCCAGCGGTAAGCCGTTGTGACCATTTGAACTACGAGGTCTTTGATCCATGTCAAGGCATGGTACGTAGGAAGCCTCCACGAGGTTCAAGCCCACCCGTCGCTCATTCACGTCGGGTCCCATTCTAGTCCAGCGGTAAGCCGTTGTGACCATTTGAACTACGAGGTCTTTGATCCATGTCAAGGCATGGTACGTAGGAAGCCTCCATGAGGTTCAAGCCCACCAATAGTGGACCAAGGTCTACTTTCACGTCGGTTCACCGACAAAACCCCTTTTGAACTACGAGGTCTTTGATCCATGTCAAGGCATGGTACGTAGGAAGCCTCTATGAGGTTCAAGCCCACCCGTCTTTCACGTCGGGTTTCACCCCCATCCAGCACGACGTTAAACTGCAATTCCGGTCCAGTGGTAAGCCATTGCGACCCACCCCATCTGAACTACGAGGTCTTTGATCCATGTCAAGGCATGGTACGTAGGAAGCCTCCACGAGGTTCAAGCCCACCCGTCGCTCTTTCACGTCGGGTCCCATTCTGGTCCAGTGGTAAGACATTGCGACCCACCATTTGAACTACGAGGTCTTTGATCCATGTCAAGGCATGGTACGTAGGAAGCCTCCACGAGGTTCAAGCCCACCCGTCGCTCTTTCACGTCGGGTCCCATTCCGTTCCAGTGGTAAGCCATTGCGACCCACCATTTGAACTACGAGGTCTTTGATCCATGTCAAGGCATGGTACGTAGGAAGCCTCCACGAGGTTCAAGCCCACCCGTCGCTCATTCA
This sequence comes from Viscum album, assembly GCA_963277665.1. Lineage (NCBI taxonomy): Eukaryota > Viridiplantae > Streptophyta > Magnoliopsida > Santalales > Viscaceae > Viscum > Viscum album. The sequence continues at coordinate 89,800 of CAUJRU010000253.1, forward strand.
CGTCGGGTCCCATTCCAGTCCAGCGGTAAGCCGTTGTGACTATTTGAACTACGAGGTCTTTGATCCATGTCAAGGCATGGTACGTAGGAAGCCTCCATGAGGTTCAAGCCCACCAATAGTGGACCAAGGTCCCCCAATTACGTCGGTTCGCCGACACCCATTTCCCGTCGTTCATTCACGTCAGGGTTCACGAACGTCCCGCATGACGCTAAACTGTATTCTCCGAACTACGAGGACTTTGATCCATGTCAAGGCATGGTACGTAGGAAACCTTCCCAAGGTTCAAGCCCACCATTAGTGGACCCATGGGTCTACTTTCACGTCGGTACGCTGACAACATTCATCGGGCCAAGGTCCAGCTTCACGTCGGTTTACCGGCACCATCCCGAACTACGCGGACTTTGATTCCCTGCCACAGGGATACGTAGGAAGCCTCTTCAAGGCTCAAGCCCAACTTCACTGTCGCCCCCTGCGATGGACCCATTTCATTCCCCCTCCACTTCATTCATCCATCCACCACCCATCCTGATTCTCACCCGGGCCGCCACATCCTGGTGGGATCATGCCATCCACATCCTCGCTGCTCCTAGCGGCACATGGGCCGCTTTCCACATGTAAGCCCCATCATATCTCTGGGTCGTTTTCCTCTGTGTACACCCCGATTCATCACCCTTTTCTCCTATAGGGAGTGCACCCCCTCGGATCCGTCCTCATTGGGCGTTCTGATCCATCGCCTTGGTAAACCTTCCAGGTGTTCCCTCCTAGGGATATACCAATCTGATCCGTCTCTATGGGACGTTCTGATCACCCTCATTCCGTCTCCGCAAGACGTTAAATTCGCGGCCTACCTCGTGATAAACATGAGATGCCTGAGGAAAACCTCGAATGGAACGCCTTTGGTGTAACCGTCTCTGCTAGACGTTAATCTTGCAACATACCCTGTGCTAAACACAGGAAGCTGAGGAAAACCTCAGATGTACGCCTCGGGTTCTGCACCCTTGAGATTCCCTCTTATGAGGAAGAATACAGGTTCCCCAATGTCCACGCACCCAGAGATGCCCCGACATTCCTGATGTTTCCGTCTACTCCGACCGAAGGTCGCTACCATGTCAAGACCCTATGGAAAGTCTTGACGGAAGTAGTGTAATTAACCGGCGTCCATGACAATATGGCACCGGGAATGAGATTCACGAACAACGTATTAAATCTATGAGGGAGACCCGGACTAGGTGACGAGTTCCGAGGAGGAATCCACGGAAGGAATAATCGACATCCCATCATCCCGTTTCGATCAAGGAGCAGACGTACCTGAACAAGGAACGAATGCCGCCCGCCTTTGGAAAGCGGGAATGCGGGGCCACAGCCGCGCATCCTCACAGACAGATGCGCGCGCCCCGGTGAAAGCGTCGGAAACAATTCCTTTAGGAGTTAGTTTGATTGGTCAAGGATGAAGAGGTCAATAATAGAGTTTATATCTTGGTTTTTAGTCAACTATAATGTGAAAGTTGAGTATCATGTTCCTAATGGTTATTTAATTTATTGAATATTCCTTAATGGAAGTGTGAGAATATTTTTGATGGATTTCATTACTATTCATCCTTAATCTTAGGGGTGATGTGATGTTATCTGGGTGATTATGTATTGGTTGATAATGTTAGCTTATTTCTTAGTGATAGGAGAGTCAAGTACAAGGGTTTTTTTGGTGAGGTTGTATTTAGAAGATATTATGCTACATTATGGGGTTCCAAGGATGATCATCTTGAACTGTGATCCTTATTTTACCTTATAAGTATAGAAGGGATGGATTAAACCAACATTATAAACTCATATAGATGATCAAATAGAATATACCATCCAAATTATAAAGGATATGTTGTGTGAATATGTTCTTAATTTTGGAGATTTATGAGTGAATAAGCTTCCTTTATTTGATTTTTCCTATAATAATAGTTATCTCTCATCCATTAGTATGGATCCTTTTAAATCATTGTATGGGAAGAATTAAAAATCTTCAATATACTGAACTGAGGTTAGAGATTTAGTTATTCATGTACTAGATTTGTAATAGATCTCAATAGATAAGGTTTGGGTGATTCATGAGAAGATGAAGGTTTCCCAAGACCATCAAAAGTATTATGTTTATTGGTGGAGGAAACCTTTGGAATTTTATATTTGTGATTATGTGTTATGGGCCTCTCTCTTTCTGGTCTAAATCCTTGAATCAATTCTATGGAAGCATGTGATGGGTGGTGCCCAACATTTCTTTTTGTTAGTATTGAAGACCAATCTGAGATCTACATAATGATAAACGCTGTGATCTATGGAATTGGATCAATGAAATCATACAAGGGTAATCACACCGAAACTAGAGAAAGGATCATCACATATTATTTATAATTAATTTAATTAATTAAAGAATTTCCTTGATGGAATTCTTTCTTAATTGATGGATATGAAAACAAATTTGAGTTTTTGTATCATTTCTTTATTAAAATCAAGTAAATATTCCCTCTAGAAGTGATTCACATGTGTTCTGTGAATCTCCAGATATCGCTGAAGGAATATCCAGGTGCTAACATGGAATATCCTTGCGCCTGTGTCATCTGCTTATGGTTTCTATGAGAACCACTTCCAAAGAGTTCTCTTTGATTTAGTGGAGGATGGTTGCTCTCCATTCTTAGGAGCGATCTTGGAGAAGAGATATCTCTAGGGCTTGAGATAATTATCCAATTCTATTGTGCACAACCCAAAACAAATGAATTGTTCTATTGTGAAAATTAAATAACTCGGTTTATATATCGCTAGGGTTAAAATAAAATAATTGCACAAGTGTCCTTAATTATTTATTTAATCCTAGAAAAAACCCATGTCAAACAATAATAATAATATCATTATTTATTGACATGTTCTTAACTTGTGAATTATAATTAAATATTATTTGATCAAATAATATTCAATATTTATTATTATTTTCACCAGACCATTAAACTCAGTTTGCTATTCCTCCATAATATTTATCAGGCCTTGAAAAATGACTATTTATTTATTAAATAAACATCACTACATTATTTTTCAATAAATAAATAAATATTATATTCACTAAACAATAATTAAATATTTATTAAATATTTCACTCACATTATAGTCCCTCGAATAACTGGTGATGGAATATATGCGATCAAGAATACATGAATAACTATTAAACCAAATGCAGGAATAATATTTATTCAACTTGTTAAATAATAAAGAATAATATATTATTTAACTGAGATTCTGTATACACTTAGTGTGTGACCTTTTAGGCCTCTTTCTTATTAGCATTAGGCAAAGAAGCCTAAAGTCCAAGGTTAGCATCTAGCAACATGTCAAGGCACCTATAGAAAAATAAGTTAATGTCGCAATGTCATGTAACCTCATACAGATGCTTACTATATAATATAATCCCTTTATCATGATATCTCAAATAAAACAAGTTGCATGTTGGTGTCATGAATCTATGTGCTTGACATCTCTTTCTTTGACTTACTGAAAATTAAACTTTCCTATAGAACACCAAGGACATTTTATTTAGGCTATATCATTTTCATCGAAGGGTTTGAGGTATAAAATTCTGTTAAAATAGAAGGGGTAAATCCTTTCTTACATTATTCATTAATGCAATATTACTCGTGACGCACCCAGCATATCCTACCTCACCATGAATATATGTCGTCATGGTTTTCTTCAATACATCAAATCATGCTACTCATAATATTAATTAATAATAATATTAAATTATAAGGATAAATACACATGTCTATATATAGGAATATCTAATTACACATAGAAATTTAGATTTCATACTGGCGGGTCTCGTTCTAATATTATCCTACTGGATATTACCAAGGGAGTACACCATGAGAAGGTGCCTCAAAGTCCTATGAGTCTCCACCCCTGATAGCATGTATCAATTGTGACTCTTAAATGATATCATCTAACTATAGAACATATATTTAAGAATATTTTCATAACACTTTCGGGTTCTCATCATAGTAGGGAACTGTTATGACCTTTTAGTGTAACAGATACTCTTGAGACATTATCACATACTATATCATGCAAAATAATAATCATGATGCGATAAGTATCTTATTAATCTTAAAAACTATGAATATAAGTTATCATAAAGTACAAAAAAGTTGGTTATAGGGAACCAACTCCAACAGACTCCCACTTGTACTAGAGTCGACTACTAACAACCTTCAGTCTTCTAACTCTCACATGATACTCATGCTTATTCTAAGATAGGCATTTAGTCAAGGTATCTACTACATCCTCTTCCATGGGTACTCTAATCACTGTAACTTCACCCCTTTGATAAAAAAACCCACAATTATTGATACTTTCAGATTATATGATTTTTTTGTTAGTGTGACCTTAGATCTTTTATAAGAGCTACCACTACAGTATTATCATAATACAATGTGATAGGGTCTTTACTACTAGGTACTACATCAAGATCCTAAACAAAGTTATGAATTCAAACAGCTTCCTTGGATGCATCAAAATCCACTATATACCCATACTTCATTGTAGAATCAACGACAATTGGCTGTTTTGAACTCTTCCAGTTCACAATGCCTCCATTGAGACAAAAAAATATCCTAATGGAAACTTCATATAATTCTGATCTATCTAAAAACCAGCATCATTATAACCCCGAATTACCAACTCTTTTTCTCCTCCATACACTGGGAACATTTCCTTTGTTCTTCTCATATACTTAAATATAGCCTTAACAACATTCCAATATTTTCCTCATGGGTCTGCTTGATATCTTCCTACCATGCTCAATGTATAGGAAACATCAAGTCTAGTAAATAAAATGGCATACATGATTGATCCTATCGCTTAAGCATATGGGATCTTACTCACTCTCTCTTTCTCTTATTGTGTTTGGGGACATGTTTTCTTAGAAATATGTAAACCATGTGACACTAGAACCAATCTCATATTTTATTGTTCTATACTAAATATCTTTAGTATCTGGTCAATATATGTACTTTGACTTAGTCCAAACAACCTCTTGGATCTATCACAAATGATCTTGATCCCTAGAATGTAGTCTTCTTTACTCAAATCTTTCATGGAGAAACATTTTTTTAACCTATCCTTAACAGACTAAAATATTGGTATGTCATTTACAATGAGTAATATTTCATCAACATATACTAATAAGATAACAACCACATTGCCACTAAACCTCGTGTAAACATACAGCTCACATTCATTCTTAATGAAACCAAATTAATTTATGGATTCATCGAATCAAATATTCCATGATTTAGATGCTTACTTCTATCCATAAATGGATCTATGAAACTTGAAAATTCTTTTGGAATCACTGGGATTCACAACCCCTTCTATTTGTGTCATATAGACATATTCCTGAAGTTTCCCATTAAGGAATGCAGTTTTGACACCCATCTTCCAAATCTCATAGTCATGGTAACCTGCTATAGAAATTAGAATTCTGATGCATTTAAACATGGAAACTAATGAAAAGGTTTCATCATAGTAAATTCCTTAATATTATTTAAACCATTTATCCACTAGACTTAATTTATAGGTATTTAATTTAGCTTACATGTCCAGTTTTCTCATGAATACCCATTTGCACCCAACGGGATTTACATCAACTAGTGCATCGACCAAAACCCAAAATTGGTTATGATACATGGAATCCATTTCATAATTCATGTATTCTTTCCATCTTGCATATTTTGATCTCTCTACTACCTCCTTGTATGAGATAGTTTCACCATTATCAACCAATAATGAGTCACCATCTTTAGTGACTAGAAAACCATATATCTATGGTTCTCTTACCTCTCTTACACTCCTACGTAGTACTTGTGTTTCAGGAACTACTTATTCCATGGGGACCTATGAAATATATTCCTATACCAACTCGTGTGTATCTTGAGCATCAATTTCATCGAAGTCAATCTTGCTTCCACTATCCTTTTTGAGGATGTGATCCCTTGAAAAAAAATATGTCTTATCTAGAAACAATCACTTTCTTATCTGAGGGGTTGTATAGGTAGTATCCCTTTGTTTCCTTTGGATACCCTATAAAGATACACTTTGTGCCCTGGGGTTCTAGTTTGTTTCTTGATAATGCCTTAACAAATGTCTCACAACCCCATACACATGTATGTGAAAAAACGGGTTTCTTTCCACTTCATAACTCAAGGGGAATTCGGTTGTCCACTTTAGTTGGTACTTGGTTTAATGTGTGTGTCGCAGTTTGTAATACATATCCCCAAAAAGATAATAAAAGATCAGAATGACTCATCATAGGCCATACCATGTCTAACAATGTATGGTTCCTCCTTTCACTAACACCATTCCACAGTGGTGTGTAATGTGGAATGAGTTGAGACAGAAACCCAAAATCCTGTATAAAGTCAATAAACTATTGGTTAAGATATTCACTACCATGAACTGATCAAATATTCTTTATTTTATTTCCAATTTGATTCTCTACTTTATTCTTTAATTTCTTGAATTTCTCAAAGTAATTGTACGTATACCTCATCAATTAGATATATCCATATTTAATCAAGTCATCAATAAAAGTTATGAAGTAAGAATATCCACCTCTTTCTTCTACTAGAAATGGTCCACACACATCAGTGTGTACCAATCCTAGAAGCTCTATGAACCTTTCACCATGTCCTCTAAATGGTGGTTTGGTCATTTTTCCTTATAAATAAGCATAACATATTTCAGGTGGTTTTAGCTCAGAAGAGTCAAATAACCATCTTGACATAGCTTTTTCAAAATCTTCTTGTTTATATGACCAAGATGGTGATACCATCGTTGGGTGTTATATGAGTCGTGTGAACATGATTCATTATCAATTTCAAACACTTGGTTTTCGTAATTTAATACATAAAGACCATTATTTAAATGTTTAATACCATAACATATGTTGTCTTTATATAAGAAACAACTTTTATTTCCAAAATTGAAAACAAACCCATCTATATCTAGGCATGATACAAAAATTATTTTCTTGATAACCATAGGTACATAATAAAAATATTTTAAAATCAAAATCATTACTATTGGTAATGAGAGGTGGCAGTCACCAATGGTCAGAGCAGCCAGCCTTGCACTATTAGCAGCTCTCAGTTCCACCTCTCCTCTAGAAATATTTTGAAATCTACTTGTTTCTTTCATTTGGATACAGATGTGAGAACTAAAAGTTGTACCTAATACCCAATGTGTAGATATTGAAATATTACACTCAATAACAAATGAACCATTAGCTTCCCCTTGCTTATAGGTGTAGTTACTCCTCCATTGGTCTAACTTGCCACATGAAAAACATATTTCCTCTTTTTTCTTACCTTTTCTCTAGATCTTACTCTTCTTGGAAGGATGGTGCTTGGGAGCTTTAGACTATTTATAGGTCTAGTTCCCCTTTTCCTTGTTCTTCCTTTTCTTATTCACCATAAGAACCATAGGTTTATCACACCCCATGTCCTTATCCACTTGATGAATCAAAGTAAGAAGTTTTGAAAGACTCTTTTCATTATTACTCATGTTGTAATTAACAATAAAACTAGAGAAGGTCTTGTGCAGTGATGAAAGTGTGAGATCTGTATGCAAATCATCTTGGATTTTAATCCCTAAGATTTATAGGAGTACAATGTAGCTGATAAGCTTGACTACGTGAGTACTAGCTGGCACAGACTCTCCAAGATTAGTTGTAAACAAAGCATTGGAGATCTCATACCTCTCATATATCACCTTTTCTCGATAGAAATCCCAAAATTGAGACATCATGCTATAGGCATCCATATCCTCATGTTGCTTCAAAATCTCATTGGACATGGATGATAGCATGAAACATTGAATATCTATATCATCATTTAGATGTTTCTTATAGAGAGATAACTCTTCATCACTTGCCTCGCTACCAGGTGCTTTAGGAAAACATTCTTCCATCACATGTATTTTCCTTTCATGGTGAAGGATGACACGTAGGTACCTTTTCCATTTTTGGAAATTTATATTTGTGAGAAGGTTTTCCTTCTCAAGTATGGATCATAATGATATGTTTGATGTAATTTCTATTATTGTTTCTATAAATAAGATAAGAAAAAATTTAGTACTTTATCAGATAAAATTTAGACAAATAAATATTATATTTATTAATCACCAGCTATTTTATCGAAACCCAATATCCCTCACCATTGGCTTTGGAATATCCTATTTATTGGATATTCTAGTGGAAAGGATCCATATTCCCCTTCTCATTGCCCCAACTTTGGTTTGTTAAGAAACTTGAATAGTTTTAGGTAGGCATTCCAAATTCCAACTACATTAACTCACAGTTCCTTAGTCTATTGAGTAGACTCCTCAATCTTGAAATCCTTAATTGGATTTCCTCAACCTTTGCCTCTTAGTTACACCAAGTCCTACTTTGGTAGTCAACCTTTGATTCTACCTATGTTAATTCATCCCAAAACTTCAAGTTATAATTCCCTAATAATTGAAATCACCCCAACTTTGGCTAGTCAACCACTTTGAACTATGGTTTTATTTTAACCGAAGTAATGGAAGGCTATACCAACTTAATATTTTATAATTGATGGATTTTATCCTTTTATGCATAAATTACCAATTATTATCTTTATCACATGCTTTTTAATATTAATTAGGTTTACTTAAGTGATTAACCATGTCTTAGATAATATTTACGCATAAGAAAATTTATTTTAGTTCTATATTGCATGATCGTTAATTTCATTAATTCATGTGATCACGAAAAAACATCCATAACGAAATAACCATGAAACTTGATAGAAATAAAATAATAAAGTGGCATGATCATGATCTTTTACTAATGGTTAGTTTATCTAGTAGTTTGTAAACTAACTATTGACCTAGGGGAAAACACCTTGAACCAATTAAGGTTCATGTTGTAGCTTTCCACCTGTCCACCTATGTATCTCCTTGGATTGGTTTCGCCTCGGCTCCAAACTTGAACCACCTCCACTGTCTTGAGATCTCCATCTATTAAATATGCTTTTACTTGCACGCAGGTGAAGGGAAAGGGTTTACCTGGGAAAAAAACATGTGCATGTGGGCCCTTACATAATAAGAGGAGAGAAGGCACATAGGCCAAAAAAAAATTAGAAAATTTTAGGACACAAGTGAGCTCAGTCAAAAATTTATTTAAGAAAATATAAATACAAAAAAACAAAAAATACAGCACAAAAGGCACCGCCAAACCAGAATGGTGGAAAAAATGCAGCCCTAAAACACTAAATAGTCCAAAGAACCACACACAAAATACCCATATAAATCAGAAAATACAGCCCACGCCAGACCCAAATCCACGCTCCATCCAATCAGATAGCCAACCATGCACGAATCTGAGGCATGCCAAAAAATCCCTCCAGTGAGAACGCCTCTCCTTAAAGTATGTGACAACCTGTAAACACCCATCAACCCACATCCCATCGTCAAATCGCTCAACCTGCTCATCGCCCCAGCTATTATCGGTCAAACCCTGTCACCATCAGCCCGCATCTCATGCCAACCTACCCTATCTACTCCCGTTTGAGGTCACCCCATCAAACTGGCCATTCCCCGTCGCTATCAGTCCACATAAACTGGCCCTACATCTCCCAAGGCCACCCCAACTCATCGCCTCACACTAGAGCACCTCCAGCACCCAGCCCACCTTGTCACAGGCCCAATTCAAGGTCCTGTCTCACAAGGTCATCCCCGTTAACACCATTATGCCACTGATCTATGTGGATGAGATCCCGCTGTTGGGATCCCAACAGCCCCATTGTCCTATCGATACCGGATTCAGTAATCGTCGACCCAACCAACCTTCATCTATCCTCTAACATTCCAGTTTCACATCAACACAATCCATCACCTCCCTCATCACCGACCACGAACCACCAAGATCACCACGTCATCAGATGCCATTGGAGAAGCCACGTCGTCACTGAGCATAACCTCCACCGCCAGGATCCCAGAAAATCCATCACCTTTCCCTATCACCCAGACACACAAATCCTACCTCGCCACTGTTATCACCCCCTGATCTACACAGATCTATAATCCCCCCATGATTTGCATGCCCATCTAACCAGAGAACCCTCTTAGAACCCTCTTGTCATCTCGAGTGCTCATTGTCATCCACTGACCGGACCGAAGTCCACAACCATCGTCTCACCGTCATCCTAAAGCATCACCCCTCGTCTCCAAACTAAGCACATAGCCTCCATTAGAGAAAGAAAAAACACCTCCCACATCATCATCAAAACCAATTTCAACATAAGATTCAACCTTTCATCCATGGGCTTGATGACCAAGATCGCCATAAAAAAACAAACAGAGGGCGCGCCTTGCTGCATAGTGAAAACATCTAATAATGGATAAAGATGCTATCATTTCCCCTCTAAGAGAACCCAGCCATCATTGGCCACAAATACACACCTTTTACAAGAAAACAATTTAATTTAATAATAAATTAAAGTGAAACCAATCACATACAAAGGTCTGTTCTATTCTCATGATCATCCACATTCTTACAATGAATTATATATTTAATAAAACCAGCATTCAATTCTTAATCATTCTTATTTAAGATAAATCATATTTGAATAAATTAATTATAATATTTAATTAATAAATTATTTTATCCTAATTATTATCTAAATTTTCTTGATATTCTCATCCATTATAATTTTAAACAAATTAAATAAATTCCTTTAAAATTAATTGTGTACATAAATGTACCTTGGAGGCAACACGGTGAATGCCCATTTGATTCTAACCAACATGTAATGTACTCATATATTGTTTTACTCATGTTACATATGGAATAAATGAATTATCACATACTTTCATGATGTGTACTTTGTGGATGGTTACATGAATTACATGATTTTTTTTCATGTTCAATGCATGTAGAGTAACAACTTGTAATACGACTCATACATGATATGAATATTTGAAAATTATGGATATATTAATTAAAATTTTATATAATTATGTATATTAAAACCTATCACATGGTGTTACCTATCTTTACAACCAGACGCAAGTACATGTCTTAAGGTTTACACAGTATAATAGATAAATTTTTAAATCTGCGTAATTTAGTATAAGTACACGGTGTGTGCATCCGAGCTACACAGTGTATAGATCTCTCACCATCTATTTGAGGTACACTCCTAGGGACTCGACATGTAAATCATACATTATAAACCGGAGTACACGGCATGTCCAATGGGATATATGTCATGTGATCTCTAAATTACACAATCACTAGTCAGGTAGGTCATGTATTGAAATACACGGCCCACCTTTGACTCAAAGGGAATACACGCCATGTACGTTGGCTACACAGTGTGTACATTGGTTTATCATGTTCCACATTTTCCTAGTAAATATATAGTGTAAGGTATTTAATTCATCACATGTAATCAATGCACATGGTTTGAATTAATTATCGGATTAATTCCTAATGCATTGACCACAAGTACACGAAGTTTAATTTCGATTACATAACGTGTAATCTTGTGTTATCTGGATAGAATCCTTGGCACCTCAGGATAAGATCCTCGATTTTATTTCATTCATAAAATTAATCATATTGATTAGATCTATGATAAATGGATGAGGATGAATTAGATCTCGCAATTCATATTAAAAGAACGACTAAACTTGAATTGAAAAACTAAATTACAAATGTGTAAATCACCAAAAATATTTAAATAGTTATAAATAATTATGTGACCACTATGATACCACTTTTAGGTTTCGGGAACAGTGGAAGAGTGTGATGGGTGGTGCCCAACATTGTTTTTTTTCATGATTGATGACCAATCTGAGATTTACACGACGATAAACGTTGTGATCTACGGAATCAGATCAATGAAATTAGACAAGGGTAATCATTTTGGAACCAGAGGAAGGATCATCACATATTATTTATAATTAATTTAATTAATTAAAGAATTACCTTGATGGAATTCTTTCTTCGTTGATGGATTTGACAACAGGTCTGCATTTTTGCATCATTTCTTTGTTGAAATCAAGTGCAGATTCCCTCTAGCAGTGATCCACATGCATTCCACAAATCTCTAGACCTTGAAGGAATATCTAGGTGATAGCACGGTAGATCCTTGTGTTTGTTTCATCCACATGTGATTGCTATGAGAATCTCTTCCAAAGTGTTCTTATTGATCTGGTGGAGGAAGGTTGCTCCCCGTTCTTAGGAGTGATCTTGGAAAAGAGAGATATCTAGGGTTTGAGATAATTATCCAATTCTGTGGTACACAACCCAAAACAAATGAATTTTTCTATTGAGAAAATAACATAACTATGTTTATATATCACTGGGGTTAAAATAAAATAATTTCACAAGTGCCCTTAATTGTTTATTTAATCCTTATGAAACCCCATATCAAATAAAAATAATTATATCATTATTTTTCGACATGTGTTTAACTTGAAAATTATAATTAAATATTAATTGATCAAATAATATTCAATATTTATTATTTTTCTCATCGGACCATTAAACTCAGTTCTTCATTACTCTAAAATATTTATCAGGCCTTAAATGATGAATATTTATTTATTAAATAAATATCACTCCATTATTCACTGATAAATAAATAAATATTATATTCACTAAACATAAAATAAATATTTATTAAATATTTCACTCACATTATATTCTCTTGAATAACTGGTGATGGAATATATGCAATCAAGCATACATGAATAATTATTAAACCGCATATGGGAATAATATTTATTCAACTTGTTAAATAATAAATAATAATATATTATTTAACTGAGATTCTGGATACACTTAGTGTGAGACCCTCTATGTATCTTTCCAAATGGCATTAGGTGAAGCAGCTTAAATTCCAAGGTTAGCATCTAGAAACATGACAAGACACCCATAGAGAAAGAAGTTAATGTCGTAATTACATTTCACCTCATATGGATGCTTACTATGTAATATAATCCTTTTATCATGATATCTCAAATCAAGCAGGTTGCATGCTTGTGTCATCAACTTATGTTCTCAATGTATCTTTATTTGACTTTATGGAAATTGAAATTGCCTATAGAACACCATGGTCATAGATTTATTTAGACTATATCATTTCTATCAAAGGACCTGATATATCAACATCCGTTAAATTAGAAGGGACAAATCATTTCACGCATTATTCATTAATGTAATATTACTCTTGACACACCCAACGTATCCTACATCACCACGAATATATATCATCGTGATTTTCATCAATACATAAAAGCACATGACTCATAATATTCATTAATAATAATCTTAAATTCTAAGGATCTATACACACATTCATAGATAGTAATATTCAAAGACACATAGAAATGTGGATTTCCTACTGGCGGGTCTCATTCTCATATTATCCTACTGGATATTACCAAGGGAGTACACCATGATAAGGTGTATCAAATTACTATGAGTCTTCACCCATGATAGTCTGTATCATTTGTGTCCCTCAAATGATATCCTCAGGGTATATAACATATATTTAAGAATGGTGTCATATCACTTTTTGTTTTTCATCATAGCGAGGAACTAATATGACCTTTTAGTGAAACTACTACTCTTGAGACATTATCACATACTATATCACACAAAAGAATAATCATGATGTGATAAGTAGTTTATTACTATTCAAAACTATGAATAAAAATAATCATAAAGTACAATGAATCTGGTTCTATGGAACCAACTCCAATAGTGATAAGGATTAGTTAGGGCTTCAAGTTAAAAAACAAACAAATTTGAATGTTGTTGAGAATTTATAGATGATAAACTCAATTTAGAATTTAAACTAAAAAATTTAAGATCTATGTAATTTCTTAGAAATTCCATGTAATTTTTTTTATTATATGGAATTATTTTGAGACTATGCGTTGAGATTGCGTGCGATTTCGAGGCCCGGAGTGACCGGAATAATCCGTCGAAAAAATGTTAAGTTTTAAATAGCATGCATGAGCGATTTTCCTGAAAAAAGTAGAATAACTATTAAATGGGTGCTCAGATCATAAATCTGAGAGAATCATTGTGTTCATAATGGTAGGTTTACCCTAAGAACGACTTAAGTTTAGTCAGTTCATGCCTCCAGTGAGAAAAGTCGAAAATGGAATAACCATAAATAAAATTAATTTATTTTTCAAATGCTTATAACTCATGAATGGTGATTCAAATTGAAAATCTGATACCACCGCTAATCTTGTGAGGGCATTCTTTCCTTAATAAGATCCTAACATTGGCCGGCGCGAGACAACAGTGGAAGTTAGTTTTTGGCCGTAAATAAAATAATTAAATATTATTTTATTTTCAAATCCTTATAACTCCTAAATAGTAACTCAGATTGGAAATCTGAGAGTATAGTTGAGCTCTTGAGGGTATGTTTCCCTTAGGAGGAGCTTAACCTCGATCAGTACGGGTCGAGGGTGAAATATAGTTTTTTAAACTTTTTTAAGTTTATTTAAATAAACGTACGAGCAGGTTTTTTTCTAACTTTTAAACCGATACTTGGATCAAAAATTTGAGGGTACCATTGAACTCAGAATAGGGGGATTCACCTAGAACGGCCCTAACTTTGATAGAAAAGGGTCGACCAAAAAAGTTAATTTTTGAACTTTTCATGAAAAAAATAAAGTAACTTAAAAGGTTATTTTATTTGTTTTTCCCAACCGTTGGGCGGTGGCATGGAGGCACTATGGTGCGGTGAAAAAGTAATGATGAGTCACATTAAATGAAGCTCATTAATGGATCATAAATGTGTAGCATAACGACACATTAAATGAATTGTAACAGATACATTGTTTCATAAATGAAATAGCTTAACGACGCGACGACGCAGCGTAACAGAAACGATGTGACGTGTTTTCTTTTAATGGGTTAATGCGTTGGAGAAATTAGGATCAAAGGGTGTAATTTATATGAAAAAACTATGGTGAGAATTCTATCCAATGACAAATCACAAATATCGTAGAATCGCCAGCGACATCGACGCACCTTGAAGAACAGGATCGGAGGGCGTCAAACACCAACGGAACTTGAATCCCCTCAGATGGATCACTTCAATGATGAAATCCAATGAAGTAGGGGTTATTGTTTTTTGTGGATTATCTTTTCCCATTTTTTATTCTAAAATGACGAACGTGGATCAACCCTCAAACAGGTTGATCTACAAATTGCTTATTAATGCGGGAGGGTGCTCCTTTCTAGGGTTTTGCATCGGGGGTGATTATTATTATTGGAATCTTGAACCTCAAACCCCAAATCTCCCCCTTGTTTCTAAACCTCTAATGTAGAGGGAATGGGGAAACACGAACAAGGCCTGATCCCCTCCTACTTGTGCATTCTTCATGGTCAGAATTTCAAAATAGTGGCAAGAGGATTCTGAGGCTTTAGCAGAGAAGGCAGAACGCAGAACCCCACAGAGGCCGAAGGCGCAGACAGTGCGAAAAACGGACCACTGGAGCAGAACCGATGGTTCTTGCAAGAGCCCATCGGTGTGCCAGCACCAGTGGTGGTGGTGGCCGCGGGTAGGTGGCAGCATGCCACGATGGATCACCAGAGGGAGAACCACAATATCGCGTCGCATCCGACTCGGGCTGTGGCGAGGTAGCAGGGGTCGCCAGCTGGCAGAGGGACGTGGCCCGCAGCCGCGGGCTGTAGCTTCTCATAGCATGCGATCCCTTGACTGCATGCAGAATAACTTGAAAACTACATGGCGGCACACCCCAGAATCGTTATGCATCTGGGCTGGAGGAAAAATCAGTCCACCTGTGGCGGATTGGGCAGGGTAGTAGGCCGGGCCGGATGAGATCGGGTCATCGGGCGACCCGACGGACTGGACCCCCGGCCGAACCGGGTCGGGTCCAGCAAGGACCAATGGGCCTGGCTCAGTGTCCAAGCTGGACCAGGTCATTTTGGGTTAGTTGAACTAAACCGGGGCATGTGGATCCCCCGGGCTAGGTTGGTCGGGTCGGACCAAGCTCAAACGCAACTGCCCCCCTGTTCACAAAAACGCCAATAACTTACAAACCAGATGTCTAATTGACAATTTGTTCATGGAGTTGGAACCCTTATGATGAGGAGGATCTTTTAAAATAATCTATGGAGGATTTTATGGAATTTGGAATATGAATAATGGCTTCAAGAGTTGTTCTCCTGGAATCAAGCGCACTACATGCAGAAACCCTGTGGTTGGTTGAGACCTAAAGACTGCTGACAAGTGACCCTTTGTGGATCAGATACAATGGTCCAATGAGAAGTGTCTCATTTTGACCAATCATAACCATGTTGGGGAGCATATTTGTGTGACCCAGCAGACCCATGGTACTCGATAGGGAAAAGTGCCTCAGTATGGCCAAGGTGGGAAGCGGATCTGTGTGACTCAGCAGGCCCATGATAGGGATCAGCTCTATGTAACCCAGCATACCCATAGTAATCATCAGGGATGAGTACCACAACAATCCAAGGTTAGTGGGAAGCAGCTCTGTTTGACCTGGAAGGCCC
Source organism: Viscum album (assembly GCA_963277665.1). Classification (NCBI taxonomy): domain Eukaryota; kingdom Viridiplantae; phylum Streptophyta; class Magnoliopsida; order Santalales; family Viscaceae; genus Viscum; species Viscum album. The sequence continues at coordinate 106,421 of CAUJRU010000253.1, forward strand.
ACTATACTCATTGAGGAGGAGTTCTCCAACAGCCCAAGGTGTTCGATAATATGACTGATGGTTATACTTTTCATACTCTAGATTATACCTGGTGTGATTTGTAATGCTTTGTGATCATGCTTCGTGGTTTTCTTTTAGAATGCTTTTTTGTCTTTCCTTGTTGGTTCGGGGTCCTTACTGAGTATTCTGTTACTCACCCCCGCATGGGCTTCACCCGTACGTGTTGTGTCTGGTGAAGATGACTGATGACTTGGCGAAGGACTTGGCGGCCCAGGACTAGGTGGTGCCCAGTGAGATCAGGTAGTCAGGATGTGCTTCTAAGGCTTTCGTCAGCTACTCTATACTTACCCATCAGGTGGGGTTTTCAGCTGAAGACTTTCCATCTATCTTGTACTTTCTATAGTTCTAGTTTTCTTTTCTTGGTTTTATATTCTATCCCATTTTACTTTTAGATTTACCTTTATACTCAATGGTTGTTTAGTAGCATGAATGTTCTCTTTTCTAGTTTTCTTGGGACGTGGTTGTATGTGTGTGTGTGTAGGTACTCAGGAAAATACCTCCCACTTATTGGTTGGCTCCTTCGGTGCTAGTCGCCAACCCCTGGCCTTCAGGAGGCAGGATTGGGGGAGTCACGGTACGGGTTTTGGGAGATGGGTCATGAAAAGTGTTATCAAAGGTAGTTGGTTCTACCTTAAAGATCAGGTGTCTATTGTTTTGTTTTTGGGTAACAGTGTTATGTGTTTTGAGTTTGAATTTCAGATTCAAGGAGTCCAGTGTTGGTGCGGCGGCTGACGTATCCATACACTAAGACCTTGAATTCTGATTTTCAGCTCTATAAATAAAAACACTAGTTGCATGCATCATATAGTAATGGAGTGTTTCCTTGTGTTCTTCTTAAATTTGAGTCAGCTCACCAGGTATAATCTATTGACTTTATTTCATCTTGATTCTCTTTCAAGATACCTCCACGCAGACAGTCATCTAGGATACCAGTGTGTGACCATGAGGATGGTCCATAGAGTAATGAGGCTTCAGTACATGGATCGTTTCCCAAGATGGTACCTTCAGGCGATGTCCCAGAGATACCATTTCTCGTTGGTCAATAGTTACTATCGTCACTACCAGTAGATGACACATGCAGGCTTAGTGCCTTACATGAGTTTCCACGATAGAGACCCCTCAAGTTCTGAGGCGATCCCGACTCACAGGCAGCTAAAGACTGGATTGAGGTGGTGATCAAGTTTTCCACCTAGTCAGGACACCATTAGATCAGATGGTGGCCCTGGAAGTAAGCCTTCTACGTGGCTCAGAAGGGCGATGGCAGGGTTTAGATTACCTGATCTTATGATGAGGTGATTCTTCCATGGTCAGATCTTGAGAACATTTCCCATAGAAAGGTCTCTTTCCATTAAATCTAAGGGTTATGCTCTCCCAAGAACTTCTACATCTTCGGCAGGATGACATGACGGTAGCTGAGTATTCATCGAGGCGTACCAACTTTTCCAGGTACTCGATGAATACGATACGACCAGTGCTTCAGGGATCAGGCCTCCAAGTAATGTGTTTTTAGGGAAATCTGATCTAGTTATATTCATATGTTCATTCATACTTATGCTATGGTTATAGAGATAACCTTTGTGGTTGGAATTCCTTTGGATGATAAAATACAACCAGTGGATGTCAGCAGTGGGCAAGTAGGCAGCTGACGTCGGTCTCAAATACTTTGATGTGTGAGAAATTTTGAGAAGAGATCCCAAAGCATGGGATCTACATCTCAGGGATCATAGTGTGATTCCAGTCATCCTAGGAAGAGGTGATTCTTTTCAAAAGATGGTAGGGTCATCTCGCTAGAGATTCTCCATCCTGTCATGCTGATAGTGAAACGATGGATGGGCCACTAGGGTAGAGGAAGTGACAAGAACAGATGAATCTATGGGGCAGAAGACGTGGTAGGGAATCTAAGAGTGCATTAGGAGGTGGTATACATTTCTACATGTTACAACCACCACCCCAATGTGGTCTATGCCAGGATTAGGGAGCTGGAGGACAGGGGAAGGGAGTAGCTGCATGCGGTCAAGGAGTATGACCCAAGGGCTCTAGGAATGATTTTAGGTATGATTTGTGTCTACTACTAGCTTATGTATTAATAGACATAGGTGTTAATCATTCCTTATTATCATGAATCTTTTTCAAGACCTAGATTTTCTGGTTAAACTGTGTGCTTGATCCTTACGTCTGGAGATACCTATAGTAGGAGACTCAATAATCACAATTATGTCATCAGTGTGATCTGACCCTTGAGGTGAGAGTTTCAGTTGGAACCTCTTGGTGGAAGTTTCGAGGCCTTAATATGTTAGTTTGGGTATGGACTGGTCATCCACAATTCATGCTCAGATTGATTGTTTTAGGCAAAAGGATGTGGTACATCTACAGCGTTGGAAATGGGGTTTTCCTTGGTCGACAAAAAAGGAAAACCAAGAAACATGGAATAAACTCATGCTTGGGAGGGTGTAGTTGATCGCTCTTGAGTTGGACAGCCTTACCCTCATGGTAGTAGATGTTTTGAGTTTTCAGTTCCCAACAGTAGTGGTGGAGTGCAGAAATGTCCTTTCAAAAGATGTTTCTAAGATTACCTCCCTGCAGGGAGATGGACTTCTGCATCATTCTACACCCTGAGATGGCACCGATATTAGCATCAATATATCATATGGATTTCATAGAGCTTCTCTAGTAGGGTGCGTAGGTGGGGGACTTGCAGAGGAATGGATTAGTTAAGACCCAGTGTTCTAGGTTATGTGTGGATTACCAGCACTTTAACTAAGTGGTCGTGGAGAACGAGTACCCACTACTAAAGGTTCGATGGAACCATCAATCAGTTAAAAAGGGGTAGCCTTTCACATGGATGGAAAGGTTACTTTAGGATTTTTAAGAACTTGAGATAGTGGTTATGGATAGAGTTCCTCCAAGACTATGACTTCAAGATAGTCTATACTCCTAGGAAGGGGAATGTGGTGGCAGGCGCACTCAGCAGGAGATCTGGTTTGCAACTGCTAAGTGAGGCGACAGAGCAGTTAGTCGTGATGCAGATATCCTTTATGGATAATGATGGAGTAGTTTACCTTCATTTGATGACTGTCACTCCGTCACTCTTACAGCAAGTTAGAGAGGCACAACTTTTGGATGTTGACCGTGAGGCTCGACATGCTCAGTTATCCTCAAGACAGGATCCTTATGGATTTTTTATAGGTGCGGAGCACATCTTCCTTTTTATAGGGAACACAGTAGTTCCATTGGAATTGCTGTAAGAGTTGGTGTCCTAGAACCAACTGGTTTTACTTTGATTACATGTATATTTAATGTATTATTACATATTGTTCATTGTTCTGCATGACTATGATGTAATAATGTTCTAGAGTATTTGTTGCATTGATAAGGTCATGGAAGTTCCCCACTATGATTAAAAACTTGAAATGATATAAAAATATTCTTAAATATAGTTTTTCAGTTGGATGACATACTATGATGGGACACATAGCATGCAGATCGCCAGGTGCGAGTACTCATAAGCAGATGAGACTTCCTCTAATGAAGTTCACACTTGGCAATCTCCAAGATAGGATATTATAAGAACAAGCCCACTAGTAAAAATTCTTAATGATTTAGTGTCATTGGATATTTATATCTATGAGCATGTGTAATGATCCTTAGACTTTAAGATTATCAATAATACATGTCACGACTCACACACTTTGATTTACTGACAAGAATCGTCATTCAGACAGTTGGTGGGAAGTAGGGTGCGTTGGGTGCGTCATGATTGGCATGTTATTAATGGATAAGTTGAGGAAGGATTTGTCCCTTACATTTATGGAAGTTGATATCTCAAGCCTTTGATTGAAATAGAACCGTCGTGTGAAATTCCATGGTCATGGTGTAATGATAATTTTATTTCAGGTAGTCAAAGAATGATGCATCAAGCATAAAAGTTGATGACACTATCATGAAACCTTTTTGATGATATATTATGACAAAGGGGTTATATTACACAGTGAGCGTTCATATGTGGGTGCCTTTTTTGTGACTTTACATTCTTTCTCTTGGGTTCCTTGATTCGTTGCTAGACAGTACTCTTGGACTTTAGGAAAGCCCGCCTAATGCTAACGAGAAAGAATCCTAGAGGGTCACACACTAAGTGTTTTTGGTGGTCTTAGTTAAATTCTATTTTAATTTAATTAATGAAATAAATATTACTCTCAAGACTGTGGAATAATTTTATTCAAGTTAAAATGATCACATAAATTAAATAAAATATATTTATTTATTTTATTTAACATTTAATAAATATTTATTTACTAGTTTGTAAATAAAATATTTATTTAAGAGAATAAATTATTTATTTATTTATTCAGGTCTTTAATAAATGGTAGTAGAGTTCGAGTAGACCAAGGTTGATTTGGTAGTAAAATAATTATTTTCAAGATGATAAATAATTATTTAACTAGTTGGAAAAAGTTAAAATAATAATAACGTTGCTATTATTTTGTGACGTGGAATTTTATTTTATAATTCTATTTTGCGCAAGTTGGCACACCATGAATAATGACGCGGTATTATTATTATGAGCATCGGTTTTCTCTAAGTTCGTGAATGTATTTAATTGTTGCTATACAATTAAATATTGTAACTGAAATTCCATGTATATAAATAGACAAGTAGGCCTATTGTGACATAGTCCACACCACACGCCTGGTGAATTGAGAATTGTTGAGCCAAACAATTTCTCTCTTGAATCCTCTTCTCTTCCCTCATAAGAACGATAGACGTTCTTCAAGGCTGAAGAACAAGCGATCAAGAACGACTGACACAAGACACTCATTTCACCGCGATAGCACCCAGAGAATGAGCAGTGTTGATTGGAGGCCATCAGAGCACATGTGGATCACCACTAGAGGAATTCTAGTTCGGATCCTTACAAGCACAATGAGATAATCTGGAAGGGTCATTCCAGACGATCAACATCATCAATGAAGAAAAATACCAAAGATTCAGGTATTATTTTTCTTTATAAAATTAATTAAATTAATTATAAACATGTTGTGTAAGATCCTCTCTAAAGGTTTCGGGCCCCTTTATTCTTTATCTAAATATTTGATTATATTTTGTGGAGACTGACGTTCATTTTCGTATTGATTCTAGAATAATCATTGATCATGGTAAAAATACAAATTGGGTGCCATCCCAACCACGCTTCCACTGCGCCCAGAACCTTGAAGTGGTATCAAAGCGGTTACATCATAGTTTATAATTATTTAAATATTTCGTTGATGACTTATGCATTTAATAATTTAGTTGTTTCAATTCAAATCGTTCTACAAATCTGAATCTTGAGATATATTCCTCCTCTTTTGTTTCTCATTCACCTTACATAAACGATCTTTCTTTTAATTTTGATTAAAATAAAATAGAGGATCTCATCCGGAGGTGCCAAAGCTTCCTGGCTATACATCACTAGAACACATGTCATGTATTTGGTGGTATACACCATGTAGTCAAGATTCAATGCATCATATCGGTCAACCAAACCAAGTCATGTGTTGGAGTCTTTTAAGTCTTAAATGACTTCGTGTGTTGACCAGGAATAGGTGGAACATGGTTTTCAGATTATACGTCATGTGGCCCAAATGGACACGGTGTGTAGTCCCTTTGGGTTATGGTTGGATCTTGTACCCCGTACATGGCTAGCCCAGCTGGAGACCTTTTAATGAGGAACTATATGGTGTGTAGCCAACTGGACACGCCGTGTACTCCAAATATTTCCAAAGTAAACTCACACGTCGTTTCTCCAGGCGTGTACTTCAGATGGATAGTGAACAATAGTAAATATCGTGTAGTTGGAACTACACGTTGTGTACTCATCCAAATTATGCAGATTTGTTAAAATTTACTATTATATTATACAAATCCTTGAAACGTGTACCATTGTGTGGGCGTAAAGCTGAGTCACAACATGTGATATGTGTTTTATATATATGTGTTTAATTTAACATCTTTGTAATGTTCATTTCTACTCATTGGGTTGTTATGAATAGGAATTCACCAGGTTTCCTCCAAGGTACAAGTTACGTACAAAGATAATTTTAAATTAATTTATTTGTTTAAAATTGTGATGGATGATAATCTCAAGGAAATTCATAAAATGATTTAAGATAAAAGGATCGATTAATTAAAGATGTTAATTAATTGATTCGAGTGTGATTTATCTTAAACAATAATGATTAAAGAATTGAATGTTGGGTTTATTTATGTGTAAATATTGTTGCATGTATGGATGATCATGAGATAGACCAAGACCTTTGTATGTGGATGGTTTCTTTTAATTTATTTATTTGAAATAAATTTGTTGGCCTACAAGCCTTCTCCTCATTAATATATAGGGTCTTCGTTCCCAATGTTTCTTTTATGTAAAACCCTCTTTTACCCTTCACCTACATGTGACTTAAAAAAAGGGCATATGTAATGGATGTGACTCCCAAGCTAGTGGAGGCAGTTCAAGCTGGAGCCAAGAAGAAACCAATCCTAGGAGATAAAGAGGTGGACAGGTGGAAGCTGTAAACATGAACCCAAAAGCTTCAAGGTGTTTCTCCCCTAGGATAGGGTTAGTTTATCAACCTCTAGATAAAATAACCATTAGAAAAGCTCATGATCATGCTATTTACTTTATTTTATTTCTGTAATTTGCATGGTTTATCATTATGGATGTGTTGTTTTGATCACATAATTAATTAATTAAACAAGAATGCAAGATGGAACTAAAATAAACCAGAATTATGCATAAATATTATCAAGACATGGTTAATCACTTAAGTAAGTTCTAATTAATATTAAAAAGCATGTGATAATAATAAATTCATTCATAAGAGATAAAAATCCCTCAAATAAAATATTAATTCAGACCAAGCCTTCTGTTACTTGATTAAGGGAAAAAATCAATAAAACTATGTGTTTGACCAACCCTTGTTGGGACACTTACTTTTATACAGGAATCCCTTATGAAAGGTTTCGGTTTGACTTAACCATATTACATCAAGATGATTATCCCTTACTAAACTTGGTGTAATATTGGAGGCAAGAGTTGATGAAATCCAAAGTCATGATTTCAGGATTGGGGAGTCTACTCAACAGATCAAGGAGATGAAAGCCCTCAGTTGGAAAAGACATGCCTACCTAAATACCTTCTAATAGCTTCACCAACCCTTATTGGGGTTATGCGAAAGGGAATATGGATCCTTGGAACTAGAATGTCATGGCAACTGGACATTCTGAGTTCAATGGTAAGGGCCATTGGGAATTGATAAAATAGTGGGAGACTTGATAAAATTTATTATTTCTCATAAAATGTAATCAAGAAAGTATTATTGTTCTGCTCTTTTAATTGTAGAATAAAAATTACAAGTTCTTCAGCCACACTATCCCTACGATCAATTCTGGATAAAGACAACATCCTCACAGGCAGTAACTTCCAGGATTGGTTTAGACGCCTTTGGGTTATCCTACACCATGAATAGAAGTCTTATGTGCTGGAGTCATTATTACCTGATCTTCCTACCAAAGAGGCGAGTGATTAGGATTTCCTAGTCTATGAGAAACGTATGAACGATGCAGTTGATGTTCAATGTTTGATGTTATCATTAATGTCTAGTGAACTCATGAAGTCTCATGAAAACATGGATTCTTGTTGTAAGATCCCAGTTTTTGGAAAAGGTATGTTTTGTTATGTTTTAGGTTGAACCCTTTTCTTTTGGGGCTTTGAAAGGTTTCTTGGAAGTATGAGAGGCCTTGGGGGTGTTCTGGGGGCTCAGGGCATGGAAGAAGGGGAGTTTGGGAAAAGCAGACCAAGCCGCACGGCCTACGCACGGTCAGCCAAACCGTGCGGCCTGCCCAGACTAAGTCGTGCGACCCTCCCTCCTCTGGACAGAAGCGAATGCATGGTTTGCGCATGGTTTGCCAAACCGTGCAGCTAAATCATGCGACTCCCCCTCCTCTGGGTAGTGGCGTACGCACGGTTTGTGAACGGTTTTCTAAACCATACATCTAAACCGTGCGGCCACTTAAAGTTGGAAAATTTACAAAATTTCCACTCCGGGCTTTATAACCCCAACTCAGGATTTTCCTCCATTTCCTCCCTCTACACCCTTGGAACGAACCAATTCGCCCAAGAGCTCCAAGAGATCGATATCCCTCGTTTCTAAGGCATTTTTGGTGTCGTTGGTTGCGGATTGAAGCTCCGGGTTGAAGCTCCAAGGGTTGGTCAAATCGAGGTATAAGGGCTCGATTGAGGTTGCGTTCAACCGTGGATTCGAGGTAGGTGGTCTACAAGTTATATCCCATGGTTATTTAGGGTTTTGTGCATGTTTAGTTGTGTTCTTGATTTCCTTTGGTTATGTTTTGGATAACCTTGGCATGTTTGGTAATAATGTTGTTTAAAATGGCAAATGGGAACCCTCACGATCCCCGTGGGATGTGTTGGGATAGCTTGACCTAATTGGGGCCATCCATGGGATGTGCTGGCTTTTCCGGGATTTAGGGTTTGATATTAAACAAGTGACCTTGTTGTAATGAATTGTAGAGCCCTTGATAACTATGTTGGCATGATTGGTTGAACTTGGAATAGAAGTTAGGTGATGCACCTAGACTTGGCAATAACCTAGGGGTTATTTGAAATGGGTTAAATGTTGATTCATGGGAATGATAAACGGGTTAAATGGGTTAATGTGTAAACTGATTAAATACCATAATGGGATAGATTATGAGTCCAGTGTTGAATGCTTAGTGAGATAGGCATAACACATGGGAATTGGGTGAATGGTTAAATGATGTGAAATGGTAATGTGTTAATGGGTTAAGGCATAATGTTGTTTCCCATGTGGGTTGTTGTGAATGATGGTTGTCGTTGGGCAATGGTTAGAAGGTTGATGGTTACTTATATATAAGCATGTGCACATGGCTTGGTAGTGTGGGGTATGACTGAGGCTCTACGCCAACGGGTCGAGTGAAGACTGATGCTTTGAACTCCACCCTAAATGCACGGGGTAGGGATATTACTGATGCTCTGTTTCCCTATCGGTTGCATCCACCCAGACTGAGGCTTCGAGGTGATGATATGGTTTCATCCACCTGAACTGAGGCTTTGAGGTGAGGATATGGTTTCTATGAGGGGGTGGTCCTAGTGAGATAAGACAACGATGTGTTTACCCTCTTGCATGTGATTGTTGGGCTTAGACCCATGTAACATAATGTATGTGTTTAACCCATGGAAATGTGATGAAATGGTAAGTGATGATAATTGGTGTGAAATGAATGGTAATGTAATTGGCAATGGCTTTGGATCTGAACTGGTTAATGGCACCTTAAATAATCACTTGGCAATTATCATTCATATTTCTTTTGCATGAACTACCTGTTTATACTAGATATTTTGTAGACACCGTTGGTGGTGTCCTACTGAGTCATACTCACACCCTGCTCAGGCCGCTGTTGGGTACCTGAGTAGACTTCATGTTTACAGTTCAGGACAGGGGCAAGGGTCCATGCTAGATAGTTGAGTGGACATGGGTAGCACTTGGTGGAGGATCCGGACTTGGGGTCGGAACCATTTTGGGGATTTGGTTGTTGTCTTATTGTGGGCTTTGTTCACTTTTTCACTTGTAGTATGACATGACATATTTATTGTTGTAAATGGTTATTGTACTTCTTTCTTGGTTATTGATTATTGTTTCCGCTATTTGGTTGTTTTTGTTGTGGATTACTCTGATAATGATGGGGTATAGTCTCCCCACTTGACTATATAGACCCCCGCTACTAGTCGGCAGCCTTTGGCGTACGGGGAGGCGCGCGTAAGGTCATGTAACCACCCAGCTCGGAGCATCGGTTTAGTGGCTTCCGGGTCGGGGATGTTACAAAGTGGTATCAGAGGAGGTATTTCTTCTCCTTCTCTGAGGTATTGTTATTTGGGATTGGTATCAAAGGGTTAAGATGTGTAGAGCCTTGGTAATGAGCTCGTGCTTGGGAGTAGCTAACCCAAGTACGGGGGAAAACCCAAGTCAACCTGGGTGGGAAATGTTGTTCTTGGTTGTGAGTTGTTATAGTTGATGATATTTCACCACTGGTTGATGCACATGTGGTTTGATGTGATTGTTTTACAATATCTGGCTCGTGGCCTTAATGGCATGAGGATTTGTACTCTGGAATCATTGTAGGCACCTAGGGAGATAGGTGACATGCATTGTATTAGGCACACGCATGGGAGGGGTGTGTGAGGCAAGAAAGTAGGGTGCATTATGTATTTCATGAAACCAAGAAATAACGAGAATAATGAAATGAAACAAGTGGGTTGTTGTGGCTTATAGGGATTCCTTTGTGATGAAGTCGTGAAATTTTATTGTATGCATTCTAAATCTTGTATTTGGCATTATAGATAGATGTCACCATGACGTCGGTTTCCAGTTGGGCAACAGGAGGATGTTGCTGAGAACAATCCTCCGGTAGAAGATCAAGAAAATGCGGTGATCAATGAAGGTAGAGAAGACCAGTTCCAAGAGAACTTGGCTCGCCTTATACAGATGATGGATCGGGACCTAGGGTGGGTTACACCGAGTATGTTTGAGCTGACCAGGGAGTTCCAGCTGGAGCACCCTCCTACTTTCACCGGAGAGGGTGGGCCAGAGGCAGCAGAGTTCTGGTTAGAGTTTGTCCAGATGATACTGGATCATCTAGAGACCCCTATTGAAAAGCGAGTAAAGCTGGCCGTTTATATGTTGTGGGGCCAAGAAAGGTGTTGGTGGGACATTCAGGCTCAGACTGAGCAGGATGAGGGGATGTCATGGAAGGTTTTTCAGGAGACTTTTCTGTAGCATTTCTACCTAGATACTTTCAGGTAGGAGCGGGCTGTAGAGTTTATAAGCCTGACTCAGGGATCGTTGTCGGTTATGGACTATGCTAGTCACTTCACTGATCTACGACGCTTCATCCCAGTGTTATTCGGGGATGAGGCAGTGGTAGCAAGGTGTTTCCAGGATGGTCTAAGACATGAGATCAGGTCTCAAGTAAATATCTTTTGCTTGAAGAGGTTTTCAGAGGTGATGGATCGGGCACTCATCTCTGAAGGGAACCTGAAGGGAGCTTTGGGTGGTGGGATTGTCGTGCCAGCAGGGCGGACAAGTGGTGCATCTTATGAAGGTCAGAAGCGTTGTTTGGAAAGTTTCCATCAAGGTGATCATAAGAGAGGGTTAGCCTCTCAAAGTGGGAATATGGTGTTCTGTTATCAGTGCGGTAGGTCGGGGCATATACGTGGTCAGTGTCCTCGACCTCCAGTTGAGTGTCGTTCTTGCAGAAGGATGGGACATGTGCATAGGTTCTGCAGGAATCCTCGGCAGATAGGGGAGCATGATGGTGGAAAGAAGATACCAGATATGGGAAGAGGATCAGTTTCCCCATATCAGGCAGTCAGTTGGAGCTCCACAGGTCGTACTGGCAGGGGCGGTGGACGTGGAACTCCAGGGCAAGATCGATCACGCCAGCAGGGCAGTGTAGCACATATTACTCAGGTTGGGGCCTAGGGTAGAGGGGCAGGTTAGCTTTAGGCAGTTCAGTTTGCGCCTGGTGATGGTGTGGTTGGACCATCGACTGTTCGAGGTACGATCCTTATAGCTTCTACGTTTTCTAGTGCGTTTTTTGACACAGGTTCCACACACTCTTTTATCTCTGCTCAACTTGTGGTAGTGCTGGGTTTACATGTAGAGGGAGTATGTGGAGTGATGTCAATTGACACCCCGTTGGGAGTGAGGGTTGAGGATATCAAGCAGTGCAAGGAATGTGACTTGGAAGTTGGTGGGTATCATTTTCTATGGAACTTGTTCATTCTCGAGATGTTAGGGTTTGACCTAATCTTGGGAATGGATTGGTTGGTGTTGTATCGGGCGCACATAGACTGTTATCTTCAGAGAGTATCATTCAGGTCGCTTGAGGGTGACTCTTATGTCCACCGTGGCGAATGGGATGTTCGAGCAGGGTGTGTGGGGTCGTTTTCCAACAGATGAGTGGACTCACGACCCAAGTGGCATGTCTCATGCTCGATGATGATGAAATAGAGGAACATTTTGTGTTCCCTCCTGTGGTGGAATGGTTTCGGGACGTGTTTCCTGAGGATTTCTAGGGGTTACCACCCGAGAGGGATGTTGAGTTCACAATTGAGTTGTTGCCAGGAGCGGAGCCAGTTTCTATTCCGCCATACCGAATGGCACCGGCAGAACTCCAAGATCTAAAGGTTCAGCTTGAGGAGTTGGAGTGTAAGGGGTTTATCCGCCCTAGTACGTCTCCATGGGGATCTCCTATGCTTTTTTCAAAGAAGGTCGATGGGTCATTGAGGCTGTGTGTTGATTATCAGAAGTTGAATCAGATGACCGTGAAAAACCGGTACCCTATTTCTAGAATATATTACCTGTTTGACCAGTTGAGGGGTGCATCAGTGTTTTCCAAGATTGACCTGAGGTCGGGTTATCACCAGTTGAGGGTGAGGCCTTCTGACATACCACGGACAGCTTTCCGGAGTCGGTACGGGTTGTTTGAGTCCATGGTAATGCCTTTCAGCTTGACCAATGCTCTGGTGGTGTTTATGGCTTTGATGAACCGGATCTTTCATCCCTATCTAGATCGATTTGTGGTTGTCTTTTTTGATGATATCTTAGTGTACTCAAAAACTCACGGCGATCATGCCCAACATCTTGACATCGTCTTGGGTACGCTAAGAGAGAACCGGCTATACGCAAAGCTGTTAAAGTGTCAATTCTGGATAGGAGAGGTGCATTTTCTGGGTCACATCATCTCAGAGGTAGGTGTGTCATTGGATCCAGAGAAAGTGCAGGCAGTTGTGTCTTGGGAGTATCCCAAGAGTGTTTTTGATGTTCGGAGTTTTTTGGGCTTGGTTGGGTATTACTGAAGGTTCATTCAGGATTTATCTCACTTGGCAACACCACTTTTGGGATTGACCAAGAAGGGAATCAGTTTCGAATGGTCTGAGGCTTGTGAGAATTCCTTTCAATAGTTGAAGAAGCGGTTGACAACCACACCTATCTTGATCTTACCTGAGCCGGGTAAGAAGTATATCGTGTTTTGTGATGCGTCCGGAATCGGACTTGGGGCTGTGTTGATGAAAGATGGGCGGGTTGTGGCTTATGGGTCAAGGCAGTTGAGACCCCATGAGCGGAACTACCCCAATCATGATCTTGAGTTGTTTGCAGTGGTGTATGCCTTGAAGTGATGGAGGCACAATCTGTTGGGGGAACGGTTTACCGTGTTTACGGACCATAAGAGTTTAAAGTACATCTTCACACAGCGGTATCTGAATCTTCGGTAGTGGAGATAGGTTTAATATCTCCAGTATTTTGAATTTGAGTTGGTGTACACGCCAAGAAAGGGAAATAGTGTTACTGATGCTCTAAGCAGGAAGGTTCAGAATCAAGCAGTTCAGGAGTCTAGCACCGAGTGGAAGGTGATGGATTTGTTTGCAGAGATGCACCTAGAGGTGCAGGAGGAGAATGGTCAGGTCACTCTTGCTTCCTTAATGATGGAGTTGATGCTCTTGAGTCAAGTTAAGGAAAGTCAGTTTGATGAACTTGAGTGTTTGGCCATGAAGGAAAAGATTAAAGGTGGGGAGCTACCTTCTGGATGGGCCGTCGGTGTGGACGGTGTTTTTTGTGTTCGTGATCGTGTGGTTGTACCAAAGTGTGTGTGAAAATATTTGATGCGTGAGTTACATGTATCAAATTGGGCAATGCATCCTGGTTTGAACAATATGTACCGTGATCTCTAAAGGCAGTTTTGGTGGCCTGGAATGAAGAAGGAAGTTGCGGGCTTTGTGGCACGGTGCCTTACCTGTCAGCAGGTGAAGGCTGAGCATCAACGCCCAGGTGGTTTGTTGCATCCATTGCCCATTCCGGAGTGGAAGTGGGATGATGTAACAATGGATTTTGTTGTGGGTCTTTCGAGGACGCCGCGGAAGAATAATACAATCTGGGTATTTGTGGATTGGTTAATGAAAGCGGCTCATTTCTTACCCATTCAGGAGACCTATACAGTCGACCAGTTGGGTGAGTTGTATGTTCGGAAGATCGTGCAGTTACATGGGGTGTCGCGGACCATAGTTTCAGACCGAGATATGTGGTTCACATCGCGCTTCTGGCAAGGGTTGTAGAAGGCACTTGGTACGCAAGTGTTTTTGAGTACGGATTTCCACCCGCAGACGGACAGGCAGTCGGAGCGTACGATCCAAGTGTTGGAAGACATGTTGAGATCTTGTGTCTTGGACTTTGGTGGTTCTTGGGAGAGGCACCTGTCGTTGGTTGAGTTTGCCTACAACAACAGTTTTCAGGCTACAATTCAGATGGCACCGTTTGAGGTGATTTATGGGAGACCATGTAGATCTCTGTTTTGTTGTCTAGAGGCCGGTGAATATGAGTTGTTGGGGTCGAGTCTCGTGCAGGAGACTTCTGAGAGAGTTCAGTTGATCAGGAGGTGAATGGCTACGGCTCAGAGAAGGCAGAAGTTGTATGCAGATCAGAGGCGTAGACCTCTTGAGTTTGGGGTGGGTGATAAAGTATTCCTTCGGGTGTTGCCAAGGTTGGGTCACCGTCGGATTCGGAAGCAGGGTAAGTGGGCACCCAGGTATGTGGGACCTTTTGAGATTGTGGAGAGGATCAGACCAGTGGCTTACCGATTGACTCTTCCACAGTGGTATGGTGGCATGCATTGTGTGTTTCATGTGTTTTAGATTCGACGGTATCACCCTGACCCATCTCATGTTGTTGATGCTGAGGATGTGGAGCTTGAGGTTGATGCATCCTTTAAGGAGCATCTGGTTCGTGTGGTGGATCATAGTGAAAAGGTCTTGTGAGGAAAGGTTGTGCCATTAGTGCGAGTACTATGGCAGCATGGGAAAGTTCAGGAAGAAACTTGGGATCGGGAACCAGATATGCGGGCTCAGTGGCCCGAACTCTTCTCTTCGGTGGAGCAATGAGGCTTGGAAGCTCGGCTCGAGGACTAGCTGTTATAAGGTGGTGAGGTTGTAAGATCCCAGTTTTTGGAAAAGGTATTTTTTGTTATGTTTTGGGTTGAACCCTTTGCTTTTGGGGATTTGAAAGGTTTCTTGGAAGTGTGAGAGGCCTTGGGGGTGTTCTGGGGGCTTGGGGTATGGAAGAAGGGGAGTCTGGGCAAAGCAGACCAAGGCACACGGCCTGCACATGGTCAGCCAAACCGTGCGGCCTGCCCAGACTAAGCCGTGCGACCCTCCCTCCTCTGGACAGAAGCGAGCGCATGGTTTGCACATGGTTTTCCAAACCATGCGAATAAATCGTGCGACTCCCCCTCCTCTGGGCAGTGGCGTGCGCACGTTTTTCCAAACCATGCAGCTAAACCGTGTGGCCACTTAAAGTTGGAAAATTTACAAAATTTCCACTCTGAGCTTTATAACCCCAACTCGGGATTTTCCTCCATTTCCTCCCTCTTCACCCTAGGAACGAACCAATTCACCCAAGAGCTCCAAGATATCGATCTCCCTCGTTTCTAAGGTGTTTTTGGTGTTTTTGGTTGTGGATTGAAGCTCTGGGTTGAAGCTCCAAGGGTTGGTCGAATCGAGGTCTAAGGGATCGATTGATGGTGCGTTCAACCGTGGATTTGAGGTAGGTGGTCTACAAGTTATATCCCATGGTTATTTAGGGTTTTGTGCATGTTTAGTTGTGTTCTTGATTTCCTTTGGTTATGTTTTGGATAACCTTGGAATTTTTGGTAATAATGGTGTTTAAAATGGAAAATGGGAACCCTCACGATCCCCATGGGATGTGTTGGGATAATCTTGACCTAATTGGGGCCATCCATGGGATGTGCCAGCTTTTCTCGGATTTAGGGTTTTATATTAAACAAGTGACCTTGTTGTAATGAATTTTAGATCCCTTGATAACTATGTTGGCATGATTGGTTGAACTTGGAATAGAATTTAGGTGATGCACCTAGACTTGGAAATAACCTAGGGGTTATTTGAAATGGGTTAAATGTTGATTCATGGGAATGATGAATGGGTTAAATGGATTAATGTGTAAACTGATTAAATACCATAATGGGATAGATTATTAGTCTAGTGTTGAATGATTAGTGAGATAGTCATAACACATGGGAATTGGGTGAATGGTTAAATGGTGTGAAATGGTAATGTGTTAATGGGTTAAGGCATAATGTGGTTTCCCATGTGGGTTGTTGTGAATGATGGTTTCCGCTAGGAAATGGTTGGAAGGTTGATTGTTACTTATATATAAGCATGTGCACATGGCTTGGTAGTGTTGGGTATGACTGAGGCTCTATGACCACGGGTCGAGTGAAGACTGATGCTCTGAACTCCACCCTAAATGCACGGGGTAGGGATAGGACTGATGCTCTGTTTCCCTATCGGTTTCATCCACCCGGACTGAGGCTTCGAGGTGAGGATATGGTTTCTATGAGGGGGGGTGGTCCTAGTGAGATAGTAAAACGAGGTGTTTACCCTCTTGCATGTGATTGTTGGCCTTAGACCCATGTAACATAATGTATGTGTTTAACCCATGGAAATGTGATGAAATGGTAAGTGATGATAATTGGTGTGAAATGAATGGTAATGTAAGTGGAAATGGATTTGGCTCTAAACTGGTTAATGGTACCTTAAATAATCACTTTGAAATTATCATTCATATTTCTTTTGCATGCACTACCTGTTTATACCGGATATTTTGTAGACACCGTTGGTGGTGGCCTACTGAGTCGTACTCACACCCTACTCGGGCCGCCGTTGGGTACTTGAGAAGAATTCATGTTTTCAGGCCAGGACAAGGGCAAGGGTCCTTGATAGATAGCTGAGTGGACATGGGTATCACTTGGTGGAGGATTTGGACTTGGGGTCGGAACCATTTTGGGGATTTGGTCGTTGTCTTATTGTGGGCTTTGTTCACTTTTTCACTTGTAGTATGACATGACATATTTATTGTTGGAAATGGTTATTGTACTTCTTTCTTGGTTATTGATTATTGTTTCTATTATTTGGTTGTTTTTGTTGTGGATTACTCTAATAATGAGGGGGTATAGTCTCCCCACTTGACTACATAGACCCCCGCTGCTAATCTGCAGCCTTCGGTGTACGGGGAGGCGCGCTTAAGGTCATGTAACCAACCGGCTCAGAGCATCTGTTTAGTGTCTTCCGGGTCGGGGACGTTACACTTATAACATGATCAAGCACCTTTATGGTCTTTACTAGGAGATAGAAAGATAGTAAAAGTTTGATATCTCTAAGGAACTCTTTTAGAGTAAGCTTGGAGAAGGTTCCCCAGTTGGGCCTCGTGTAGTCAAGTTCATTGGCTACATTGAGTGCATGTAGGTTTTAGGGTTTAAACTCCACAAAGAACTAGGCATTGATCTTATTCTCGCATCACTTCCTCAGAGATTATCTAACTTTGTTGTCAATTTCAATATGAATAACATTGATAAGTATTTATCTAATCTTCTTATCCTCATACGCCAAGTGGACAAAGATATGAAGTGCGAAAATCCTTCTGTTCTTATGGTGAATGAGAGGAAAGGTAAGGAGAATTTCTTTAAGCCCAAAGATTCTTCATGGACTTCCAAGAAAAAGAAGATTAAAGTGGAGGCAAGGGAATAGGAGGCTATTTATTTTTCATGTGGCAAGAAGGGCCACTGGAAGAAGAACTGAACCCATACTAAGAAGTAAGGGGAAGCTTCAGGTGCGTTTGTTATCGAATGCAATCTATCTTTTTCTACAAATTGGGTATTAGATACAGCTTGTGGTTCTCACATATGTATCCAAATACAGGAACCAAGTATATTCAGGAAGATTGGTCGAGGGGAGGTAGATCTACAAGCATCCAACAGAGCCAGACTTGCTACTGTAGTTGTCGGGGACTACCACCTCACGTTGCCAAGTGGGATGATCTTGGTGTTAAAGGGTTGTTTTTATGTGTCTTATGTAACCAAAAACATAATTTATGTATCCAGACTAGATATAGATGGATTTTTTTCAAGTTTGGAATTGAATGTTACTTCTTTTATAAAGATATCATTTGTTTTGGTAGGGAACATTTATGCAACGGTATTTATGTGTTGGATTACACAAACCAAGTAATGGCAATTGATGAAAAAGATACTTTACATGAATCATACCACACCCAACTTTGTCATCACTGGCTAGGTCATGTAAACAAGAAACGCTTGACAAAGTTAAATAAAGATGGATATTTAGATTCTTTTGAACTAAAACCACTTGTTGTATGTCATGAATGTTTACAAGGAAAAATGACCAAATCCCCATTTGGTGGGAAAGGTGAAAGGGGTAAATATCTTCTTGAATTGGTTCATACCGATGTGTGTGGACCATTTCCAGTTGAAGTAAGGGGTGGGTACTCATACTTCATAACTTTTACTGATGGTTTTAGTAGATATGGATATATCTAATTAATGAGGTATAAGTCATATTCCTTTGATAAATTCAAGGAATACAAGAATGAGGTTGAGAACCATCTTGGTAAGAAGATTAAGAAACTCTACTCAGACCAAGGTGGGGAATATCTTAATCAGGACTTCATTGATTACTTATGAGAGTTTGGGATCATATCCCAACTCACTCCTCCTTACACACCTCAATGGAATGGTGTAAGTGAAAGGATGAACCACACCTTGTTGAACATGGTGAGATCAATTATGAGTCATGCAAGTCTTCTGTTATCCTTTTGGGGGTATGCATTACAAACAGTGTCACACATACTAAACCAAGTACTAACTAAATTGATAAATGGTATTCCATATGATTTCTAGAGTGGAAGAAAATCCATGTTATCGAATTTACATATGTGGGGTAGCAAAGCATTTGTTAAGGCCTCTTCAGGTAACAAACTCACACCCTGAGGCACAAAGTGTACCTTTATAGGATACCCCAAGGAAACAAGGGGATATTACTTATACAACCCCTCAGATAAAAAGGTTATAGTGGTAAGACTTTTCATATTCCTTGAGTGGGAGCACATATCCAAAATAGATAGTGGGAGCAAGATAGACTTTGATGAATTCGAGGCTCAAGGTACACAATAGTTGGTATAGGAACAGATTCCACAAAGCCCTGTGGAAGAAGAATCTGTTCCAGAGACACAAGTATTGCGTAGGAGTGAAAGAGAGGTTAGAGAACCGGAATGGTATGGTTTTATAGTTATCGAGGATAGTGAATCATTATTAGTTGATAATAATAATCCTCTAACCTATAAGTAGTAAGTGGTACAGACGTTTCCAAGTGGCAAGAAGCCATGAATTCTAAAATGGATTCTATGTACCAAAACCAAGTCTGGATTTTGGTAGATCCTCCAGTTGATGTAAATCCTGTTGGTTGAAAATGGATATTCAAGAAGAAACTGGACATGGAAGGACAAGTTAGTACCTATAAGGCATGATTGGTTGCAAAAGGGTTTAAACAGCGTCAAGGAATTGACTACTATGAAACCTTCTCACCAGTTGCAATGCTGAAATCCATCAGAATTCTACTTGTCATTATGGCTTACCATGACTATGAGATTTGGTAAATGGATGTCAAAATAGAATTCCTTAATGGGAACCTTTATAAAGATGTATACATAACACAACCTTAAGGGTTTGTTACTCTAAAGGATGACAATAATACATGCAAGTTACAAAAATCCATTTATGGACTAAAGAAAGCATCCAGGTCATGGAACATTCATTTTGATGAATCTATAAAATAATTTGGTTTTATCAAGAATTAATGTGATCCTTGTGTCTACAAATGGTTTAGTGGGAGTGTAGTCATTTTCCTAATAGTATATGTTGATGGCATATTACTTATTGGAAATGAGATACTAGTCTTACAGTCTGTTAAGGCATGGTTTAATGATTATCCATGAAAGAATTGGGTGAGGAATCATATATTCTTTGGATTAAGATCCATCATGATAGATCTAAGAGATTTCTGGGCCTAAGTCAAAGTACATACATTGATAAGACACTGAAGAGATTCGGTATGGAACAATCCAAGAGGGGATTGTTTCGAGCATCACATGGCATTCATCTTTCTAAGAAAATGTGTCCTCAGACACATGAGGAAAGAAATATAATGGCAAGGAGTCCATACACATCATTGATTGGGTTAGTCATGTATGTCATGCTATGTACTAGGTTGGATGTCACCTACGCATTGAGTTTGGTAGGCAGATATCAAGATGACCCAAGTGACTACCATTGGATGGCAGTCAAGACTATCCTAAAGTATCTGAGGCATACTAAGGATATGTTCCTAGTTTATAGAGGAGATGAGGAACTAGTCATCAGAGGATATGTATATGCTAGTTTCCAGACTGACCAAGATGACATGAAGTCACAAACGGGATACATCTTCACTTTGAATGGAGGTGCAGTGAGATGGAAGAGCTCAAAGCAGAGTGTGGTCGCAGATTCTACAACATAATACGAGTATATAGTATCTTATGAGGTAGCTAAAGAAGCAGTTTGAATGTGAAGCTTTGTCCAGGAGCTAGATGTGATGCCTAGAAGTAAATATCCCATCACATTGTACTATGATAATACTATAGTGGTGGCTCTTGCAAAAGATCCAAGGTCACATCAGCAGATGAAGTAAATACTTAGGAAGTATCATCTCTTTAGGGGGTTTTCTCGTAGAGGTGAAGTTGTAGTGAGTAGTATTTCCATGGAATACAACGTGGCAGACCCCTTGAATAAAGCCTTGACTCAGCAAAAACATGATCATCATGTGAGGTCTAGCGTACTGAAAGTCGTAGGCAGTTGGCTCTAGTCTAAGTGGGAGTTTGTAAGAGTTGGTTTCCTAGAACCAACTGGTTTTAATTTGATTACATGTATATTTAATGTATTATTATATATTCTTCATTGTTCTACATGACTATGATGTAATAATTTCCTAGAGTATTTGTTGCATTGATAAGGTCATGGAAGTTACCCACTATTATGAGAACCTTTAAATGCTATAACAATATTCTTAAATATATTTATGTGGTTAGATGACATACTATGATGGGACACATAGCATGCAGACCATAAGGTGTGAGTACTCGTAAGCAGATGAGACTTCCTCTCATGAAGTTCTCACTTGGTAATCTCCAAGATAGGATATTATGAGAACAGGCCCGGTAGTAAAAATTATGCATGTTTTAGTATCATCGGATATTTCTATCTGCGAGTGTGTGTAATGATTCTTAGACTTTAAGATTATCATTAATATGTGTCACAACTCACATACTTTGATTTACTGATGAAAACTATCACAAAGACAGTCGGCGAGAAGTATGGTACATTGGGTGTGTCACGAGTGGCATGTTATTAATGGATAAGTCGAGGAAGGATTTGTCCCTTCTATTTATGGGAGTTGATATCTCAACCCTTTGATTGAAATAGAACTGTCATGTGAAATTAGATGGCCATGGTGTAATGATGAGTTTATTTCAAGTAGTCAAAGAACAACATATCAAGCATAAAAGTTGATGACACTATCATGAAACCTGTTTGATGAGATATTACGAAAAGGTGATTATATTACACAGTGATCATTCATATGTGGATATCGTTGTTGCGACTTTACATTCTCTCTATTGGGTGCCTTGACTCGTTGCTAGACAGTACTCTTAGACTTTAGACGAGCCCACCTAATGCTAATGAGAAAGAATCCTAGAGGGTCACACACTAAGTGTTTTTGGTGGTCTTAGTTAAATTCAATTTGAATTTAATTAATGAAATAAATATTATTCTAAATAATGTGGAATAATTTTATTCAAGTTAAAATGATCGCATAAATTAAATAAATATTTATTTATTTATTTTATTGAACATTTAATAAATATTTATTTACTAGTTTGTAAATAAAATATTTATTTAAGAGAATAAATTATTTATTTATTTATTCGGGTGTTCAATAAATGGAAGTGGAGTTCGAGCGGACCTAGGTCGGTCTGGTAGTAAAATAATTATTTGCAAGACGGTAAATAATTATTTAACTAGTTGGCACAAGTTATAATAATAATGATGCTGCTATTATTTTGTGACGTGGAATTTTATTTTATAATTTTGTTTTGCGCAAGTTGGCACACCATGAATAATGATGTGGTATTATTATTATGAGCATGGGTTTTTTCTAGGTTCATGAATGTATTTAATTGTTTATATGAAATTAAATATTGTAACTAAAATTTCATGTATATAAATAGACAAGTAGGCATATTGTGCCATAGGCCACACCACACGCCTGGCCCGAATGGCCCTAAGGCCTTCATTTTTATTGATTTTTGATAACCCTTTTTCAAGGGATGAGGGAGAACCCTTACAAGTCTCATAGGCTTAGAGATTACATGGATCATAGACTTTGGAGATTACTTGACCTGAATGTCTTAGGGAATTCAACTAGACTATCTACAAGGAACCGCCCATTCCCAGCATCTGCATTGTGATAGTAGCTCTCCACCTTTGCATGGTTGTCTGGATAGGCTTACCATGCAAGCATAGGCTAGTCCTGATGGCGTATTCATACCCTCTCATTCTAACAAATCTATTTGGTTCTACTCTGGTGAGTGCACTTTCTCTGAATCCTCTTCTGGGGCTGCTCCTTTTATGTAGAGTCTGTCTGGGGAAACTACATTGATCATGTGGCCCGAAGGCCTTGAGGTGGACCTGAAGGCCTTAAAGGTGGCCTGAAAGCCTTACTGACCCAAAGGCCTGGGTGGTCCGAAGGCCTTAAGGACTCCAAGCCCAATCCAGTGGCCCAAGGTGAATAGTTCCAGCTCCTATAGTACCTACTATAGTAACCGCACAGTACCTACTACAGTAACCGCACAGTGCCTGCTACAGTGCTTGGAATTATGCCTCTGCCTGGTTTTGAACCTGGGTCTTGTGGATGCACCTAAGGAGTCCTCACCAACTGGGTTGAGGCTCATGTTCCACACCAAATGCCTGGTGAATTGAGAATTATTGAGCCAAACAATTTCTCTATAAAATTCTATTTTCTCCCCTCTCAAGAAAGAGAAACGTTCTTTAAGGCCAAAGAACGTGATCAAGAATGATCGACACAAGACACTCGCTCCACCGTGGTAGCACCTGGAGAATGAGCGGTGTCGATCGGAGGCCATCGGAGCACCTGTGGATCACCGCTAGAGGGATTCTAGTTTAGATACTTACAAGAGCAACAAGATAATCCGGAAGGGTCAATCCTGACGATCAACATCATCAACAAAGAAAAATACCAAAGATCCGTGTATTATTTTTCTTTATAAAATTAATTAAATTAATTATAAACATGATGTACAAGATTCTCTCTAAAGGTTCTGGGCCTCTTTCTTTTTTATCTAAATCTTTGATTATATTTCGTGAAGACTGGCGTTCATCGTCACATTGATCCCAGAATAATCATTGATCATGATAAAAATCCGAATTGGGTATCGTCCCAACCACGCTTCCGTTGCGCCCAGAACCTTCAGTTACGAGAGGAGATTTTGAGGGAGTTCCATACCTCCCCCTTGGTGGTACATCCTAGAGTGGAGAAGATTTACAAAGATCTCCAACATTAGTACCGGTGGCCAAGGATGAAGAAAATGGTGGCTGAGTTCATTTCACGATGCCTCACTTGTCAGCAAGTGAAGGTTGAGAATCGGGTTCCAGTAGGCTTGGCACAACCACTTGAGGTATCGGAGTGGAAGTGAGACGGTATCTCGATGGACTTCATTATGGGGTTACCACACACATCCAAGGGCTATGATTCTATCTAGGTGATAGTTAACCGACTCACTGAGTCGTCTCACTTCCTACCCATCTGAGAGCAAGGATCGGTAGAGGGCTTGGGACACCTCTACGTCCAGGAGATAGTGCAGCTTCATGGGGTTCCCTCGACGATCGTCTCAGAACGTGATGCTAGCTTTACATCCCGGTTGTGGAAGGGATTGTAGGAGGCGTTCGGGACTCAGTTTCGCTTAAGCACAGCCTTTCACCCTCAAACAGATGGTCAGACAGAGCGGACCATACAGACCTTGGAGGATATACTTCGTGCTTGCATCTTTGATTTTGGTCATAGTTGGGAGGACCACCTACCACTGGTGGAGTTTGCATACAACAATAACCATCACTTCACCATTGGCATAGCATCGTTTGAGGCCTTGTATAGGCAACCTTGCAGATCACCTATATACTGGATAGACCCAAGGGCGTCAGCACTCATGGGTCCGGAGTTGGTACGAGCTACCACTGAAAAGGTGCAGATCATCCAGGAGTGGGTGAGGACTGCACAGAGCAAGCATAAATCTTATACTAACAAGAGACGGAGACCCTTGGAGTTTGAGGAGGGAGACCATGTGTTCATTTGGGTCTCACCCCGACGGAGATTGCGGAGATTTGGCCGGAGCGACAAGTTATCTCTGAGGTTCATCGGACCTTTCAAATTTATAAGCAGAGTCGGTGAGATGGCGTACCACCTAGCTCTCCACCCATAAATGCACCGAGTGCATGATGTTTTTCATGTGTCGCAGCTGAGGAGGTATGTGCATGATGCATCACACATCATTGACTGGGGCGAGCTGGATCGACAGTAGCAGGTCCTTCGTGGACAATCGATTTCTATGATGTGTGTTCGGTGGTAGTATAGGAATATCCAGAAGATCACATGGAAACGGGAGGCTCAGATTTGTGCTCAATACCCCCCCATTAGTTCGTTTATATCTGTTCTGTCTTACAGGGATGTAAAGTCCTAAAGGTAGGGGTAATGTAATGTCTCGGAAATTCTATGTAATTTTTTTTATTATATGGAATTATTTCAAGACTAGGTGCTGAGATGGTGTGCGATTCCGAGGCCCGAAGTGCCTGGAATGATCCGTTGAAAAAATATTAAGTTTTAAATAGTGTGTGTGAGCAGTTTTCCTGAAAAAGTGGAATAACTCTTAAAAGGGTGCCTGAATCAGAAATCTGGGGGAACCGTTGCATTCAGGATGACAGGTTTACCGTAGGCGCGACTTAAGTTTAGTCGGTGCATGCCTCTAGTGAGAAAACCCAAAAATTGCATAATCGTAAATAAAATAATTAAATAAAATTATTTTATTTTTTAAATGCTTATAACTCATGAACGGTGAATCGGATTGAAAATTCGAGACCACTGCCGAGCTTGTGAGGGTATGCTTTCCTTAGGAAGATTCTAGCATTGGTCGACGTGAGTCAACACTGAAAGTTAGTTTTTGATTGTAAATAAAAAAAATTAACAATTATTTTATTGTCAAATCCTTATAACTCCTAAACAGTAACTCATATTGGAAATCCGAGGGTACTGCTGAGCTCGTGAGGGCGTGTTTCCCTTAGAAGGAGCTTAACCTCGACCGGCGTGGGTCGAGGGTGAAAGATAGTTTTTGAACTTTTTAAGTTCATTTAAATAAACATGCGAGCGGGTTTTTTTTATAACTTTTAAATTGGTGCTCAGATCAAAAATCTGAGGGCACCGTTGAACTCAGAACGGCGGGATTTTCCTAGAATGAACCTAACTTCGACCGGCAAGGGTCAACCGAAAAAGTTAATTTTTGGAATTTTCGGAAAAAAAAGAACTTAAAAAGGTTATTTTATTTGTTTTTCCCAATCGTTGTTCGGTGGCACGATGGCGCTATGATGCGGTGACAAAGAGATGACGAGTCACATTAAATGAAGCTCATTAATGGCTTGTTAACGTGTAGCGTAATGACACATTAAATGAAGCATAACAGATACGTTGTTTCATAAATGAAATGGTGTAACGACACAACGACACAGCGTAATAGAAACGTTGCGGCGTGTTTTCTTTTAATGGGTTAACGTGTTGGAGAAATCAAGATCAAAGGGGGGAATTTCTCTGATGAACCTACGGTGATAATTCTCTCCAAGGACGAACGAAGAACGCTGACAAATCGCCAATGACATTGACGCACCTCGAAGAACGGGACCGGAGAGCGTCAAACGCCAACGGAACTTGAATCCCCACAGACGGATCACTTCAACGACAAACTCCAACGAGGTAGGGGTTATTGTTGTTATGGATTATCTTTTCAGGTTCTTCATTCTAAAATGATGAATGTGGATCAACCCACAAACAGGTTGATATGTGGATCACTTGTTAATGCGGGAGGGTGTTCCTTTCTGGGGTTTTGCATCGGGAATAATTATTATTATTAGAATCTTGAACCTCAAACCTCAAACCTCCCCCTTGTTTCTAAACCTCTAACGCGGAGGGAGCGGGCTGACACAAACAAGGCCTAAGCCCCTCTGCCTTGTGCGTTCTTCGTGGCCGAACTTTCGAAATGGCGGCAAGAGGATTCTGAGGCCTTAGCAGAGAAGGCAGAACCCCACAGAGGTCAGAGGCGCAGACAACGCGAAGAACGGACCACCGAAGCAGACCTGATGGTCCGCAGAAAAGCCCACTGGTGCGCCAGCGCCGTCGGCAACGGTCGCGGGCAGGTGGCGGCGTGCCACGACGGCGCGTCGGAGGGAGCATCGCGACCGACTCAGACCGCGGCGAGGCAGCAGGGGCTACCGACCGGGCCAACGGCTGGCGGAGGGACGTGCCCCGCAGTCGCGGGTTGCGGCTTCTTGTGGAACGCGGTCCTCTGACCGCGTGCAGAAGACATGGCCGCCTGAATTGGTCGCCCGTGTGGCGGCGTGCCCCGTACACGCTATGCGTTCGAGCTGGAGGAGGAATCTCTCGGCCTGTGGCGGACCCGCCCTCAGCGGGTTGGACCCGCGCCCAGTGGGCCGAACCCACCCCCAACGAGCCGGATGAGACCGAGTTGCTGGGCGACCCGGCGGGCTTGACCCCCGGCCGAACCAGGATGGGTCCAGCGAGGCCCAAGGGGTCTGTCCAACCCAAACCCAAACCGGGTCAGGTCGGGTCAGTTGAACTAAACCGGGGCATGTGGAGCCCCCAGGCTGGGTTGGTCGAGTCGGTCCAATTGGGTCGGACTAGGCCCAGACGCAATCGGCCCCCTGTTTACGAAAACACCTATAACTTACAAATCAGACGTCTGATTGACGAGCCGTTTGCGGCGTTGAAACCCTCATGATGAGGCGGATCTTTTGGAATACTCTATGGAGGCTTCCATGAAAGTTATAATACGAACAATGGCTTGAGGAGCGGTTCTCCCTAAATCAAGCGCACTACGTGCGGAAACCCTGCGGTTGGTTAATACTTAATGATTGCTGACAAGTGACCCTGTGTGGATCAGCTACGACGGCCTAGTGGGAAGCGACTTTGTGTGACCCGACAGACCCATGGTGAGGAGATAATCTATGTGACTCGGCAAACCCACGGTACTCAACGGGGAGGAGTACCTCAGTATGGTCAAGGTGGGAAGCGGCTCTGTGTGACCCGGCAGACCCACAATGGGGATCGACTCTGTGTGACCCAGCATACCCATGGTACTCATCACGGATGAGTACTGCAGGAGTCCATGGTTAGTAGGAAGTGACTTTGTGTGGCCCAGTAGGCCAATTGTAATCATTGACGAGGAGTTCTCCAGCAGCCCAAGGTGTTCGATGATATGACTGATGATTATACTTTCCATACTCTAGATTATATCTGGTGTGAGTTGTCTTGCTTCGTGATCATGCTTCGTGGTCATGCTGTGTGGTTTGCTTGTGGATTGTTTTGTGGTCTTTCCTTGTTGATTCAGGATCCCTGTTAAGTATTTTGTTACTCATCACTGCACGAGCTTCGCTCGCACGTGTTTTGTCTAGTGCAGACGACCGACGACTTGGCGAAGGACTTGGTGGCCAAGGACTAGGTGGTGTCTAGTGAGATCAGGCAGGCAGGACGTGCTTCTACGGCTTTTGGCAACTACTTTATACTTACCCATCATATGAGGTTTTCAACGGACAACTTGTCATCGATCTTGTACTTGCTCATATTGCGGTTGTCTTTTGTTGGGTTTGTATTCTACCCCATTTTACTTTTAGTTGTACCTTTACACTCGGTGGTTGTTTAGTAGCATGCATGTTATTTTTTCTGGATTTCTTGGGAAGTGGTTGTATGTGTGTGCGTACAGGTACTCATGCAAGTGCTTTTTACTTGCAGGTTGACGCCTTCGACGCTTGTCGCCAACCTATGGCCTTCGAGAGGCGGGCTTGAAGGAGTCATAGCATGGGCCCCGGGGGACGGTTCGTGACAATCTAAATCTAAATTGGAAGTCATTCAGTATACAAAAACATCAAAGATGTTCAGAACGGTGATGACGAAGATGATGTACTAAAGATAGAAATAAAAAATCAATAGGAAGAATATTTTTTTCCAAATGTTAATACCTTCAAGTGTGTTGGTGTGTTGTTTGGAGACTTGGGCTTATGAGGATGTGGAAGACAACGTTATGCCTATCTGAACCAAAATGTTCATTTTCCAGATCAAATTTCACCACCCACTATCGATCGTGGTGGAGAGTAGGTGATTAAACAAAATAAAGATCAGGCCATACCTTGGTGTCGATCCATGGGGCTGAAGATGGGAATGACAAGTGACTTACGATTCTATGGAGGAAGATGAAGATGACCGATGGAGATAAGGAAAAAGGTAAGACCTTGTTTACTCGGTGGAGCCGAAAATCAAGAGACTATCCGGCGAAGCAAGGAGAGAAACCCGGGGAAGAGATCTGAGCGTGGGGGATGCAGTGATGATGAGGATGAATACGATTCAATGAGAATCACAGTGGATGGAGTGAGGTTAGGGTTCTGAAGAAACTTTTGGAGGAGGGGAGACGAGGTGACGACAATCTTAGTGGGGAGTCGGAGGTGGAGGCGGAGGCGCAGACGCAGGCGAAGGCGCAGGCATGAATGAGGATGGGACGGGGGAAGGAGGCGACAAAGGTGGGGACGATGACCTTGGGAAGGAGATGCCAAGATGGGGTTGGGGGAGGAGAGTCGAGGTTGAGGGTGGGGAGGAATTCAGCAAGGAGGGATGTGAGTTTGGAGGAGGATTGGGTGGAGAAAGAGGAGACCAATTCAGAGGATAGTTTGGAGGAGATTGGAAATCGAATAGGAGGAGACTGAATCAGTATCAATGATAGTAAGGAGGGATTAATATTCTGAGTCAGAAATAACGGAGAGAAGACCACGGTGGGCAAATCAATATGGCGTCAACACATGTAATGAAAAGACACTCCCTTTAGTATATATAATAGAAGTTATTTTTTTTTTATTTTTTTTATGGAAAAGGTGATTTTTTTTATTTTATTAACTTGGATAATTAGAAAATTTAATGAATTTTTAAGAGGAAAGTGTATATTTTTTAAAGAACCAAAATATTTATTTAAAAAAAATAATGAAAAATGTTATTTCAAATAAAAAAAATGAAATTTGTCAAAAATAAAATTTAAATCTTTTAAAGGAACTAAGAAATTATATTGAAAATTTTAAAGCAAAAAGGTATTTTTTTTTTGAAAATTTTAAATTAATAATAGGGTTTTAAAACATAAATGGGTTTTTTTGTAAATGTCTTTTTTAGTTTTTTAAAATATAATAGTGTTTAAAAAAAATTAAAAAGGAAAATTGGGCCTTTTAATGTAGATTTAAGATTTTTTAAAATTTTATTCATATAAATGATTTTTTATACAACTTAGATTTTTTATATGATAATTTATTCTTTTTTCATTGAAAATGTGGATTTTATTTAAATAAAAAAAATTCTAAAAAATAAGCAATTTTAAAAATTTGAATGAAAATTGGATTTTTATAAATACAATATAACATTTTTTCGATTAAAGAGAGATTTTCATTAACTTTTTAGGAAAAATAATTTATATAATTTTGTATCTTAAATAAAAAAAGTGTATTACTCTATTATTTGATGGAAAATTGTGAATACACTATTTGTAATAGAGGAAATGAGATTATAACCTTTGAAGGTCATATTTCCTAAATAAAACCAAACCACACAATTCAGAAGATAAGAGATCTATAGAAATATAATGCGAATCAGCAGACACACCGTCAAACAAATTAAAGGAGTTATAAGGTGCTCAAAATAAAAAAAGAATTAAAATAGCAAAATATTAATATAAAATGGAAAAGAGTAAAATATTATTAAAGAAAAAAGTGTCTATTTTAAATAAAGTGTATTTTTAATTTTTAAGGGAAAAATCGATTTTATTTTTGATATATTTAAAAGAAAATGAGATTTAAAAAATTAAATAAGAATTAAAAAAATATATTTTGATTTTTAAAATAAATAGTAAAATATTATATTTTAAACATAAACGCGTTTTTTAATTTTTTTTAATGTTTTATAGGGTAAATGTTTTTTAAATTTTTTAACGAAGAGGCTTTTTTAAAATTTTCTAAGGAAAAATGATAACTTTTAAAAAAAATTGAAGGGAAAAGGAATTTTTTTAAAAAAAATAACATATATCACGGAAAAGAAATTTTTTAATATTCTTATAAAAAAGTTTTTTTTAAATCGTTAAAATAAAAAATTGAATTATTTTATTTTATTCTTATTTTTAAATGATTTTTTTAAAGGTAAAAGGAGTTTTTATAGTTCAAAAATAGAAAATTTATTTATATATGTTTTTGATTTTTTAAATGAAAGGGAGAATTTAAAGAAAAATTAAAATGGAAATAAAGGATTGGTTTTTTAATTTTAAATTTTAAATGTGGGTTTATTTATTTATTGAATAAAATGATATTTTTTAATGAAAATAAGATTAATTTTAATCTTTTATCCAATGTTTTAATCAAATAATTATTATGATTTTCTTTTTTAATAAAAGACCTTTATTCTAAATTTAAAACGAAATGGAATTTTTGTAAATGAAAATGTTTATTTTTTGTTTTTTTATATAAAGGGAAGATTTATTAAATGAATAACAATGCTTATTTATTTTTCATTAATAAATGAGTTTTTTTATTAAGAATAAAGGATAGTTTTTTGTGATTTTATATTAAAGAAAAAGATTTTTTGGGCAAAATAATGAGATATTTTTTTAAAAAATTGAGTTTTTATGATTTATTAAATATTTTAAAGGTAAATGGGGATATTAATTGTTTTTTTAAATAAAAGAGGTGATATATTTTAAGACAAAACTATAAATATTTTTTATTTTAAAAATTAAAAAATTATATTTTCATTTTTTTATTTTACTATTTAAAATTGAATATTTTTTTAATAACAGCGGGAATTTTAATTTATTAAAAAGGAGTTTTTTTTAAGGAAAATGAGATTGTTTTATATATATGTGTGTCCATGCTTTAAAAAATCAGTGACATTTTTTTATTTAAATTAAAATTTTGAAATTAATTTTATTAAATTGTTTTTTTAAATTAAAGCAATTTTTTTAATTTTTTTTTAGTAAATGAAAATAGATTTTTATTTTTTTTTATGAAAAATCGTTTTTTCTAAATTTTTTTAAAGAAAATACAATTTTGTTATTTTCTTTTAATTGGAAATGATGCTTTTTTTAAGGAATATTTTTTTTTTGAAAATTTTAAGATTTTTTTTTTGAAAATTTAAAAGTGGATATTTTTTGTCTTTTAATTTTAAAGGATATTTTTGAATTATTTTAATGAAAAAAGGATTTATTTTATTTTATTTACTAAAGAAAAATTCTAATATTCTTTAATGTTTTAAAGTAAGAAAGTCGTTTTTTTTTTCTTTTTGTAAACGTAGGAAACGATTTTTTTTTGAATATCAAATCAACAAAAAAGGAATTTTTTATTTTATTTTTTGAAGGAAAATTAATGTTTTTAAAGTGAAAAGGGATTTTTTTTTTTAATAACCGAGGCCTCGGCCCTTCCATCACTTGTCGTTGGTGGCTTGCCTCGGTCAGAGGCGGCCTCCGGTTGATCTTTTCGGCAGAGTCATCAACTTTTCCTAGGGTTTGAAGTAACGCACTGCTGTGGGGCTTCTGGATTCATGCCATATCCTGATACGCTTCTCGGGGGAAGAAGACCGGCCTCTGCCTTGTCTGAACCCCAGCATCTTGTTGATGGTATGTGGTTCTCTCTGTCCATATGGTCATACGACTTCCATATGCATCGCGATCCCTCGACTACGGCGATTTTGGTATGTTTCCCTGTTCTGCCCCTTCCCTTTTAAAACCCAGCGGTCCTGCAATTTCTTGGCAACCTTGCAGGACGCTTCCTAAGTATTGATTGCAGATCCAAGGCGCTGTGCCACCCTGTCGCCGCCCGCATTTGTGTTGAAGTGGAGGTTTCAAAACCTCTGGTGGAAACTTTTTGTATCGAGGTTGAAGAGGAGTTTAGATATACTCAAATGGCATGTTTTGAATCCTGGTGTGATTACCACCTATCTTATCATCGGTTAGGTCACTCCCAAAGAGTTGTTGGTGAGGCCTTGAAAGGCGGGTGGATCCATTGGTTGATGGATCGCTCCTAGCTTCTGGTTCTGGTCCTGATGGAATTGAGAATTGTCCACCAGATAATCCCAACTTGCCTACCCTGAATCCTGTGATGAGAATTCCCCCCCAGGTTGAAAAGGTTGTATCCACTTCAAAATTTGGAGTTTTAATGGAAAGAAGTAATTGGCTGCTGGTGTATCATCTTACGCAGATGCCGTGTGCCCAGAACTGGCCCTCCATTGCTCCTTTTCTAATTCGCCCACCACAGGCTGTGAAGCTCGTCGTATCATAGAAACTTGGAATTTTTTTTCAGGGCCTTTCTCAAGCAGCAAGAGCTGTTGGTGATAGTGAGGTTGCTGGTCAAGTCCAGGCTAAGATGGCGAGGAATGTAAATTTTTTGGCTTTACCTAAGGGGGAAGACCTGGTTGGGCACTTTCCATCTTTATCTGAGGTGCAGGTGTCCTCTACCCAACCTCAGTTATAGAACCGCTTCAAGATTCTGGATACTGAGGTTATGGACAACACAGACCGATGGTCGGAAAACCTTTATCCCAAGGCGAGGAATCAAACTAGTGGCATGCAGCCTATGGATCCGCATAAACCTGAAGAAACACCCGAGGATCCATATGTGGCTGATATAAAAACTATTTCCCAGAATTCACCAGACTATGTGGGTGATCATCGATTGGATGGGTTTTTTGTTCGGGAAGGGGAAGAAGGGCGGATTTGATTCAGGACAGTATTCAGTAAATAAATGGAAGCAGACCAGACAGCATAAGGATTTCTCCCACCTGCCGAATCCCATTATCACAAAATCAGCTGGGGAATCTATTGCAGCTATTCCAAGCAACCAGAGGCAGGACATGCCATGAAACAACTCCTAAGAAACTCGAGGCTGGAGCAGTGTAGAGACTCGGAGAGCAAGAGATACATGAACCAGTCCCATTTGTTTAACCTGTTCTACTCAATTCTGACAAAACAATGGGCAACAAACCGATGCGGGAAGATCCTCCTAACAAAGAAACAAGATCACCAAAAGGCGTGCCAGTTGGCAATCAGGTAACTGAAACTGCAGGTGAGGTGATGCAGTCCTCCTTTGCACAGGATCTGAAATCTGCAGGTGAATAAATGGATCGGTAAGAGGAAGGGGTAAAGAGAAGGAGCAAGAAGGGAAAGTTGAGCTGGCCACAGATGGGCTCACCAAGGGCTAGCTCACTCTGGAAGTGGGTAGCGTGCCACCAACCAAACTGGAACTTTTGCTTCACTCTAAAGGAGAGGTGGAGGATGAGTCTTTGCCCATCCGGGCCATAAAGGAAGATGCCGGGAGAATGTACGAAAGAGAGATACAAGTCTACATGGAGGAATAAGAAAAATGGATCAATTATCAAGACCACATCTTGCTTCGTGGTTTCAACCAGAGGAAGATCAGCGTGGAAGAGTACATCCTAACACGGGGCAAAATGCGTGACTTCTTTGAACCTCTAATAGAAGACGACCTAGGGAATAGGGAAGTGACCATGGAATGGAGTTTACATAAGGTGCATGGATCTAGGAACTCTGAAATTCTTCTAGAATGGCCTTGTCATGTCTTATAAGGCTAAACCCTTTGCTTCTATTTTGTCTCCTTATGAGGTTCACGGTCTTTCTTGAAATAAAAATATTTAATTTTTAGGAGGGGTTTGAAAGGGAAAATACATTTTTTAGGTATTTAAAAAATAGGTTTTTTTATAAATGTATTAAAATGTTTAACAGTTTTTTTTTTCAAAAATGAAATTTTGAATTTTGATTATTTAACTAAAAAGGGGGCTTTTAAAACAAATAGTTATTTTTGTATTTTTTTTAAAAGGAAAATTTTAGTTTTTAAGTATTTTTAATAGGAAATGATTTATTTTATTTTTCATATGATATAAAATAAATTTTTTATTGATTTTTAAGAGGAAAACGCATATTTGTTTTCTAGAAGAGATTTTTTTTAAAAGAAGCATTTTTTATTCTTTAAATGGAAAACATCTTTTTTATACATTAAAAAGTTTATTTTCAAGGAAAACATTAAAAATTATTCTGTTTTTTATAAATGAAAATATGGATTTTTTTTTGAAATTTCTAATTAAAAATTTTATTTTTGAAAAATGAATAAATTGATTTTTTTAAATTAAAATTATCGATTTTAAAGCAAAGTAGATAATTTCGTTGATTTTGTCATGGAAAAATGTGAGTTTTTCTTTTAAATTTAATATGTGTATTCAATTTTTTGATATTTTTAAATAAAATACTGGATTTTTTAGTTGAAAGAAATATTTTTATAAATGAAAAATATATTTTAAAAAATTAAATTTTAAAGGAATATTATCATTATAAATCTGTTTAAGGTCAGTCCATTAGTTAAGTAAATCTAAGATTTTTTGTGGCAAGGTTCGTTCAGCCTCTAGGAGGAACTGTGTGGCTAAGATTCTTGAATCTTGGCTTCACGTATTTGTTATTCCATTGTTCCTAAGAGTTCAAGCAACTTATGTTGAGTGGGTTATAATCAAGATCCTTGCGCAACTTGCTAGCTGGAAGGGCAAGTCACTCTCTCTTACTGGTCATGTTTGTCTTGTTAATTTTGTTATCACCTCCATGTTTGTTTGCGCCTTTCATATGTATAAACCGCTTAGAAACCTCGAAAAATGATGTGAAAATTTATTCAGAACTCTGTTTGGACTGATAGTATCTATGAAAAAAAGGTTGTCACTATGGCACGGGGTAAATGTTTTTAACCTATAGCTCTTGGTGGCCTGGGCATCAAAAAATTCGAGTCATTTTAATGAGTCTCATATTGCCAGCTTCCTGTGGGTGATTCTTCAGAATTCTAGACTGTGTTTTAGATTCCTCAATAAATGGTTGATTACTCGGCTACTGGAAGGTAAGTTCTATTTGAGATTTTCTGACTAGCTTGCATTGAAGGGTTGCTTCCACTCTATTTCAAATCAACTCCCTCATGTAAATCTATAAAAATAATATATAGAAGATAGGGGTGAGAATATAAGTATTCTTAGTAGGTTCCTCCCCATACTTTTGTGCAAGTGTGAAAGAAGCATATTAAAGTCGTAGTGAATAAGCAGTGAAACTGATACGTCACCCATCCCAAAGTCGACCACTAACCCAACCTTGTTAAGCCTCGCTCACCAAATTTATATACAAGTATTGTAATATAATAATCAAAAGAATATATGTATCAAGAAATGTACCCAACGCCCACTTCCTTACTGAACTAGTCTCCCTAACGCCTTAATGACACGTTTCTTGACGCTCCCATTCCTTATCTACGTAACAACAAGCTACATAACATCACATCCACATACTACAACCATATACCGCATACCACCGTATAATCACATTAGTAACACATACCCATCTTGCTTTCATATAACCACAACATTGCCTCATCACTTTGGTCGCATGCCACATTAGACAACTTCATGCTATCACAATATATACTACGTTCGACGACAAGGAAGAATGAGTAGTTAACTATTTGTATCACCCACTTTTGAGATGTTGGGGGGTACATTGTTAATCTAAAAACTTATATGGGATTCCATCACATTACTTGAATCGGGTGGTGGTGTGTAGGAAATAATAAAAATATTATGGATACATAATAACACACAAGCCTAACATAATTTCCACTCCCTATCACCACCTCTATAACCACTGCCCATCACTATAATATGTCAACAACAACTAATACCTCTAAACTCTACAACCAACCACATATAACCGCACATGTCCCCTTAAATTTAATATGCTATCATTGTTTCGATATTATTAAATACCAAACACATTATGTTTATTAGTCACATAATTATTTCCAGCCACCACTATGTCATATTAACCAATTCCTTTTCACACTTATTAATTCAATTACCACATGTTATTCTAGCATGCCACCTCATTAATTCTAGCACCATTCCATATACTAGGGAATTACCACATGAAAACACACTAACCACATCAACCTCTTTACATCAACAAACCACAACACCGCTTTTCCCTCTTACCATAGAAAGAAACCATATCAAATCACACCATAATTGCCACAACGGTCCTAGAAACTTTAATATCAATATATAATATGGAAATAAACAATAATCCCTTTCCCAATCCCATATTTATCAATTTATAGATTCTTACATAACAAAACAATAAAAAAAATCACAGATTTTCACTTCTTTAGGCATACCATCTACAAATCACTTATCGATTAAAATATGATTCATTATGTAAATAATAATAGGAAAATCATAGCATCATGCTTCACATTAAAAATCAGTCTACATTATCACGATAATAACGAGGAAACAAGTTAAACACACCCGAATCTCTTTTCCCATTAGTTTCCATTCAATTCTTATCTTTATTAGTCCAATCTCAACTCTTTAACCAATGAAAACTAAATCATGATAATCCCATATCAACACAGTAAATGAAAGAGAAAGTCCAAATCTTTTACCTCTAATGAAACTTCAATTAGACAACATCGAAAACAAAGAAAACCAATGATCGAATCCCAATGAACTAAAAAGGATCCTCCACCAACCTTAAACCACATTGTCCTCCATCAATCCATAACCCCAAGAACAACCAAAAAATCCCCAAAGGAAGAAGGGATGAAGAAGAATAATAGGAAGAAGAATAAGGAATGATTACCTTGTTTGATGAAATCCCACTTCAAGGAAAGGAATGAATCAATCAACACCAAGGATATCTTTCTAGGGCATCAAAGAAAACCCTATAGTCACTAAAGTTAAGTGGATATGAAATAAACTAGAGAGAATTTGATAAAACGCTCGAATTTATAATAAAAATGGACAACCTTAAAAATCATGGCACAACACCTAGCATCACAGTGTAACAATGCTCGATCAATTATATCTTTGAAAACTATTGTAAGGTTTCAGTCTTAAACATTACATATTCTAGTGACTTTAAACTAGAATTCACTTTCTTACATTCCCAATGACCTTTTAGGTTTAGAGAGAGCTGGCTCATAACTCTTACATAACAAACCCATATATATATACAAAGCGGATACTTCTAATCAGTATCCATTTTCCCACAATATTAAACTTTTAAAAAGAAACACGTTTTCTTTTCATGACAAATCTTTATGACTTTTAACTTGACTTCTTCCTTGCTCTTACCGATCTTTAAACCCAGTGATTTTTTTTAAAACACGGGATGAGCACAAAAAGCTCAGTAAAGGATATAGAAAGAAGAAATCCGTTAGTCCAGTGAAAAACATGAAAACTCATGTAATGTTTACCTTTATCTTCAAAGTTATTTGAGGGTATGAAATATAACATTTCCACATGAAAACACACACACTTTTTGTTTAAAGAAAACATTAAAAACCCATAACAAGTAAATAAAAACTCTTTTTTTGGCATCTTAGAGCATCATATTCATAAAACCCTTTCAAAACCCATGCAATTGGAATAACCATATATTGACTTATAATATAATTCTTCAGAGAACATAATCATTACCCAATGCATTGGAGACCTACAATGGGTCTCATCTTTCGTATAAGCTATATTGGGATCATCCATTTTTCATGAGCTACAATGGGGCTCAACCCTTCGTATAAGCTATATCGAGCTCACCCGTGAGCTATAATGGGGCTCAAACCGTCGTATAAGCTGTATCGATCTCACTAATTTTTTATATAATGCTCAAGTACCATATCATAAATAAAACTTTCTATTCTTCCACCTTTTCATCATAAAACCATTTGATAAACACTTTTGAACCCATATGAAAAATGCTTTCGGATATCGAATCACCCTTTTCTTTTAAAAACCAATTTTCAATACCAAAATACATAAAAAAGGGAAAAAGGGTTTTTCTTTGAAGAAAACATGAAACCATGCAAAGGAAGCCAAAAATAAAATAACGGTTATGGCGGCGGGAAAAGTCGTTGTCGTCGTAAACATTAAAATAGAACATTCTTTTTGTCTTTTTGTCAAAACATTTCATATAAAACACATAAAAAGATTATTTTTGAAAACCTTCCTAAATAAAGTCAAAAGAGACATAAAATGAAAATTATAAATCTTTTTATGTCCATATAAAAACATTCATAAAATAATTTTAAAAATATGGACATGGAGGAGAAGAGTAAAAAAATAAAAAACTTTAAAAGAAGTTTTTTTAAAAAGAAATCCCCCTACCTTGAGTTCGACTCATCACATACATTCTTTATCTTCCTAAATAATAAAAATATGTTAATGATTTATTTTCTTAAGAACCTTTTTCAATTTTATTATTCACTTTTTTCACTTATTACCATGTTATATATGATTACTCAATCAATTAAGTTTACATCGTATGTTTTGATGATATTCAGCTTATGTGTCAAAAATGAATTTAATAGGTTGACTATGGTCAAAGAGATCATTATTTAAACATCTAAAGAATAATAATCATGACATAATTATCATTTTTATATATAAATTATACTTTCAAAACCAATCATGAAAGATGGTTATGAAAAATGAACTATGTTACGATCATGGAGACAATATATTGTATGTACACGTTTCCATTTTTCAACGATCATAATGGAAAGGAGGTAAATAATATTTTATATTTTTATAATGCTCATAATATCATAAATAAAATATCATTTCTTTAAATATACTTATATATATATATATCATCCATGTTATGTGGTGATGAAAAAAGAATCACATCGCTTCATAGAGGTGGTAGTCCACATGTACGCACAAACAACATTATCATTTTCCAGTGAGTGGAAATGTAAGAAAGAAAATGATATATTATCTTTTAAAAATGATAAATATTTCATTAATATCATAATAATTTCATATATATCACATATAATCATTAATTTTATCCTTATTAACTTCCATGTAAAGTGTTAGTGAAAAATGAATCACATCGCTTCGTAAGGCGGTAATCCACCGCACACACAAGCGACGTTATCATATCCCCCACAAGATGGAAAGTAAGAAGGTATATGTGATATAATAATTCCATAAGTTTAATTATGTTAAAAATATAATATATATACTTTAAATCCATCATTATAACAACCTGTGAGAGGCGATGAAAAACAAATTATATTGATTCACAAGGCGGTAGCCCGCCATACACACGATCGATAGTTTCATTTCCCATTTGATGAAAGAAGGGATGAATTTAGGCTATGAAATTGACATAATAACATCTTAGTATATGAGATATAATGGTTTTATTATATCAGTATAATTGAATAAGATTTGAAGGAGGCAAAAGAAGGAATAAAATAAAAACACTTGATTAAACACGATACCTTCTCTTCAGAAAACCTCCGTAGGTTAGCACCAAAATCCTTCTTAGGATGGATTTATGATCTAACCATGGGATCTAGGTCATGGAGAGGGAATTAAGGATGTTATTTGGTCAGGTCTTGGCCAAACCAATGGGGTTTGAAGGTGTGAAGAGCAGAGGAGAGAGGGAGACCTTTTACAAGTGAGGTGAGTGACACACTTGTAAATTTTTAAAGGAAAAAGGTGTACCCACATTCTTAAATTCCACAAGGCTCTGAAATGGACCATTCTCGAGCATTATATGAGATAAGGTCAAAATATTCCCAACCAATAGATTTTAGACAAGTTTTTAGGTCATTTTAACCCTTATCTTTTTAGTTTAACCCCTTGATAAACCTATTTTTACCTTAACTGTGATAAAATATTTTTATTATTTTCACTATTCATTATAAAAAATTAGGTTTGTTGGGAAAAAATCCCTCAAGGTAACATTGAATCATTTTTGGGTTGATTGTGTTTGTTGACAAAGAGGGTTTCCTTGTTCAGTTGTGATGTTCCAAAGATATTGTTGACAATATATGTTGAAAGAGAACTATGAAAAAGGAATGGGTGATCTAGAGGTGGTATAAAAAGAACAGATACAAGGCTGTGCCATTTTCTAGTGTTTTCCAAATTTTAGGGCTCAAAATCGGGAAAATTAAGACATGTGTTTTTGGAAAAGGAAGGTGCGCAAAAGATCTGGAATGTGTGTGAAAGATTAGTTTTTGCGTGCAAGATTGAAGGTGATTGGGAATCTTGCATGCAAGGCATGTTTCAGGATTAGAACATCAAAAATGGAAAAGAATATAAGTGTATGAAAGATGAGAATTGCGCGAAATAGGTTTGCGCACCCAATGCGACGCCAAATTTGGTTTTTCATGCACGAAGGGGATCTTGCTCGGCACGTCGAATATTCCACGTAGGGGTCAGCGATGCCTATAAATAAGAGGTGACCCCCCTCATTTGAAGAATCTCAACACTTAGAGAGAATTAGAGCTCTGGATCACGTAATATTTTTAAGCAAAGAGAGTTGCGTGAAATAATTGGAGTTGCGTGCAAGCTAATGAAGTTGCGCGTAAGATCGAAGTTGCACACAAGATGTGTTTCCCAAAAAAAAAATGGAATCTTGCGCGCAAGGCCTTAAAGTTGCATGCAAGAAGCGATAAGGGTTGCGTGAAAGATTTGAATTTCCCAATACACCTATGGTAAAGTGGTATTCATCAGTGGATGAAAGTGAGACATCAACAGAGCATATATATATAGTGGGGGATGCATTCATTAGAGATAATGATGGGACCTACAAGTCCATAAACTGTGAGTGAATCCCTTCCAAGAGGAGTGAGTTAATGAAGAGGAAGACGACGATCCTTCCCACCGGTAGTGAGCCAGAGGAAGAGATATAAGGAGTGACCCTTGGTAATGCAGTGAATGGACCCTAAAATTTGTAAAGGAAGTGAGCCTGGGCATAAAATATCTATCCTGAACCTTGTAAATAGTAGCGCACTTATAATGGATTTGGTATATTGACACATCGCCGTTGTATGCTCCTTGGATATAGCCCAGTGAGGGTGAACCAAGTAAAATCTCTGTATCTCATGCATGATTTAATTTCTGTTCATATATTGCTATGGGAGAAAGAGAGAAGTGTGTTTTGTTTAACGAAAAAACAAGATCAAAAGGGGTAGTAGTTTTAATATGTCATACCTTGATTCACCCCCTCTTAGGGTATTTAACCTTGTGAACCTAACAATTGGTATCATAGCTAAGGTTTCTTTTATCATATTTTTTTTCTTTGACTTTGTTTAGTTGATTGTTGAAGTTAAAGAGTCAGCCTTCTCTTATCTTGGTGTTCCTTGACAAGGGGAAGAACTTCAAAGAAGAATCAGAAGGCATGTAGTATTCATCAATGTGGAAGTGTCTATGAAAAAAGTGTGGTTCATCTAAAGGAATCCAATAGTTTACTGAAGATAGGTCTTGATGAATCAGACAATGAAAAGTTGGACTCATTCAATGATGTTGAAGGAGTGAGTGAAGGAAATGACATTCCAAGTGATGTTGAAACTATTGATGATGAAGATACTATAGGAAGACCAAAAGTGTATATTGTCCATGAAATAAAGGAATTAGATAAAAAATTGAATAATAAATTAAATCTAAAGATATCTAGATCAAAGCATTGGAAATTGAGGTCAACAAGATAAGAGGCATAAATCAAAGGCTTATTGATGTGGCTACTGATACGAAGGATAAGAATGATTCCCAAGATGAACAACTGCAAAATATTTCTACAAAGATATAAAACCAAAATATGATGAAAATGGAGAGAATCAGAAGTTAGATGAAATTCAGAACCTGAAAGCCAAATATGATGATCTTGCAACACAACTGTCTAAACTAGTTCAGAAGAATTAAATGCTACAACAAGATATGCATGTTGTTGTGATTTTTTTTCTCAAGAAAAATTTAAAATAAAGGAGAAAAATGACACTATGGATAAGCTCACACGATAATTGGAAGATGAGATTATTAGTGAGAAGAATCTCAAGAGAAAAATTAACGCTCAACTTGAATCAAAGGATATAAAGATTCAACAATTGGGGGATGAGCTTTAATTAGTGAAGAAAGAAGTGGTGATATCTAAGTCCAAAGGAAAGCATAAATTGAAGGATGCTTTGCACTTACTATTTGATTATCCTTCGACAGGTGATGATGAAATGAAAAGAAAATATTCTATTTCTAAGGAGAAACAAGAACATATTTTCTCATCTCAAAGGCCATATAGTTTGTAAAAAACTAGTATTGGATATGATGAATCCTCTCCCATGCATGACAGGATGAGATTTGTGAAGATTTTCATAAATAGGAAAAATCCTATAGATACTGGAAACAAAACTAAAAAGGCTTTTACAAGAAGGAATGATAACATGTGCTATTTCTATGGGACTCATGGTCATACATCAAGTTTTTGTTCATATGCTTTGGAATATATTTCATGTTGTGAAGAAATAAGTATTTCTAAATCTGAAAATAAGAAGAAGCATCTTGAGAAATCTAAAAGAAGTGTCTCTATGAAGGTTTACATGAAATTCCACTATTGTGGAAGAATGTGGCACATCATGAGTATGTGCCAAGAAGCCCAGGAGCTCAATGTTAGAAGAAAAACTCAAGCTTTATCAACATCTCAAATGAAAAATTACGACATAAGGAGAAAATAAGGGAAGTAAATGGAACTTGAAAGGAGATTCCCAATTCCAAGATTTCATTCACAATACAACTATTTGAATGAATGTGAATAAACATGGAGGAAAAAGGGAGGAGCTACTCCAATTGTGAGATAGAAGAATGTACGTTCAATAAAGGACTCACTCTTAGTGCATCTGAGTAATTTGAATTGGGTAAACGATAAAATAAAAATTAATAAAGAATGTATTGAGAGAGGTATCATGTCATGATACAAGGTGAAAAGTTAAGGAAAGAGAAAGAGCCCTCCAATGGGAGAAGAAGAAAGAGATGAAGACCAGTGGAGAGATCCCTACTCAGAGAAAGAATCCTGAAAAATGGAATTCAAGTGGAGAATCAAAGAAGGAAATTGGTACTAGTATTCTTA
This sequence comes from Viscum album, assembly GCA_963277665.1. Classification (NCBI taxonomy): domain Eukaryota; kingdom Viridiplantae; phylum Streptophyta; class Magnoliopsida; order Santalales; family Viscaceae; genus Viscum; species Viscum album. Next base: position 149,830 of record CAUJRU010000253.1, read on the forward strand.
AACTCCAAATTGTGAAAAAGACCAAACCAACAGAACCCACATATCAGAAGAAGACACAACATGTGGGTAAAGAATTCTTAGTCATAAGGCCAGAACAATTGAAGTTGGCTGGGAAGTTGGAACAAATACAAAAAAAGTACAGTGCTTTGCAAGAAAGCATCAAAGAGTTGATCCATGAGGATCATCCAAAATCCTCATCTTGAGGATTCTAGAGGCACCCCTCTCCCCATGAATTAAATTTTCTAATATTTAATGGAAGTTGTGCAGAAATAAGGGGGAGATAAAATCCTTGGGGTGCGTGTGATGAAATATCATGATTGAATATGTTGAATGGAGTTACACGCGAAGTAAATAATCTAAAAAGTTGAAATTCACATATGATATCAGATTCAACAAGTGTTGTTACACAATGGTTCTATTATTCAAATTTGTATCAAAAGGTTATGTGCTATAGAAAAAGGTGATGATATGATGAAGAGTCTACTTTGAAACCGAATAGCTTTTAAAGCTATACATGGATGAACTAGTGGTTCTAAGATGCATTGAATATATAACCATTTGTATCATGCCCCAGTTTAGGTGCTAAGTGTGCACTGAGAGAAGAGAGATTGCGAGAAAGAAGCAACAATCATGTATTTCATTATTATTTATTTTTTTCTAACAGTATGGTATTAGATGACTGTTTTTAGGATACCAAGAGTCCATGAGAGAATTTTAACAATGTTTCAACAAGAGTCTATAAAATTTGTTGAAAGCAATGAGGTCACTTTAGTAGAAGAATGAATAGAATATTTGAAAATAGAGAGAATGATTTACTTATGGAAGCAATGAGGAGGTATGCAACTCAGGGGGAGTTAAAGTGGAAAATTTTGATTCATAAGAAGATACTGATGATGATCAAGAGGAAGTAGTTGGAGATGTGAACTGGGTTCAAGCTATGAACAAAGAGATCAACCAAATTGAGAATAATCAGATGTTGTAGATTATTTAGAGGCCAGAAGATAAGAATTTCATTGGAAAAAAATGGGGTTTTCACAACAAAATGAATGAATACGGTGTTTTGATTTGAAACAAAGCACAACTAGTGTGAAAATGGTACTCCCAGATAGAGGGTATCGATGTTGATGAAATGATTTCACCTGTTGCAAGGCTATAAACAATCAGATTATTCTTGGTCATAATAGTGCAAAGAAAGTTCAAGGTTTTCCATATGGAAGTCAAGATAACATTTCTAAATGGGTTTCTGGAAGAAGAAGTTTATAATGAGAAGACAAATGGGTTTCTAATTCATGAAGACGAGAACAAATTTTTCCAGCTAAAGAAGGATTTATATGGGTTGAATCAAGCACCAAGAGCATGGTATTCAAGGATAGATCAGTTTATGAAGAAGCTCATTTTCCAACATAATGGAGTTGATTACAAATTATATGTAAACAATGAAAGTAATCAAAGTATGATGTTGGTGGTATATGTCGATGACATAATCTTTGGTGGATCAGATGAAGTGCAGGGAAGACAATTTTCTGAATTCATGAAAAATGAGTTTGAAATGTCAATGATTGGAAAGCTGACATTTTTCCTTAGTTTATAGGTGACATAAGGAAGGAATGACACATCCATTTCTCAATCTAAATACGCCAAGGAGGTTTTGAGAAGGTCTGGAATAGAGAATTCCAAGGATATGAAGACTTCTGTGGCTACCTGTATGAAACTATCATGGGATGATGAAGGCAAGAAAGTTAATATCACATAGTATAGGAAAATCATTGGAAGCCTATTGTACTTGACAACGACAAGGCCTGATATTTTCTTTGCCACATACCAAGAAGTGAGATATCAACACAATCCCAAATAAAACCACATGCTTGTAGTGAAAATAATAATTCGGTATATCAAGGGCACTATGGATTTCAGTTTGATGTATAATGAAAAATATCAACCAGAGCTATTGGGATATACAGATGCAGATTGGGCTAGTTCATTAGATGATAGGAAATCAACATCAAGAGGTTCTTTCTATCTTGGTGGATTTTTTATTTCTTGGCTAAGCAAGAAATAATATTATATTTAATTGAGCACCGCAGAAGCTGAGTATATTGCAGACACTCAAGCATGCACACAATTATCATGGATAAAGTAGTAGCTTGATGACATGGGAGATGAAGTGAGGTTTCTGATCAGAATCCATTGTGATAATTCAAGTGCTATCAATCTTAGAAAAAATCAATTTCATCACTCAAGGACAAATCACATTGAAATAAAATATCATTTTATCAAGGAGAAGGTGGAGCAGGGGCATATGAAGTTGGAGTATATGCCTATATAACTACAGGTTGAAGACATTCTAAAAAAGGCCTCACCCAAATAAGCGTTTGAGAGGAATTGACTGGCTCTGGGAGTTCAGTCGACTCCCCATACTTGAAAAAGTGCGGATGTGGGCCCCCTATCCCCGAGGTAAGGTGTTTTTTACCCTAATGTACTAATTTGTGTTCCTTACTCTATTGTAGACTAGAAAGGAGTGACCTTTGGTTTTGTTGACAAAGGGGGAGAAAGTGTATCTATTTAATGGGAGAAAATGTCTCAGTCATGACATGGGGAGAAGTTGAAAAGTGGTGCAGTGAGATAGGGGGAGAAGATGAAGCTCACAGGTGGAGAAGATGAAGATGCCAGGTGGAGCTGCAAGATAGGGGGAGTATTAAATCTGATGATTCTAGAAGTGATTGATCTAAGGATATATATCATGACAATTGAGGTTCATGATGAAAGTACTTGTTTATTTGAAATAATTGGTGTCAGTATTAAAGTGATTCATTGACGAACTTTTCATTATACTCTTGTTTCTCATGCCGAGCATTGCTCATGTGGGCTTAGAGTATGTGTTGAGTAAGTATTTGATCACTATCTGAACCACAAGAGGCGAATGGTGGTATAATATGTAAGAAGACTTAAAGAGGTATCAAATTTTGAATGAGTTATCAACAAACCCAAGGGGGAGATTGTTGGAAAAAAAAATCCCTCAAGGTAACATTGAATCATTTTTGGGTTGATTGTGTTTGTTGAAAAAGAGAGTTTCCTTATTGAGTTGTGGTGTTCTAGAGATATTGTTGACAATCCATGTTGACAAAGAACCATGAAAAAGGAATGAAAGATCTATAGGTGGTACAAAAATAATATATACAAGGAAACACTATTTTCCAGTGGTTTCTGAATTTTGGGGCTCAAAATTGAGAAAACAAAGACATGTGTTTTTGGAAAAGGAAGGTGCATGAAATATCTAGAATGTGCGCGAAGGATTGGTTTTTTCATGCAATATTGAAGGTGATTTAGAATCTTGTGTGCAAGGCATGTTTCGGGATCAGAACGTCGAAAAATGGAAAAGGCATGAAGTTCACGAAATAGGTTTGCACGCCCAATGTGATGTCAAATTGGGTTTTGCACACACAAAGGGGATCTTGCACGATGCGTCGAATCTTCCATGCAGGGGTCGACAATGCCTATAAATAAGAGGTGACCCCCCTCATTCAAAGAAGCTCAACACTTAGAGATAATCCAATCTCTAGATCGCATAATATTTTTAAGCAAAGGGAGTTGTGTGAAAGAATTGGATTTTCATGTAAGATAAGGAAGTTGCACGTAATATCAAAGTTGCATGCAAGAGGTGTTTCCCGAAAAAAGTGGAATCTTGTGTGCAAGGCATTAAAGTTGCACCCAAGATTCAATAAGGGTTGTACAAAATATTGGAGTTTCCCAGTACACCTATGGTAAAGTGTTATTTATCAATGGATGAAAGTGAGACACCAACAGAGTATCTATATATAGTGGAGGATGCATTCATTATAGATAATGATGGGACCTACAAGTCCATAAATTGTGAGTGGATCCCTTCTAAGAGGAGTGAGTGAAGGAATAGGAAGACAGTGATCCTTCCCACTAGTAGTGAGCTAGAGTAAGAGACATAAGGAGTGACCCTTGGGAATGCAATGAGCAGACCCTAAACTTTGTAAAGGTAGTGATCCTGGACATAAAAGATCTATCCTGAACCTTGTAAACAATAGTGTTCTTATAGTGGATTTGATACATCGACACGTCGCCATTGTATGCTCTTTGGATGTAGGTCAATGAGGGTGAACCAATTAAAACCTCTATGTCCCGTGCATGATTTAATTTCTATTCATATATTGCTAAGGGAGAAAAAGAGAAGTGTGTTTTGTTTAACGACAAAAAAAGATCAAAAGGGGTAGTAGTTTTAATATGTCTTACCCTGATTCACACCCCTCTTAGGGTATTTAACCTTGTGAACCTAACAATTGGTATCAGAGCTAAGGTTTCTTTTATCAGATTTTTTTATTTGACTTGGTTTAGTTGATTGTTGAAGTTAAAAATTCAGTATTCTATTATCTTGGTGTGCCATGGAAAAGGAAAGAAATTCAAATAATAAGCATAAGGCAGGTAGTATTCCTCAATGTGGAAGTGTCTTTGTAAAAAGTGTTATTCAGATTAAGGAATCCTACAGTTTACTGAAGATAAGTCTTGATGAACCAGACAATGAAAAATTGGAATCATTCTATAATGTTATAGGAGTGAGTGAAGGAAATAACATCTCAAGTGATGTTGAAACTATTGATGATGAAGATACTATAGGAAGGACAAAAGTGGAATTTGTCTATGAAACAAAGGAATTAGATTATAAATTGAATGAAGAAATTAAATATAAAGATATACAAATCCAATCATCAGAAATTATGTCCAAGAATATAAGAGGCTTAAATCCAAGGATTATTGATTTGGCTACTGATATGAGGGATAAGAATGATTCCCAAGATGAAAACTGCAAAAGATGTATACAAAGATAGAAAAGTCAAAAGCTGATGAAAATGGAGAGAATCACAAGTCAGATGAAATTTAGAATCCAAAAGCCAGAAATGATGATCTTGCAACATAACTGTCTAAACTAGTTTATAATTATCAAAGGCTACAATAAGAGAATGCATGTTGTTCTGATTCAGTTTCTCAAGAAAAAGTTAAAATAAAGGAGAAAAATGACATGGTGGATAAGCTCACATGAGAATTGGAAGATGAGATGAGTAGTGGGAAGAATATCAAGAGAAAACTTAATGCTAAACTTGAATCAAAGGATATGAAGACTCAATAATTGAGGGATGATCTTGAATTAGTGAAGCAATAAGTGGAGATATCTAATGCCAAAGGCAAGCCTAAATTGAAGGATGCTTTGCACTTACTATTTTATTATCCTTCGGTAGGTGATGATGAAATGAAAAGAAAATATTCTATTTCTGAGGAGAAATAAGAAAATATTTTCTCATCTCAAAGGCCATACAGTTTGGAAAAAACTGGTATTGGATATGATGAATCCTCTCCCATGCATGAAAGGATGATATTTGTGAAGATTTCTAGAAATAGGAAAAATCCTATAGATACTGGAAACTAAACTAAAAAGGTTTTTACAAAAAGGAATGATAGAATGTGCTATTTCCGTGGGACTCATGGGTATACATCAAGTTTTTGTTTAGAGGTTTTGGAATATATTTTATGTTGTGAAGACAGAAGTATTTCTAAATCTGATAATAAGAAGAAGCATCTTGAGAAATCTAAAAGAAGTGTCTCTATGAAGAAGGTGTCCATGAAATGCTACTATTGTGGAAGAATGGGACACACCATGAATATGTGTCAAGAAGCACATGATCTCAATGTTAGAAGAAAAACTCAAGCTATATCAACATCTCAAATGAGAAATTATGACACGAGGAGGAAAGAAGGGAAGGAAGTGGAACTCGAAAGGAGATTCCCAACTCCAAGGTTGCATTTTCAAAAGAACTATTTGAATGAATGTAAAAAAACATGGAATAAAAAAGGAGGATCTACTCCAATTGTGAGAAAAAAGAATGTACATTCAATGAAGGACTCACTCCCAGTACATCTGAGTAATTTGACTTGGGTAACTAATAAAAAAAGAATAAATAATGTCTCGAGAGAGTCTCATGTCATGATACAAGGTGAAAAGTGAAGGAAAGAGAAAGACCCTCTAATGGGAGAATAAGAAAGAGCTGAAGACCAGTGGAGAGATCCCTGTTTAGAGAAAGAATCCCAAAAAATGGAATTTGAGTGGAGCATCAAAGAAGGAAATTTGTACTAGTATTCTTAAACCCCAAATTTTGAAAAAGGCCAAACCAAAATAACCCACATATCACAAAAAGACACAACATGTGGGTAAAGAATGCTTAGTCATATGGTCAAAACAATTGAAGTTGGATGGACAGTTGGAATAATCACAAAATAGTACAGTTCTTTGAAATAAATCATCAAAGATTTGATCCATCAGGATCAATAACAATCCTCATATTGAGGATTCTTGAACCCTCTCCCCATGAATTAAATGTTTCTAATATTTACTGGAAGTTGTGCAGGACTATGGGGGAGATTCAATCCTTAGGGTGTGTGTGATGAAAGATCATGTTTGAATATGTTGAATGGAGCTACACATGAAGTGAATAATCTAAACAGTTGAAATTGAAATATGATATCAGATTCAAAAAGTGTTGTTACACAATGGTTTTATTATTCAAATATGTATCATAAGGTTGTGTGCTATGGAAAAAGGTGCTGATATGATGAAGAGTCTACATTGAAACCGAAAAGCTGTCAAAGCTATACATGGATGAACTAGTGGTTCTAAGATGCATTGAATACATAACCATTGATATCATGCCCTAATTTAGGTGCTAAGTGTCTACTAAGAGAAGACAGATTGTGGGAAAAAAGCAAAAATCATGTATGATTATCTATTTTTTTCTAACAGTATGGTATTAACTTACTATTTTTAGGATACCAAGAGGCTACAAGAGAATTTTAACAATGTTTTAACAAGATTCTGCAAAATTAGTTGAAATAAATGAGGTCACTGTAGTAGAAGAATGAATAGAATCTTTGACAACACAGTGAATAATTTCCTTATGGAAGGAACGAGGAGGTACACAAATTAGGGGGAGTTGAAGTGGAAAATATTGAATCATAAGAAGATACTGATGATGATCAGGAGGAAGTAGTTGGAGATGTGAACTGGGTTCAAGCTATGAATGAAGAGATTGGCCAAATTGAGAATAATCAGATGTAGGAGATTGTTTCGAGGCCAACTGATAAAAATTTCATCAGGATAAAATGGGTCTTTCGCAAAAAAATAAATGAAGATGGTGTTGTGATTAGAAACAAAGCAAGACTAGTGTGAAAAGGGTACTCCCATATAGAGGGTATCAATGTTGATGAAACATTTTCACTTGTTGCAAGGATAGAAACAATAATATTATTCTTGGTCATAGCAGTGAAAAGAAATTTCAAGGTTTTCCATATGGAAGTAAAGATAACATTTCTAAATGGGGTTTTGGAAGAAGAAGTTTATAATGAGAAGCCACATGGTTTTCTAATTCATGAAGATGAGAACAAAGTTTTTCATCTGAAGAAGGCTTTATATGGGTTGAAGAAAGCACCAAGAGCATGGTATTCAAGGCTAGATCAGTTTCTGAAGAAGCTTGATTTTCATCATGGTGGAGTTTATTACAACTTATATATGAACAATGAAAGTAATCAAAGGATGATGGGGGTGGTATATGTCAATGGAATAATCTTTGGTGGATCAGATGAAGCGTAGGGAATACAATTTTTTGAATTAATGAAAAATGAGTTAGAAATGTCAATGATTGGAGAGTTTATGTTTTTACTTGGTTTACAAGTGACACAAGGAAGGAATGACACATTCATTTATCAATATAAATATGAAAAGGAGGGTTTGAGAAGGTTTGGAATGGAAAATTCCAAGGAGATGAAGACTTTGGTGGCTACCTGTATGAAACTATCATGGGATGATGAAGGCAAGACAATTAATATCACAGAGTATAGGAAAATTATTGGAAGTCTATTTTACTTGACAATGACAAGGCCTGATATTTTCTTTGCCACATGCCAAAAAATTGAGATATCAACACAATCCCAAAGAAAGACACATGCTTGTAGAGAAAAGAATACTTTGGTATGTCAGAGGAATTGTGGATTTCAGTTTGATGTATAATGAAAAATATCAGCGAGAGATATTGGAATATATAGATGTAGATTAGTCCAGTTCAGTAGATGATAGGAAATCAACACCAGGAGGTGATTTATATCTTAGTGGATTGTATATTTCATAGCTAAGAGATAAAAAATATTATATTTCATTGAGAACCGTAGAAACTGAGTATATTGTGGACACTCAAGCATACACACAATTATTGTGGATGAAGCAACAAATTGATGACATGAGAGTTGAAGTGAAGTCTTTGATTGGAATCCATTGTGATAATTCAAGTGCTATCAATCTTAGAAAAAATCTAGTCTATCACTCAAGGAAAAAGCACATTGAAATCATATATCATTTTATCAAGGAGAAGGTGGAGCAAGGGATTATGAAGTTTGAGTATGTGCCTATAAAACTATAGGTTGTAGACATTCTGAAAAAGGCCTTACCCAAATAAGAGTTCGAGAGGCATCAACTGGCTCTGGGAGTTCAGTCAACTCTCCGCACTTGAAAAAGTGTGGATGTGGCCCCCCTCTCCCTGAGGTATGGTGTGTTTTAACTAATGTACTAATTAGTGTTCCTTACTCTGTTGCAGACCAGAAAGGAGTGACCTTTGGATTTATAGACAAATGGGTAGAAAGTGTTGCTATTTAAGGGGAGAAAATGTCGCAGTCAAGACAGAGGGAGAAGCTGACAAGTGGTGCAGTGAGACAGGGGGAGAAGTTGAAGCTGACAGGTGGAGAAGCTGAAGATGCTAGTTGGAGCAGCAAGATAGAGGGAGTATTAAACATGATGATGTTAGAAATGATCGATCAAAGGATATATATCACGACAGCTGAGGTTCATGATGAAAACAGTTGTTTATTTTGAATAATTGGTGTTAGGAATGAAGTGATTCATTGCTAAACTTTTCATTATACTCTTTTTTCTCATGCTGAGCATTGCTCATATGGGCTTAGAGTATGTGTTGAGTAATTCTTTGATCACTATCTGAATTTAAATAGGCGAATGATGGAAGAAGATGGAAGAATCCTTAAATAGGTATCAAATTTTGAATGAGTTTTCAACAAACCCAAAGGGGGCGATTATTGGAAAAAAATCCCTCAAGGTAACATTGAATCATTTTTGGGTTGATTGTTTTTGTTGATAAAAAGAGTTTCGTTGTCAAGTTGTTGTGTTATAGATATATTATTGACAATCCTTGTTGACAAAGAACCATGACAAAGGAATGGATGATCTAGAGGTGGTATAAAGAGAAAAGATATAAGGTGGTGCCGTTTTCCAGTGTTTTCCAAATTTTGGGGCTCAAAATCGGTTAAATAAAGATATGTGTTTTTGGAAAAGGAAGGTGCACGATATATCTGGAATGTTCATGAAGGATTGGTTTTTGAATGAAATATTGAAGGTGATTTTGAATCTTGCATTCAAGGCATGTTTTAGGATTAGAACATCAAAAAATGGAAAAGGCATGAAGTGCACGAAAGATGAGGATTGCACGAAATAGGTTTGCGCACCCAATGCGATGTCAAATTGGGTTTTGCGTGCACAGAGGGGATCTTGCGTGACACATCTAATCTTCCACGCAGGGTTTGGTGATTCCTATAAATAAGAGTTAACCCCCTTATTCAAAGAATCTCAACACTTAGAGAGAATCTGAGCTTCAGATCGCGTAATATTTTTAAGCAAAGGGAGTTTAGTGAAATAATTGGAGTTGTGCACAAGATAAGGATGTTCCATGTAATATTTGAGTTGTGTGTAAGATTGAAGTTTCACATAATAGGTGTTTCCCGAAAAAAGTGGAATCTTATGTGCAAGGCATTAAAGTTGTGCGCAAGACGCAATAAGGGTTGCGCGAAAGATTGAAGTTACCCAGTACACCTATGGTAAAGTGGTATTCATACATGGATGAAAGTGAGACATCAATAGAGTATCTATATATAGTTGAGTATTCATTCATTAGAGATAATGATGGGACCTATAAGTTCATAAACTATGAGTGGATCCCTTCCAAGAGCAGTGAATGAAGGAAGAGGAAGACAATGATCCTTCCCACCGGCAGTGAGCCATAGGAAGATACATAAGGAGTGAAAATTGAGAATGTAGTGAGGGGACCTAAAATTTATAAAGGCAGTGAGCCCAAGCATAGAAGATCTATCCCAAACCTTGTAAATAGCAGTTCCCTTATAGTGGATTTGATACATCAACACATCACCATTGTATGCTCCTTGGAAATAGACCAGTGAGGGTGAACCAAGTAAAATTACTATGTCCCATGCATGATTTAATTTTTTTTAATATATTACTATAGGATAAAGAGAGAAGTGTGATTTTTTTAATGAAAAAAAAGATCAAAAGGGGCATTAGTTTTAATCCATCATACCCTGATTCACCCCCCTCTCAGGGTATTCAACCTTATGGACATAACAAGGTTGAACTTATTATATAATATAAATTATAATTATTAAAAATATTTAATCCATTTTACCAAATTAAATTCATAGAAGTGGATGAATTTAATTTAAAATTAAATCTACATACTCAATAGGATAATAATTTTTCAAGAAACGTATTTTTAAGTAAAAGATGATTTTATATTAACTATATGACTAGTAATTATCATTATGTGAAATTAAATTAATATTTATAGATCTATAATTTATATATTTAATTTAAATAATTCCTAATTAGGTGTTTTTTAATTAATTAAAATTTAGAAACATTATGTAATTTAAAAGAGTTAAGAAAAAACCCATTTGTAAACCCAAAAATAAATTTATACTAAAATCCAATATAAAGATAATTAAAATGTAATTAATTGGATTAAATATAAATAAATAATACTTATGTTACTTTATATCATATTCAAAACATAATGGGACTTTTAAATAACTTAATTTATTGAAAATAAATGACTTTTACAAAAATCAGTATTTTTCACTATTCACTAAAAAATCAATATTTTTTGAAAAATCTCAAAATTTAACCCTAAGTTAATTTCGATATGATGATTTAAAAAGTTTATTTTATTTTATAAAATTCAAATTCTATAATTTAGAAATTAAAATTTTAAATAAAAATCTTAAGAGAAGAGTAGTTAAAACCGTTTCCTTTTTGATCAACAAATTACTTAATATTTGTATAATGAATATAAATATCTAATTAATATTAATAAACATAAAAATGAATTATTATATAATTAAATTGGTTGTTAAATTTTTATCCCCTTTTATAAATTGTATCCTCACAATTTTATTCACTTATCAAACATGTGTGGATATCTTTCCTTCATAACATTTTCATATTCCCATGTTGCTTCTTCAACCATATGTTTTTTTTCATAAAACCTTAACTTGGTGAATCACCTTATTTATCAATAATTACTCTATATGATCAATAATTAGAACAAGCTATTCCTTATAAGAAATATTCTTTTCCAACTGAACTACTTCAAGGCTCAAAACATGAGATGAATATGGCATATACTTCCTTAACATTGAAACATGAAAAATGTTGTGTACCTAGGGATAAACTTGGGGGAAATACACTTAGTAGAAAAACAATCCAACTTTATCTAGGATTTCATATGTTCCAATTAAATGTGGACTTAACTTTACCTTTTTACCAAAAAACATCACACTTTTCCATGGAGATACTTTGAGAAAGGCATGATCACCTACCTCGAAAGAAAGATCTTTCCTCTGGTTATCCATATAATTTTTCTACATACTTTGATCCATCCTCATATGTTTTTAAATCAACTAAAAATCATCATCTATTTCCTCTACCAACTATGGTACCATAAAATCCCTTTATCCCACTTCATCTAAACAATATAGCATCCGACACCACTTTCCATATAATGGATAAAATGGTGCCATCTATATACTAGAATGAAAATTTTTTTATAAGAAAAATAAACCAAAGAAAGATATTGATCCCAAATTCCCTTGTAATCCATTGAACAATATAAAGGAATATATTCCATGGTATGAATCATCCGTTTAGACTAACCATCAGTTTAAGGATGAAAAGATGTACTGAAATTTAATTTAGTACCTAATGAATTGTAGAGTCCTTTCCAGAAATTAGAAGTAAATCAAGGATCATGTTTAGAGACAAAGGATAGAGGAACTTCATGTAAGATGAGTATCTTTTTGAGATATAGTAGAGAAATCTGATTCAAAGACACAATATCTATAATGGGAAGTAAATGCATAGATTTAATTAATTGATCGACAATAACCCAAATCAAATTGTTACCTTGAGATGTATTTGGAAATACCATCACAAAATCCATTGATATATTTTCTCATTTCCACTCTGGCAATAGAAAAGGTTGAATCATTCCCTTAGGTAATTGTAATTCTTCTTTAACCAACTGACAAGTCAAACACTTCATGGTAAAGTAATCAATATCTCTTTTATACCATCCCATCAATAATACTCCCAAAGGTCTCGGTACATCTTAATACTACCAAGATGAACAAAAAATGAAGAACTATGAGCTTCACTCAACAAATATCTCTTCAACTAGAAATCACAAGACACACATAATCTCTTTCCAAATCTCAAAACACCTTCTTAATCAACATTAAACTTAGGAAAATTACCTTTCTTAACCAATTATACTTTTTTCTTATAGAACACGATCCTCTTTTTGATCTTTCTTAATTATTTCTAACAAAGAAGATCGTACTGACACTAAAAAAAACATAGGGGGTTCCTACATCCATAATACCTAATCCAAAATTCATCAAATCATTAACCAAAGGGTTATGTTCCAAACTTAACATGGTGAATGTAACATTATTTTTCTAACTCAAAGTATCAACCACTTTGTTTGCTTTTCCAGGATGGTAATGAATCATGCAATCATAATCCTTGATCAGTTACAACCATCTTCTCTGTCTCATGTTCAATTATTTCTAAGTGAATAAATACTTCAAAGTTTTATGATCAGTATATATTTCACCCTTTAATCCATACAAATGACGCCTCCAAAAATTTTAAATCAAAAACCACAGTAGCTAATTCCAGATCATGTGTAGGGTAATTTAACTCATGAGGTTTTAGTTACCATGAAGCATAAGAAATTACCTGATCATTATGCATCAATACATAACCAATTCCTTTTAATGAAGCATTAGTGTAGATGAAAAATTCACTATTTCTAGAGGGAAGGTCCAAAAATAGATAATTCACCAATATTATTTCTAGTTATTGAAAACAATCATCACATTATTTTTCTGAGATGAATTTAACTTCTTTTTTTGAGTTAACTTATTCATTGGGCTAGACAACCATGCAAAGTTTTTAACAAACTACCAACAATAACTCACTAATTCAAGAAATATATGAATATCTATGATATTTTTGGCTCTTTTCCATTCTTAAAAAACTTTTTTTAACAAGTTCAATAATTATGCCATATTTAGAAACAAATATAACCAAGGAAATAATTTTTTTTCAACAAAAAATCATGCTTACTAAATTTCCCATATAGTTTCATTTATTTTAAGGTTTGAAAAAAAATCCTCAGGTGTCTCTCATGATTCTCATGAATTTTAAAATATACAAATATTTCATCAATAAAAACAACCAAAAATTTATCTAAATAGTCATGAAAAAATCTATTCATAAGATCCATAAATACATCTAGCGAGTTAGACAACTGAAAGGGAATAACAACAAAATCATAGCACCCATATCTAGTTTAAAATAAAGTCTTCAGAATTCCATCCTTCTTTACCTTCAACTATAAAGGACCCTGGTGCAGCGGAAGCACAACGGTTGGGTGGGGCCAAACTTTACTTTTTCCACAATCGATGACAAATCTGGGATCAATACGATGATGAACACCGGTATCCATGGATTTAAATCAAAGATTTAGACAAAGAGAAGAAAATAACTGGATCTAAGAAATATGATCTTACACATCATGTTTATAATTAATTTAATAATTTCTGAAGAAATTAAATACCTAGGTGTTCGATAATTTCTTTATTGATGATTTTAATTCATCTGGGATGACCCTTCTGGATAACCTTCATTGTGCTTGCGAGGATCCAAAGTAGAATCCCTCTAATAGTGATCTACATGTTCGCTAATGGTCTCCGAACAATTCCACTCGTTATCCGGGTGCTAGCGTGGTGAAGCTAATGTCTTGCATCAATCATTCTTGATCATCTGTTCTTCGGTCTTAAAGAAAACCTCTCATTCTTAAGAGGGATAAGAGTTAAGAGAGAGAATGTTTGGCTCAATAATTCTCTATTCCTGGCTTGGAATTCTCTTGCATCACTAGTGGTCATGGAACAATAGACATACCCATTTATTAATCAAACTGGGGTTTTAGTTACAATATTTAATTGCGTAGCAATAATTAAATACAATTATAACCATTAGAGAAAACCCATGACACCTAATAACAATAAAAATATCATTATTTGTGGTGCACCAATCTATGAAAAATGGAACCATAAATGAAATCCCATACCACATAATGATAATAGTATTATTATTATTTTTGCGCCAGTTGGATAAATAACATTTACCGACTTGTAAATAATTAATTTATCATCAAACATAGTCTTGTTCTGTTCGAACTCCACTTCCATTTATTGAATACCCAAATAAATTTTTATTCTCTTAAATAAATATTTTATTCACAAACTAGTAAATAAATATTTATTAAATGTTAAATAAAATAAATAAATATATTTTATTCAAAATCTGGTGAATAAGTATTTATTTAATTTATGCGATCATTTTAACTTGAATAAAATTATTTCTCAATCTTGAGAATAATATTTATTCCATTAATTAAATTCAAATAGAATTTAATCAAGACCACCAGAAATACTTAGTGTGTGACCCTCTAGGATTATTTCTCGTTGGCATTAGGTGGGCTTGCCTAAAGTCCAAGATTATTGTCTAACAATGGGTCAAGGAACCCAAGAGAAAGAACTTAAAGTTGCAATGATGAAATCCACATATGAATGCTCACTGTGTAATATAATACCTTTGTCTTAATATCTCATCAAGCAGGTTTTATGATAGTGTCATCAACCTATATTCTTGATATGTCATTCTTTGACTACCTGAAATAAACTCACCCTTACAGTATGACCATGTAATTTAGGTCGACGGTTCTATTTTAATCAAAGGTCTGAGATATCAACTTCTATAAATGGAAGGGAAAAATTCTTCCTCAACTTATCTATTAATAACATGGCATTCGTGACACACCCAACATACCCTACTTCATGACAATATATGGTGTGATAATTTTCATCAGTAAATAAAATTTCATGATTCATGACCCATATTAATGATAATATTAAAGTCTAAGGACCATTACACATGCTCGTAGATAGAAATATCTGATAACACCAAAGCATGTGGAATTCCTACTGGCAGGTCTATTCTTATAATCTCCCATCTTGGAGATTACTAAGTGTAAACTTCATGAGAATAAGTCTCATCTGCTTATAAGTACTCGCACCTAATGGTCTATATACTACATGTCCCATCATAGTATGTCATCCAACCACAGAACTATATTAAGAATACTTTCATAGCACTTCAAGGTTCTCATCATAGTGGGGAACTACTATGACTTTATCAATATGAAAAATACTCCAAGAAATTATTACACTATACTCATGCAGAACAATGATCAATATATAATAATATGTTTAATATTTAATAAATTAAATATTCATGTAATTAAAGTACAAAGAGTTGGTTCTAGGACACCAAATATTACAAACTCCCACTTGGACTAGAGCCAAATGCCTATGACTTTCAGTTCGTTAGACCTCACATATTGATCATATTTCTGCTGAATTAAGGATTTAGTCAAGGGGTCCGCCATGTTGTCTTTTTTGGAAATACTACTCACTGCAACTTCACCTCACTGAGAAAAATACCTTAATAGATGATACTTCCGAAGTATGTGCTTCACCCGATGATGTGACCTTGGCTCTTTTGTGAGAGCCACCGCTGTAGTGTTATCACAATAGAGTGTGATGATATCTTTACTGCTAGGTACCACATACAGCTCTTGAATGAAGTTCCACATCCAATCTACTTCTTTATCTACCTTAGAAGCTGCGATATACTCAGACCTTGTTGTAGAATCTGCGACCACACCCTGCTTTGAGCTATTCCAGATCACAACACCTCCATTCAAAGTGAAGATATATCCTGTTTGTGACTTCATTTCATCTTGATCAGTCTAGAAACTAGCATCTTCATATCCTCTGATGACTAGTTTCTCATATCCTCCATAAACCAGAAACATATCCTTAGTACGCCTCAGATACTTAAGGATAGCCTTGACTGCTATCCAATGGAGGTCACCTGGGTCATCTTGATACCTTCCTACCATATTTAATGCATAGGCAACATCTAGCCTAGTACATAGCATGTCATACATGACTGAACCAATCACTGATACATATAGATTCCTTGCCATTATCTTTCTTTCCTCATGCATCTGAGCACACATTTTCTTGGAAAGATGAATTCCACGTGATGATGGAAACAATCCCCTCTTGGATTTTTCCATACCGAATCTCTTTAGTGTCTTGTCAATGTATATACTTTGACTTTGTCCCAAAAATCTCTTAGATATATCACGATGGATCTTGATCCCAAGAACATATGCTGCCTCACCCAAGTCCTTCAGGGAGAATAATGTATTCAACCATGCCTTAACATATTGTAAGACTAGTATCTCGTTTCCAATAAGTAATATGTCATCAACATATACTATTAAAAAAACAACTACACTCTCACTAAAACGTTTGTAGACACAAGGCTCGTATTAGTTCTTTATAAAACCAAATTCTATTATGGATTCATCAAAATAAATGTTCCATGACATGGATGCTTTCTTTAATACATAAATGGATTTTTGAAACTTTCATATCTTATTTCCATCCTTTTGAGTCACAAACACTTTAGGTTGTGTCATGTAGACATCTTCCTAAATGTTTCCGTTAAGGAAGGATATTTTGGCATCTATTTTCCAAATATCATAGTCATGGTAAATAGAAATGGACAATAGAATTCTGATGGATTTCAGTATTGTAACTATTGAAAAGGTTATATCATAGTCAATACCTTTATACTGTTTAAACCGTTTTGAAACCAGTCATTCCTTATAGGTACTTACTTGTCCTTCCATGTCTAGTTTATTCTTAAATACCCATTTGAAACTAATATTATTTACATCTACTGGAGGATCTACCAAAATCTAAACTTGGTTTTGTTACATGGAATCAATTTCAAAATTCATGGATTCTTTCCATTTGGAAACATCTGTGCCATTTAATGCTTCCTTATAGGTTAAAGGATCATTATTATCAACTAATAAGGAGTTACCATCCTCATTAACTAGAAAACCATACCATTACAGTTATATAACCTCTATTTTACTCCTATGCATTTCTTGTGTCTCTGGAACAGATTCTTCTTCCACAGGGCTTTGTGAAATCTTCTCCTATACCAACTCTTGCGTACCTTAAGCCTCAACTTCATCAAAGTCTATATTTCTCCCACTATCTCTTTTGGAGATGTGATACCTCTTAAGGAATATGGAGTGTATTTACACTATAATTTTTTTATGAGGGGTTGTACAGGTAATATCCCCTTGTTTCCTTGGGGTATCCTATAAAGGTACACTTTGTGCCTTAGAGTGAAAGTTTATTACCTTAAAAGGCCTTAACAAATGATTCGCTTCCCCACACATGTAAATTCGATAACATGGATTTTCTTCCAATCTAAAACTCATATGGAATACCATTTATAAATTTATTTGGTACTTGGTTTAGTATGTGTGCCATTATTCGTAACGCATATTCCCAAATGGATAATGGAAGACTTGCATGAATCATCATTGATCTCACCATGCCCAACAAGGTGCGGTTCCTCATTTCGCTTACACCATTCCACTGAGGCATGTAAGGAGGAGTGAGTTGGGATAGGATCCCAAAATCCTATAATTAATCAATGAATTCTTGATTAAGATATTATCCACCTTGGTCTGAGAGGAGTTTCTTAATCTTCTTACCAAGATGGTTCTCAACTTCATTCTTGTATTCATGGAACTTATCAAAAGAATCCGACTTATATCTCATTAAGTAAATATATCCATTTCTACTAAAATCATCAGTAAAAGATATGAAATATGAGTACCCAACACTTTCTTCAACTAGAAATGGTCCACACACATCGACATGAACCAATTCAAGAATCTATTTATCCCTTTCACCTTTCCCACTAAATGGGGATTTCGTCATTTTCCTTGCAAACATGCATGATATACACCAAGTGGTTTTAGTTTGAAAGAATCTAAATATCCATCTTGATGTAATTTTGTCAATCATTTCTCATTTATATGACCTTACCGGTGATTCCAAAGTTGGGTGTGGTACGAGTCATGTGAAGTATATTTGTTATCGATTTCCATTACTTGGTTTGTGTAATCCAACATGTAAAGGACATTATATAAACGCGCCTTACCAAAACAAATTCCATCTTTATAAAAGAAGAAACATTCATTTACAAACTTGAAAATAAATCCATTTGTATTTATTCTGGATATAGAAATAAGGTTTTTGGTCATAGAAGGAACATAATAACAACCTTTTAACACTAAGATCATCCTAGTCAACAATGTGAGGTGGTAGTCCCTGACAGATACAACAACAAGTCTATCTCTATTGGATGCTCGTAGATCTACCTCCCCTCAGTCAATTTTCTTGAATCTACTTGGTTCCTATATTTGGATACATATGTGAGAAACACAAGATGTATCTAATACCCAATTTGTAGAAATGTGTAAATTTCACTCAATAACAAACGCACCTGAAGCTTACCCTTTCTTCTTTAGCTCGGTGTAATTTTTCTTCCAGTGGCCCTTCCCGCCACATGAAAAATAAAAAACTTCCTGTTCTCTTGCCTCCCCTTGATCTTCTTTTTCCTGGAAGGGAGTGAAGAAGCTTTGAGCTTAAATATCTTTCCCTTCCCTTTCCTCTTATTCACCATAAGGACATAAGGCTTTTCGTGCTTCATGTATTTGTCCAATTAGAGAAGGAGGATAAGGATATTAGATAGAGACTTATCAATGTCATTCATATTGAAATTTACAACAAATCTAGAGAAGCTACAGGGTAGTGATGAAATATTGAGATTGGTACCCAGTTATTTGGGGAATTTAAACCCTAGAACCTCCATGTGATCAATGTAGCTAATGAGATTAACTAGGTGAGGCCCAACTGGGGAAACCTCTCTAATCTTACTCTAAAAAAGTGCCTTGGATATCTAAAACTGTTCCTGTCTAGCTCTCTCATGGTAAAGACCATGAAGGTACTCAAACATGATATAAACATCTATGTTTTCATGAGACTTCATGAGTTCACTAGACATAGATGAAATAATCAAACATTGAACATAAACCGTGTCGTTCATATGTTTCTTGTAGACCAGTAACTCTTCATCACACACCTCTTGGGTAGGAAGATCAGGTAATGAGGACTCCACCATGTAAGATTTCCGTTCATGGTGTAGAATAACCTGGAGGTTTCTAAACCATTCATGGAAGTTATTGCTGGTGAGGATGTTGTCTTTATCCATTATTGATCTAAGGGATAGTGTGGTTGAAATGCTTATCATTTTTATTCTACAATTTAAATAGAAAATTATTAGTACTTTATTGATTAAAATTTTGTGAGAGGTAATAAATTAATTTTATTAAGTCTCACACTATTTTATCAAGTCCTAATAGCCCTCACTATTAAATTCGGAATGTCTAGTTTCTAGGACATTCTAGTGGAAAGGATACATATTCCCCTTCGAATAACCCCAACAAGGGTTGGTCAATCTATTTGAAGGTATTTAGGTAGGTAGGTATTTTAAAACTATAGGATTGCGGCTCCTTAATCCCTTGAGTGGAATCCCCAATCCTGAAATCCTGACTTGGATTTCCTTAACACTTGAATCCAAATTTACACCAAGTCTATCAAGGGATACTCCTTTTGATGAAAAATGGTTAAGTCAACCTGAAACTTTTCATAAGATCTTATTGTATAAAAGTAAGCATCCCAACAAGGGTTGGTCAAACACATAGTTTTATTGAGTCTTTCTCTTAATCGAATAATGAAAGGATTATTATGACTTAATATTTTATTGAGGTATTTTTATATTTTATGCATAAGTTTCTTATTATCTTTATCACATGCTTGTTAATATTTAGTGTAATTTAATTAAGTGATTAACCATGTATTGATAATATTTACGCATAATATAGGTTTATTTTCATTCCATATTGCATGATTGTTAATTCATGAATTATGTAGTCACAATAATACATCCATAATGAAAAACCATGTAACTGACAGAAATAAAATAAATCAAAGGGAATTAGTATGATCTTTTCTAATGGTTAGTTTATCTAGAGGTTGATAAACTAACCACTGACCTAGGGGATAAAGACCTTGAACCTTTTAAGGTTCATGTTTACAGCTTTCCACCTATCCACCTTTGTATCTCCTTGGAGTGGTTTTGTATAGGCTCCTGACTTGGACCACCTCCAAAATCTTGGGAGCTCCATCCATTATATATGCTTTTTAACTCACATGAAAGTGAGGGTTAAAAAGGGGGTTTTCATAAAAGAAACCATGGGCACACAAACCTTATATATTAATAAGGAGAGATAGCTCACAGGCCAACAATTTAATTTAATAAATAAATTAAAAGGAAACCAATCACATACAAAGGTATGGTCCATCTCATGATCATCCAAATACATGCAAAAAATTACGCATTTAATAAAACTATCATTAAATTATTTAATCATTCTTATTAAGATAAATCGCATTTGAATCAATTAATTATTATCTTTAATTAATCAATTCTTTTATCTTAATCCTTTTCTAAATTTCCTTGAGATTATTATCTATTACCTTGGAGGAAACATGGTGAATACCCATCCGACTTAACCCAACATGCATTATATTATTATATTGTTTTACTCTCGTGAAATATGATATACATGATTTAATACCTACTATCAAAACATGTACTTCATAGATGATTACACGAATCACATGATTTTTTAGCCATGTGTTATGCTTCAATGCACATAGTAACAACCTGAAATACGATTTATACATGATATGCAGATGGAACATTATGAAAATATTAAATTTTTAATTCTACATAATTTGGTAAAGTATGCAGCGTGTAGTGCTGACTACATTCCTTGTACTACCTTCATTGTCTATTCAAAGTACATGCCTAGGGACTAGGTGTGTGAGGTGTACTTCAAAAATCTCAGAGTACATGACGTGTCTAGTGGGCCACACACCGTGTTGTCTCTAGGTTACATGGTTACCAGTCGACTTAGCCATGTATGAGATACATGGTTTGGTCCCTGACCTGAAGGGACTACACGCCGTGTCTAGTGGGCCACATAGTCTGTAATATGGTAACCGTGTGCCTATCTATCCTGGTCAACACATGGTGTAAGAATTAAAATACACCACATGTAATAAATGCACACAGCTTGAGTAATTTCTAAATTACTTCCAATGTGTTGAACACAACTACATGGTGTGTAATCCAAATTACATTGCATGTATGGAAAATTACACAGTGTGTAACTTCGAATACATGGCGCGTACTGTCGTGTTACCTAGATATAATTGTCGGTGCCTCCTGATGAGATCCTCAATTTAATTTTAATAAAAAATTATTCCTTTCTGTTAGATCTGCGAGAAAAAAAAGAGGAAGAATAGATCTCGAAATTCAGATTACAAGAATGATTAACCTTGAATTGAAAAACTAAATTATTAAAGTGTAAATCATCAATGAATTATTTAAATAATTATAAATGATGATGAGCCCACTATGATACCACTTGAAGGATCTGGGCGCAACGAAAGGAAGATGGTTGGGTGGGGCCCAAATTTAATTTTGTTGTAATAGATGAATAATCCAGGATCAATACAATGATGAATGCCAGTATCCAAAAATTTAAATCAAATATTTAGAAAAAGAGAAAAAAAAGAATCATATCTGACAAAGAGGATCTTACACATCATATTTATAATTAATTTAATAATTTATGAGGAAATTAAATACCTGGGTCTTTAGTACTTTATTCGTTGATGATGTTGATCATCTAGGATGACCCTTATGGATATCCTTCATTGCACTTTTGAGGATCCAAAGTAGAATATCTCTAGCAGTGATCCAAACGTGCTCTAATGGTCTTGGAACAACACCACTTGTTCTCTGAGTGCTCACACGATGAAGCGAATGTATTGTGTCAATCATTCTTGATCACCTGTTATTTGGTCTTGAAGAACATCTCTCTTTCTTAATAGGGAGAGGAGTTGATAGAGAGAATTTTTGGCTTAACAATTCTCTAATCCTGGCTCAGAATTCTCTTGCATCACCAGTGGTCATGACATAATATATTTACCCATCTATTAATCGAGTTGGGGTTTCAATTATAATATTTAATTGTATAAAAATGATTAAATACAATTATAACTATGAGAGAAAACTCATTCCACCTAATAAAAATAATATCATCATTATTTGTGGTGTGCCAACCTACATAAAATGGAACCATAAATGAAACCCCCTTCCGCACAATGATAATAATTTTTTTATTATTTTTGTGCCACCTGGATAAATAATATTTACCAACTTATAAATAATTAATTTATCATCAGACATAGTCTTGGTCCATTAAAACTCCACTTCCATTTATTGAACACATGAATAAATTTTTATTCTCTTAAATACATATTTTATTCACAAACTAGTAAATAAATATTTATTAAATGTTCAATAAAATAAATATTTATATTTTATTCACAATACGGTGAATAAATATTTATTTAATTTATGTGATCATTTTAACTTGAATAAAATTATTCCTTGGTCTTGAGAATAATATTTATTTCATTAATTAAATTCAAATATAATTTAATCGAGACCACCAGAAACACTTAGTGTGTGACCCTCTAGGATTCTTTCTCGTTGGCATTAGATGAGCTTGCCTAAAGTCCAAGATTAATGTCTAGAAATGGGTCAAGGAACCTAATAGAAATAACTTAAAGTTTCAATGATGATATCCAAAAACAAACACTCACTATGTAATATAATCCCTTTGTCTCAATATCCCAACAAGTAGGTTTCATGATAGTGTCATCAACCTATATGCTTGATACGTCATTCTTTGACTACCTGAAATAAACTCATCATTACACCATGGTAATGGAATTTAGGGAGAAGGTTCTATTTCAATAAAAGGGTCAAGATATCAACTTCCATAAATGGAAGGGACAAATCCTTCCTTAGCTTATCCATTAATAACATGTCATTTGTGACGCACCCAATATACCCTACTTCCCGCCAACATATGGGGTTAAAGTTTTTGTTATTAAATAAAAGTGTGTGAGTTGTGACACATATTAATGATAATATTAAAGTATAAGGACCATTACACATTCTCGTAGATAAGAATATCTGATGACACCAAAACATACAGAATTCCTACTGGCGGTTCTGTTCTCATAATCTCTCATCTTGGATATTACCAAGTGTGAACTTCATAAGAATAAGTCTCATATGCTTATGAGTACTTTCACTTGATGGTTTTTATACTATATTCCCCACCATAGTATGTCATCCAACCTCAATACTATATTAATAATATTTTCATAGAACTTTAAGGTTCTCATCATAACAGGGAACTGCTATGACCTTATCAATGCGTCAAATACTCTAGGACATTATTACACTATAGTCATGCAGAACAATGAAAAATATATAATAAGTTGTTTAATATTTAAAAAATTAAATATTCATGTAATCAAAGTATAAATAGTTGGTTCTAGGACACCAACTCTTACAAACTGATGGTACCTGGACCTTTGATTGAACTTTTTAAAATACTGAGCTCCCTAGAGATGATCAAAAAAATCATTTATATGAGGAAAATGATAGTTATTATTAATAGTGATGTTATTTAAGGCTATATAATCAATGAAAAGTATCATTGAACCATATTTATTTTTAACAAACAAAATAGAAGAATCCAATGGTGAAGTTCTAGGATGAATGAAACCTTTATCAAGAAATTCTTGCAGCTACTTATTTAATTCCAAAAGTTATACTTAATCCATTCAATAAGGGGGTTTATAAACAGGATTACCATTAGGCACTAATTAAATAGTAAACTCAACCTCCAAATAAGGAATAACACTAGGTAAATTATCAGGAAAAACGTCCACATATTCATTTACTACTGATACTTCACTAATCCAAACATTTTCTTTATTTTCAACAACATGAGCTAGGCAACTTTGAATCCTATCTCTAATCAAATTTTCAGATTATTGGTATCATATCAAAGATATGAAATCATTGAATATATCTTTCTTAGATTTTAAATAAATATTAACATGATAAACTAAAATCTAATCCCTACTAAGAATAACATAAAACTATGCTATGGACAGTTTATCTAGATTTATAGGAAAGAAAACCCCACTAATAATAATAGGGAGGTCCCTATAAATATTTGTTTCTTTAATATTTCCTCTTGGAGTTATCACCAAAAGTTATATCTTCTTTTCATGTGGTGATATTTTCATTTTACTTAAAAATTTATCAAAAATGAATGAATGTGTAGATCCAGAGTAAAATAGGGTATTGGAATAGTCTGAATAAACAAGTAACATACCTATCACCACTTCACTGGATGACCCAAATTTAACCGTGGTAGTAGTAAATGATTTTTCCAAACATTTCTATTTCTAATCATGATGATTTCCACATTGAGTAAGCAACTTCAGACACACATTAACATAATGTCTCAACTCATTGCAGTTAAAACATATCACCGTTGATTGGATATCCTGCCTACAAATAATTTTTTTTCCATTTTCTAAAGGCCGGTTCAAGGGTTGCCGGTACCCAATACATGACTTCACTGCATCCACAACCCCACAACACAACACCCTGATTTCACCATTCCAAAACCACAACAACGCATGAACACACCAAAAAAACCACATGGAAAATTCAACTACAACCCCAGCTTCATACCAGTTCAAATTCAAAATCAAATTGCCAAAACAAAAGAAACAACGAGACAGATGACCTCGACATGCACCTACCATCGAGCCGCGCCCCTGTCCGCGCACCAAAAAACGAGCCGCTCACCTATCCTCGAGCTGCATAGCTGCCATCGAACCCTTCATCATCACCTTCAAGCCTTCGACATTCATCATCAGTGATAACCCCTTAGGCGTCGCCGTAGTAGATGCAAAGATTCATCCACAAAAAAAACCACAAAGTGAATAGCAGTCCAGCATCAACAAACTCATTAGATCCAACATCGACTCAAAAAAATGAACACATCAAAGAAGAAACGACTGCAATGGACCAAAATAGAAAACATCACCCAAAGGTCGGTGCTGTTGCAGAGTGGATCCCGTCGCCGCCAAGCCGAACTCTCAAGAAGGTACATCCCCCCACACGCATAGTAGAGAACGAATAGAGGTTCCACAAACCGTGAGGCTGGAACGACTCCACCGCAACAGGGAACCGCTACCGTGATCTCACTGAGCAGGGGGAGGATGAACAATCGACCCAAGGAGCAAGGCGGTGGCGAGGATAGGAGAAACCCTAGAGAGAACCCCTTACTGGCTCATCTGACTATTACCACACTGAGATTGATTGGATATCTATTATCTCATTCTTGTATTGTTCAGGACTCTTTTATTTGCATTCATGATCCCTTTGAACCAACTTACCACACTGATAACACTTTCCATATCCTAAAAAAAATTCCCCAAAATGTCTTTTACTACACTTGGAACATGTTGGGGGATTACCTCTAGAATTATTTTTTGGTTGATTTTTTGCTACTTTCCACATTAAATTTTTCTTACTTTTTTCATCTTGAGGGATATAAGTGTTGGAAAACCCCATCTCAACTTTCTCAGCACAATGAACAACTTTATCATAACTTTTAAATTCTCAGGTGTCTAATGCTCTTCATAAACTTGGTTATAATCCTGAGTAAAACTGATTAATTTTACTATCAGTATCCCAAATAAAATTCAGTACATACCTGGCCAATCTTGTGAAGTTTTCTTTATATGCGGCCACTAAATATTCATCCTTTTTCTTCAATTCAAAGAATTGTTTTTCAATCCAAAACTGAAAAACCTTAGGGAAATATTTCTCAAGGAAAATATTATTAAATGTTTTGTATTACATGGAATCAATATCATATTTATATCTAGTATTCTTAACTAAAGACCACCATCGATCACCTTCACCTTGAAAAAGATAACTGGGAAGGTTACTTTTTGACCTTAAAAACTTCCTATGAAACTACTAGAATTTGGACCTATAACCACTGATATATAGACATGGACAATAAAAACCGTGGCTATAGGTCACTTATACCCATGCCTATTTTACTGTCTATGGAACTAACCCACCACGCGACCCCTTTACCCCCTACCCTCATGAGTTTACCATCCCCACTGACCCTCAATACTCCTACCTCCTGCAATCATCCTCTCCTGATGTCTCCAATGTGGCCACCCCACCTCCCCACAACCCTCCTTCTCCAAGGCAACTCCAGCACGGTTCCAACGTGTCCACCTCCTCCGCACCCCCACGATCCTCCTCCTCTTCCAATGTCTCTGATGCGGCCACCCCACCTCCCTATGACCCTCCTTATCCGACATGACTTCAACACGATTTTGATGCGGCTCCAAAATAGTTCTGATGCAGCCATCCCACCTCCTAGGATCCTCCTCCTTCGACGCGACCACCCCAACTCATGGAATCCTCATCATACATATGATGGATCCATGAATAAGGTACATTTATCTAGTTTTTATTTAATCGGTACCCTATCTTGGTTTTATCCCACACTTAGAAAAGTTTCTAAGTACGGTTGACTGTGGGGATTAAAATTTGGAATACCCCAAAATTAAAATAGACATCCTAAAATAAATTCCTATTCATGCTATTCAAAAAAATTTCAGAGAGGATACCACACTTGGTGTGTTTTTTTTGTGGGTGGGGTGACATCAATTACTAGAAAGAAAACTTGTTAGTTCATTTTCACTTCATCCCTATATTCCCAATCCCTCACATTTACTTTATGAATGTAAGAATAAACCCTGGGTTTATATCAAAATCCCTCAATGAGGATCATAATATTTTTTATGATAGGATTTATATGCTTTATGAAATGGATATGTGCACATCCTCAAAGTTTACCTTAGGATAATTTAATGATTTGGAGTTTCACTTGTTATTAAGATCCAACCAGGAGCATGATGAGTGGGTGAGAAAAGTCTTCTCTAAATAAATCTCAATTAAGTTGAACATACATTTTTGGAGGCTCTTCAATAAGGGCATACCAAATGAAATTAATATCCATATAAAATTAATTTATATACCCTCACCATGTATGTGTTGTGCTAGTCTAGAACTTATTTTTTGATGTAGAGTGGGCCCTCTTTTCTTGGTACCTTGTTGGGAAACTTATGGAATTTCAATTTTAGGGGGGATACATCTCTGAATTTTTGTCTACATTATTTCAAAGTGTTTAGAAAAATTCATATATGGTTAATCTTCATGTAATAGTGTTTTTAGTGGTGTATTGGGTGATTTAGGAGACAAGGAACAAGGGTTATGAAGGCAAGAATAACTCCCTCTATTCATTCAAGTTCATGTGATCTCTCTTATGGACAAACTAGGTTCCCTTATTCCTATTGAAAAGAGAATGGCTATTACTAAGGGGATCCTACCTAGGGATGTGATTAAAAATGATATAGCTCCTATAGGGTGATGGATCAAGTGGATACCCCCAATGTTGTAATAAAACATAATGTGAATGGGTCCTTAAATAGGGAGTTATGAGGAGGGATTATGCATGATTATAGGGGATCAATAGTTATCAAATATTGTTCTTTTTATGGTTTAGGTAATTCTATCTAGGGGTAGAAAAGATCTTTACTCAGTGGCCTTTAAATTTGGAGGATAGATAACCTCAATATTTGTATGGTTGAGTAGAACTAAAATATTCTTTTAAGATTCCTACATAATGATGAAAGTGCTCCTTGGTATTCAGTTTATAATATTAGGAAGTGTAGGTTCCCCATCAATCAAGTCACAAATATCATTCATACTTGGAGGGAGGGAAACTTTTCTGCATAAAATCTATCTATTAAAGAGATAACTTATAAGATTCTTGTTATCTATCATATTACAAAGGATATTACACATTACTATGAAATTATTATTAGTGGTGAAACCCTTAGTATTCACCCCTTTAGACTTCCAAAGTGCAGGATTTTCTAATAAAAGGTTCTTCTTGAGTGACTAATAATTTCCCAACTATTACATCAATCAAGGATGTTCTTCTACGAATACCATTAATGGAGGCAAATAATACTAATACTCAAGAGATTTATGAATAAAACAATTTTAATCACATGTAAAATGAAAATAATAAATTCAATTGGTTGGATAATGAATTACCCAATCAACTACATGGTCTAAATCCTAACCATCTGGAAAATTTTCCAACCCATGACCAATTTCAATCCCAACCATCTCAACATCGAATCCAATCTTTTCCATATAAATTATTAGAATTTTTTTTTAAAAAAATATTGAAAATTAATTATCAGTTTTTATCATTGAGATTAGATATATAAAACATTGAAATGGTTATGGAACCCATTCCCACTCAGGTTTACCCTTCCTCAATATCTTAGAAGAATCTTGTTACACACAAACCTCTCATAAACAACTCAAAGTTGTGAATATTCCAAAGAGTGGGAAAACTATTTTAAAACCTAAAACATTGATTCATAAACCATTAGAGTCTTCAAAATCATAGGAAAAAACCGAATAACCAACATTAGAAACTGAAAAATCAGAGCTGGATAATGAGTGAATTGGTTAGGGAATGTTGAAATTAAACTAGAGGAACATGGGGAAATTGTTGATGGGTATTAAAATCTGGAGAAAAGTGATTTTCTATATTCAAAAGAGAGAAATTTGACATCTTGGAAATATTTTACTAAATATTATTGTATTATTTATGGGCGATTTAAGAAAATATAGTAGATTCAAGAGTTTAGATAAAGACATAACAACCCTCAAAGATAGACACATGTAGCCCATCCAATGAATAATGAGATTGATATTTCTTATCGACACTGAAATAATAGGTGTAATATGGCCTTGATGTGGACATTAGATAAATAACCTCATTCCTACTTACAAATATATTGATCTAAAACAAAATTATAATATATCATAATGATTTTTAATTAGTTAATTGCTTTGTATGGTGATGGTGTTTAGACTACTATAGTGTGGTTGAGGAGACATCCCCCCATCAAAGTCCATGGATCTAAATGAATTTTTATTTTCATTTCTCTAGTGTGATTTTCATGAAATCATATTGTTTCCATATGAGTAGTAGATTATTATCCACACACATTTAAATTTTATCATGGTTTTATCTATTAATTTGGTTTACACATAATACTACTACAATTTTCATTCATTTATAATATGATGCAGGGGAGTAAGGGGTGATAAAGGAGTGATTAAGAATTATCAATTACCATGGGTAGGTGAAATTAGTGTATCAAAAATCATTTTTTTCACTACCTAAACTAACACACTAAAGAGAGAGTGAATGATTTGAGATCTTGGATCATTCTAGGGTATTATTTAGGGGGTGATTTTTTTACAAGAGATTATTATATAATTAATGAGATAATTATATAAGGGAACCCTTCATTATATTCATCATTTTTCACTTTTATTTTATTTATTCCATGCACTTGTGGTTCCGCTCCTTCATTATTTCATTATTTTCAAATTAATAGTGTTATATTAGTGTAGGTTTGAGGAGAATGAATGATTATATCCATCCATTCACTTGTGGTTACCTATCTATTTTCACTATAAAATGTAGTATTTTTAATTTTCTATTGTATTACATTTTCAGATTGGAGTTTCAAATTAGTGGCAATCATGTTTTGAGGTCTTAATCAGATCTACCTATTGAATTAGAAATCACTGGTGTTTTTCATGCTGCACTTTGATCATCCTTTTGGAATCATCCTTTTGTTTAAGGAAATTTTTATTAAATACTATTTGTTAATGCATATCTAATAAAATGATTTAAATTTCTGTTTTATATAATCATACTTAGTTGAATCTTTATTTTATTAACTTGGACAGAGGGCTGGACAATGCTTATTTACTTGATTGTTAGGTTGATCTGAGAGGAACATGAAGAATTTTTGTTGATGAAGTGAAACACTTTTAATTATGGAAGCATGGAAAAAGTGGATGTCGCAACATGATTTTATGTATGGATTTTTTCTATGATTTATGGCTCATACGGTGACTACTTTTCTTCATTATATAAAGTTTTATTATAAGTCATGTTTGTATCCTCTTTCAATTAATTGATGGTGCATGCTCATTGCACCTCATGTTTTCACTGTATCTTGAACCTTCAATTTTTTTCTTGGGGTAACGGTTGGAAAACCAAATCATTCATTTTTTATTATTGTAGTTCATTCGTTTTGCATCGAATACTTAGATATCAAAAATAGTGAGCTTAAAATGGGTGTTGTGCACCCTGTGGTCTACAGTTTTCATTGCTAGATTCAAAAGGGGAATTTTGACTTCTGATTGTCTGCCTATACATGTTCAAATTTTTAATTGATATCATTACTATATATTCATATTTTTAATTCTTATTGTATCTGTTGAAAGATTTTCAAGATCACGATTTATTGCAAGAACAATTTTTCCAGGAGGGGGGGGGGGTTGTAGAGGGAGGGGTGTCTAGAAGGGGGGGGGGGTGTCTAGGGGGGTGGAGGGGGTGTCCAGAAAGGGGGGGGGGGTGTCTAAAAGGGAGGGGGGGGGGGGTCCAGGGGAGTTTCCAAAAGGGGGTGGGGGTGGGGGCTATCCAAGGGGGAGTCTAGGAGGGAGGGGGTGTTCGGGGGGGGGGGGGGGGGGGTCCAGGAGGGAGGGTGTTTGGGGGAGTGTCCAGGAGGGGGGGGGGGGGGGTTTCCAAGGGGGTGTCTAGGAGGGAGGGGGTGTTTGGGTGGGGGGGGGGGTGTTCAGGGGGTCCAGGAGGGATGGGGTCCATGGGAGTGTCCAGGAGGGAGGGGGTGCAGGGTGAGAGGGGTGCAAGGGGGGATGGGTGTAAGGTGGGTGGGGGGGTGTTAGAGGCAGGTGGGGGTGTAAGGGGTGGGGGTGGGGTAGGGGGTGTGAAGGGTGATGGTATTCATGATTACAGTTGTTTTTTCTCAAAGGGGACGATTGTAAAATCCTACGTGTTTCACACTAATGTTAAAATGTTCTATATGTAAGAACCCAAAAAATTCTAAGTTATGAAGTCCTAGAATTGTGGCTATATAAAGTTACACTAGATTTATTTTAGAGGAAAAGGAATTTTATACAAAGTTGAAGTTATAGAACGATAATGGTATATACTATACAATGTTTGAAGTTAGGATATTATAGAGTGAGTTGTAACTATTAAAATATTGACCCCTGATGGTTATATTTTGTCTGGATATAGAATATAAAATTCAATCTGAAGTAAGGTTTTTATAAATTATGGATAGAGGATAGATTTTAAACACTATCAGATAGAGGAAATCTATGCAGATTAGTAGATGAAGAAATTTATGAAGTTACACCGGATGGAGAAATATACAGTTTTACTAGATAGAGAAAGATAATAATTTCTATGAATGGAAAGCCAATATAGTTGTACAGAATTGAGAACCTCTTCATCTTCAATAAGATAATTTTTATGTCATCAGAATAATAAATATATAGGTTTTTGGATGAATGTTTGAGATATGATCAGATGGAAGAATGATTGAGGATGTTATAACCCAATGATATATTCTAGCCTATCAGACATATCAATATGAATGATTTTATTTGTGTCCAGTGGAAAAAGGGATCCTAACAAAGTGGAACTACATGAGGTTATATCAAACAAAGAATAGATATGTGAGTCCACCATATGGAGAAAACTAAAGGTGTTCTAGATAGAGTTCATTAGAAAGAAATAATTCATACATAGTTATATCTGACGGATCTTCCCTCATGTTAGTACACCAGACATATGTTTAAATAACTTTATAAAACATTATAAAGTAGTAAATTTTGATTATTTTGAGCTATTATTTAAACATTTATAAATCTAATTAATATTTAATGAAGACATAAATAGATCATCAACACCAATGTTTAAGGATATTTATATAAATACGGTTGAATCTAAAATTTTAGTGACTTTAAAGGCATTCAAATGATGTTTTAGTTTAGAAATAAATTCAAATAAGATCCCATGCTTCTTTTGTAGTTTATAGAGGATATTTTTCTATAAAATTAAGAGATATCATTTAGATATATTGTTGTTACATTATTATAGATTATAATTAATGATGTATTTATGAGAGAACAATATGAGTTTATAGCCAAGATTATATTTTGTTAAAAAAGAAGAGTAGCGCCAGAAATATGGAGTACCAGAAAAAGATAGAGAATCAGACAGAGGTGTTTTAGGTAAAGGTTCATTAGACTTAGGTTCACTAGAGGGAGTGTATTAGACAAAACACAATAGTCTGAGGAGTAACAAATGAAGTGTATCTGACATAGAACATTAGAATATAGATAATAATACATAACATACTAGATATAGTGTTACCATATGGATTTTTTCTAAGGAATATTTTTAGAGAATGTTTTGGAAAGGAGAGTATTAGTATATTGAGGTATTTCTAAGATCCAGATGATGTTTCAAGACCAAAAATCTCTCTTAAGAGTTGTTAAATATCTTGAAGAATTCTAGAAAATGGAAAGGATATCCAAAATTATTATGGAAGAAGAACATATAAATAAGTAGATCATTATATAGTGGATAAAAAAAGTACAATGAAAATCTTATAGATGGGGTGTATAAATAGTTTCTAAAGTGGTATGTGGTTAGGGAAATATGTATTCATGAAAGAATAAGAGACATGAAGGGTAGTTGGGAGGGGGGTATAACTAACTGCTGTAGAATAGTTGTTCCCTAGGGGTAGAACCATGGTTTTCTAGAGTAATGGTTACTGGTGTTTAAAACATATTTTTTGTATTTGGGTATTAATACTAGAATAATTTAGTAAAGAATCTATGCTTGGGGGTAGGGGGTAGGGGGTAGGGGGGAGGTTAGTAGGGCGGGGGGGGGGGAGAGGGGGTGGGGGTGGGTGGAGGGGGAAGGGGGTAGGGGGAAGGGGGGAGGGGGAGGTATATAGGGAAGGGGGGGATGGGTAGAGGGGGAAGGGGGAAGGGGGAAGAGGGCAGGGGGGAGTGGGGAGGTCTGAAGGGCAGGGGGAGGGTACAAGTGGGATGCAAGGGGGGGGGGGTGGTGATTTGTAGGGGGTCTTCAGGGAAGGGGGGTGGGGTAGGGGGTGAAAGGGGGGAAGTGGGGGGAGGAAAAACCAGTAGGGGGTGCAGGGGGGAGGGGGCGGGGGGTCTGTAGGGTGGGTCTGTAGGGCAGGGGGAGGGTGCAGATGGGGTGCAAGGGGGTGGGGGGTGGGGTAGGGGGTGAAAGGGGGTGGGGATGGGGGTGAAAGGGGATGGGGAAGGGGGCGTAGTTAATCTCTATAGGTTTATACATTTATGTAAACTCTACAGGTGGGTCTACAGGGAAGGGGGAGGGTACAAGTGGGGTACAAGGGGGTAGGGGGGTAGGGCAGGGTGTGGGGTGTGGGGAAGGGGGTGCAAGGGGGTGGGTCAGTGGGGAAGGGGGTGTAGTTAATATATATAAGTTTATTTAATCTTGGATAAGGTTGGATAACCATTACAATCCATATCTAACTCCCCCATTTCTTTATGATTAGGTTTCTCTAAATATGACCTATTATTTACAATAGATTGCTTTCAATAAATCATGGCTTGATATCACTTGCAAAAAATATAATTTTGTATGATACCACTAGTTTTTATTGGTATGGATTTAACACATTTTCTTTTAAATATCCAGGCTCTTATGTCCACTTTTCTTCATTATAGATTATAAAGATAGATTTGGATCCTGCAATCTTGCCTCCTTATGGTGGGTTTATTCCACTACCACATTGCATGAATTTACTTGTACATATCTAGATTCAATATGATATTTTAAATTACATTAGATATATCCAAATAAACCATATTTCATCAAGACTCTGTAAATATATTTTGCTTTCTTCTACATTTAGGTAAACTATGAACAATAAACAACCAATTTTGTGATTCTTATTTTACTAAAAATAACACAATGTCATGTTTTTAATGTAGGAACGACCTCCAAGATATCATATTGATCAAGAAAAGCATGTCACATATTATGGTATCTTGAAACATTCAATGTTCTGAATTTATTTTGTTATATAATAATTTTAATTTATTTTCAGATTTATGTTTCTGTTGTACTATAAGGTTGTCAATGTATCAACTAAGTCTTTTTGTGCTAGGCAAGGATAACAGTTTGGATCATTCATACATGAATGTCTCAACTCTATATCCCTACAATAGCCTTATCGATAATGAAAATATTATAATACCATATACTAGCATAAAAATGACAATTGACAATACCATTCCCTAAAACTAAACCTCCTCATATCTTTGATAATCTGTCCAGGAAGAATGGGTGGGGGGGGGGGTCTGTCCAGGGTGTGTGTGTGTGTGTGGAGGGGTCTGT
Source organism: Viscum album (assembly GCA_963277665.1). Lineage (NCBI taxonomy): Eukaryota > Viridiplantae > Streptophyta > Magnoliopsida > Santalales > Viscaceae > Viscum > Viscum album. Next base: position 184,737 of record CAUJRU010000253.1, read on the forward strand.
CCAAGAAGGGGGGGGGGGGGGTCTGTCCAGGAGGGGGTGGGGGGGGTGTCCAGGAGGGGGGGGGGTCTGTCCAGGAAGGAGGGGGGGTGTTAGGGGGGGGGGGGGGTGCAACGTGGGTTTGTAGGTGGGGGGGAGGGGGGGGGGGGGTGAAAGGGGGTCTGTAGTAGGTGGGGTGGGGGGTGCAGGGGGAGGGGGTGTGTAGGGGTGGGGGTGGGGTGGGGAAGGGGGGGTCTGTCCAGGGAGGGGGGGGGGTCTGTCCAGGGTGGGTGGGTGGGTGGGGGGTCTATCTAGGAAGGTGGGGGGGGGGTTGTAGGTGGGGTTTGTATAGGAGGGGGGAAGGGGTGTCTAGGGGGTGTCCAGGAGAGGGGGGGGGGGGTCCAGGGGGGGTGAAAGGTGGGTCTGTAGGTGGGGGGGAGGGGGGTATGCAAGGGAGGGGGGGTCTACAGGGGGAGGGGATGTGCAGGGGGGAAAGGGGGTATGTCCAAGGAGGGGGGTGGGTAGGATCTGTCCAAGAAGGAGGGGGGGGGGGTCTGTCCAAGAGGGAGGGGGGGGTGCAAGGGGGGTATGTAGGGAGGGTGCCATAAATGGATTTCAATGTCTACAACCAACATCAACCATGTGAAAAAAATACATTCAAGGTAATACTTATGACATATGACGTAAAAAATATCAAACTTCAAGAAAGTATTGCCTAAGAAAGTGAGGTATGAACCAGGTTGGATTTTCAAGCATTGAAAATCAATAAGCTGAACTTTCTAACATGTCTTCCTCCAATGTGTATCTTCAATACAATATTTTAATTTGTTTTGAATTTTTAAGTTTCAAATAATTAAATAACATTGACACATCTTCTACCTTTATTTTCACACTGAAACATATGTTATGAATGTATGTTGTTTTGAGTATTAATGTATTTTTATTAAACTCTAGATTAAATTTCTTGACTTGTAAGATGATTTTCACTTGGATAAAATGCAGGGTTTTGATCCTATGTACCAGGTTACAGGGTTTTCCATAACTGGAATTCGGAGAAATACAACATCATGGAACACAGAATTTGTGGCATATTTTGGAGTAGTGGATCATTTTATTCTATCTCAGTTATTAGTTTCTTTTACTTGTACTATATATCACTTTGGATACATGTTTTTAAAAACTGGATCATGTACTCTGTTTAACCAGTCAATGATGTATTTAATTTGACTAGTGATTTTTTTATATAATTGGAACATGTATTTTAGGGGTCTCACTGTATTTTATAGGGTTATCCTTAAAGAGGTGTCCAGGAGGGAGGAAGGAGGGAGGGAGGGGGTGTCCAGGAGGGAGGGAGGAGGTTTCCAGGAGGGGGGGGGGGGGGGGGGGTTCCCAGGAGGGGGGGGGGTGAAAGGGGGTTCTGTAGGGGGATGGGTGTGCAAGGGTGGGTCTGTCTAGGGGGGTTTGTTCAGGGGGTGTCCAGGAGGGGGGGATGTTGAGGTGGGAGGGGGGATGTCAAGGAGGGAGGGGGGATATCCAAGAGGGAGGGAGGGGGGATGTCAAGGAGGGAGGGGGGATATCCAAGAGGGAGGGAGGGGTGGGTGGGGGGGGGGGGGTGGTATACGAGATGGTGGTGGTGGTGGTGGTGCAAGGGGGTTCTGCAGGGTGGAGGGGTGTGCAAGGGGGGGTCTGTCCAGGGAGGGGGTCTGCAGGGGGAGGGGGGGGGGTCTGCAGGGTGCAAGGGGGTCTTCAGGGGTGCAAGGGGGGTCTGTATGGGGTGAAAGGGGGTCTTCAGGGGTGCAATGGGGATCTGTTTGGGGTGCAAGGGGGTCTATCCAAGGTGAAAGGGGGTTCTACAGGGGTGCAACGAGGGTCTATCTAGGGGTGTAAGGGGGGTCTGTCCAAGGTGAAAGGGTGGTCTGTCTAGGGGTGCAAGGGGGGTTTACAGGGGTGCAAGGGGGGTCTACAGGGGGAGGGGTGTGCAGGCTGCCTAGGGAGGGGGTGGGGTCTGTCCAGGGGTGAAAGGGGGTCTTTAGGGGGACGGGGGGGGGGGGGGGGGGGTCTGTAGGGTGCAAAGGGGGTCTGTCCGGGGTGTAAAGGGGGTCTATCCAGGGGTGCAATGGGGGTCTGTTTAGGGTGAAAGAGGGTCTGTAGGGGTGCAAGGGGAGTCTTTCTAGGGGTTCAAGGGGAGTCTATTGAGGGTGCAGGGGGGGGGGGGGTCTGTCCAGGGGTGCAAGGGGGTCTGAAAGGGTGAAAGGGGGGGTCTGTCCAGGGTGCAAGGGGGGGGGGGGGTCTGTCCATGGGTGTAAGGGGGGTTTGTCTCGGGTGAAAGGGGGTCTGTAGGGGGGAGGGGGGTGTGCGGGGGGGGGGGGGAGGTGTATGGTGCAAGGGGGGTCTGTCCAGGGGTGCAAGGGGGGTCTGTCCAGGGTGCAAGGGGGGTCTATCCAGGGGTGTGTGTGTGTGGGGGGGGGGTTGTAGGGGGACGGGTGGGAGGGGGGAGGGGAAGGGGGGGTTTATTACGAAGGGGGGGGGGTTGTCTAGGTGGGGGATTTTGAAATGGGAAGGGATTTATCCATGGTTTGAATCGTGGCTATAACCTATAGCCATAGCTTTTGGGCTTATAGCCACAATTCCAAACCATGGCTATAGCCTAAATTTCTAGTAGTGTGACTTTAAATATCTTTTTCAGATTATTAATCCATCCTTCAGCTACCACATGGTCATATGATCCACTAAATTATGGGGGATGCTATCTCATGAAATGATCCAATATCAGAATGTTCATATTTGGTAGATCTTATTACTTCCTAACATAGATACCACCACTATTTATAACTCGTGACAACTGATCCATTACTGCATCAAACTATTCTATTCTAATTCTAACCATCCCAAGTTACTGATTTGGAATGATATTTTCTTCTCAATTCCTTCCCACTACAACTTCCTCATTTCCTCTATAGAAATCCATTCTGAACAAAAATAGTTTAGACGAAACAACATGGTAATCTTTAAATACTATATCATTTAAACTTAACCATAAAATAAAATATTTCAAGGGCATGTTATTAATATTATCCCAAACTCTAAAGTTATCTAAACCTTACTCTGATACCAACTACAAGGCCCTAAACTTAAAAATAACATATTATAGTAAATTTAAACTAGAATTCACTTTCTTAAATTCTCAAAGATCTTTTAGGTTTACAGTTTTAGAGATATAATTCATAAATATTACATAACAAAACCATATATATACATAGTGGACACTTTTAATCAGTATCCATTTTTCCCACAATATAAAACTTTTAAAAATAAATACATTTTCTTTTTCATGAAAAATCTTTACAAATTTCAACTTAACTTATTTCTTGTTCTACCCATCCTTAAACCCTTTGAAATCATTTTAAAACATGGTATGAGTATAAAAACTTCAATACATGACATAGAAAGAATAAATATATTAGTCTAGTAAAAAATATGAAAACCTATATAATTTTTACCTTTATATTTAAATTTCTTTGAGGGTATGAAATAAAAAAACTCCACATGAAAAATAAACACACTTTTTGCTAAAAGAAAACCTTTAAAACCCATATAAAGTAAATAAAACCATTTTTTTGTAAACTTAGAGCATCATATTCATAAAACCCTTTCAAAACCCTTGTAATTGGAATAATTATACGATCAACTTCTAATATAATTATTTGAAGAACATAATCATTACCCAATGTAGTGGAATGATATAATGGGGATTAACCTTCATATAAACTATATTGGGATCACCAGTTTTTCATGATCTATAATGGGGCTCAACCCTTCATATAAGCTATACGAGGCTCACCCTTGAGCTATAATGAGACTCAACCCATCATATAAGTTATATTAAGATCACCCATTTTCATATAATTATAAAGTTCTATATCATTAATAAAATGTTTTATGCTCATAATTTTTCATCATAAAGACCTTTGATAAACTCTTTTGAATCCATATGAAAAACACTTTCGAATATCAAAATACCCCTTTTTTTTAAAAACGCATTTTCAATTCCAAAATACCTAGAAAAAGGGGTAGAGAGTTTTTATTTGAAGAAAAATAAAATATTGTAAAGGAATATAGAAACTAAATAAAAATTATGGTGGTGGAAAAATTCATCATCATCATATACATTAAAATAGAACATTCCTTTTGTCTTTTTGTCAAAATGATCCATATAAAACATGTAAAAATATTTCTTTTGAAAACATTTTCAAATAAAGTCAAAATAGACATAAAATTTTATTTATAAATCTTTTATGTCCATATAAAAACATTCATAAAATAATTTTAAAAATATGGATATGGAGGAAAATAATAAAAAAATAAATCTTTAAAATAAGTTTTTTTAAAAGAAAGTCACATACCTTGAGTCTCAATCATCACATACATTATTTATCTTCATGAATAATAAAATTATGTTCATAATTTAGTTTATTAAGAACATTTTTAAAGTTTATTATTCCTTTTATTTATTTATTTAACTTATTACCATTTTATGGTATTTAGTTAGGTCTTTTCCAAACCAATGGTGTTTCAAGGTGGCAATATGAGAGGAGAGGGGGTGACCTTTTATAAGTGAGGTGAGCGACACACTTTTAATTTTTGAAAAGAAAAAGGTGTACCCACGTTTTTCACATTCTAAAAGGAACTAAAATAAACAATTATTGAGAATTATATGATATAAGTTCAAAATATTTCTATAAAATATATTTTAGATAAGTTTTTAGGTCATTTTAACCCTTATATTTCTAGTTTAACCCCTGGTAAACCAGTTTTTACCTTAACCATAGTAAAAGATTTTTACTGTTTTCACTATCCTTTATAAAAAAAATTAAGTTGATATATTATATAATATAAATTATTATAATTCCAAATATGGAATCCATTTTATCATAATAAATTTACATAAGTGGTAGAATTTAATTTAAAATTTAACCTGCAGACGTGATGAAAAAACGGTTTTTCAAGAAATGTATTTTTCAAGTAAAAGATAATTTTATATTAACTATATGAATAGTAATAATAATTATAATAATTTAAATTAATATTTATATATACATAATCTATAAATTTCATTTAAATAATTCCTCATTATTATTTTTAATTAATTTAAATGGAGAAACATTATGCACTTTAAAACATTTTTTTAGAAAAAACACGTTTTTAAACCCAAAAATAAGCTTATACTAAAATACAATATAAATATGATTAAAATGTAATTAATTTGATCAAATATAACTAAAAAATAATTATTTTACTTTAAATAATATTCAAAACATAATGAAACTTTTAAATTACTTAATTTATTGAAAAGAAATGACATTTTTACAAAAATTGTTATTTTTAACTATTCCCTGAAGAATCAATATTTTATGAAAAATACACAAAATTTACCCTAAGTTAAGTTTGATATTATTATTTTAAAAATAAATTCATTTTATAAAATTAAAATTATATATTTTAGAAATTAAACTTTTAAATAAAAACCTTATTAGAAAAAAGTTTTGTTAAAACTATTTCCTTTTTTATTTAAAAAATTAATTAATATATTTATAAAGAATATAAATATATAATTAATATTAATAAATATATTACTAATTTATTCTATAATTGTAACACCCCGACCCTAGAAGCCTGGATTCACTGCATTATTTTATTACATTGGCATGATTACAAGGAATCAAATCCTGAAGGACCGACCAGTTTACCAGTCTCGGAAATCTAGATTACGTACAAAATACCCATAACAATTTGGGAAATAGGTAATAAAAATATGATACATAATAAAAATAAATAAACTTCATCCTTGAAATCTTATTCAATGATTTATTCTTCATAACTTGGGGAAAGGAAACATAATAAAGGTAAGCTCAAATTCTCAGTAAGGGTATGTAAAGTAGAACAATAAAGAATCAATGAGAATAAATTAAAATGTAAAGGTAAATAACTGATAAAATATTCTATTCAAATAACTAGATAATTAAAAATCAATATGGAAAGTTAATAATCTAAAACACATTCCACTTAATCGATGAACTGAGAATAGAATACATCCATAGATATGTCGATGTAAAATATCAGGGATAAATAATAAATGAAATATATATGAAGTAAATGGTTAATTACTGGAATTAATTTCTAAGAAACATGAAAACCTATACCATAAAGACCTTTCACAAGATGTTTTAAAATTATGGGTAGAAACCCGTTTAATTTGGCCAACTTATTTGTCTCATGAGAACCTGTTGATGCATTGAGGGGATATATAAAGTCCATGTCCCACCTATCATTACCATTCCAAATCATTCATCATATAAATTAATCAGAATAAATAATACATCTTATCAAATATCCATATTGAATAAATAATACATATTAATCAACAATTCTGTATTTAATCAAATAATTGTCAAAGTGAAGACTGTATGTAAAAATGATATATGATTTAGGAAATACTAATATATATTATATGAGAATATGGATATTCAAGTAAATTTCCAATTAAAAATAATTAAAATAAAGTTATTGTTTCATGATAAAGTTAACAATCACAAAATTGAGTGAGATTACAAAGATAATCATTAAGAACATTCTTTAGGAGAATAATCTTTAAACATTCCAAAGTGTCCCATACCACTTTGAAACATTTAAATCATAATTCCCATGAAGAAATGAACTTAAATGAAACTTATAATATTATTAGATTAATTAGATTCATTATGAAACATTTAAAAGGGTAGTATATACATCATAAAAATTGAATTGGCGCATAATAATGAATAAGTATCAATGGAATGTAAATTGAGACAAAATCCATTACCTTAACCTTACTTTTATTTTGTGGTATTTATAATCCTGTATATTGGTTTAAAATATGTTTATAACTTATACCAAAACCATAATAATTTTTATAATATCATACATCATCTTCCTATAATATCTTATTACCTGTTTGTTAACAATCTTTCATTATTTTCACTATTTTTGGTGTTAATTGCCTTGTTTTCTCAAGTATATTTTAACTTGTTATTTGTTGTTCCTATTACATAGATCATGAATTTATCATATAAAAAATGTATATCATGTTTTAATTATCATAAATATACAGTATATTTGTATTTATAATAATCCATAATATTTGGAGATAAGAAATGAAATGCACTGTTCATGAAGACGGTAGGTCGTACGTACGTATGAGGGCTACTTTCATTTCTTGGTCATATTAAAAGAATGAACGGTAAATGATAAATATGTATATTATAATTCCATTATAATATATATGTTATGTATGTTACATAGTTTTATTAAAACCATTCTTTATATATTCCATGTATGGCGTGAACGAGTCACATTGTTTTGAGGAGGCGGTATTCCACACTTCCATAAACGATGTTATCATATTTACACAAAATGGAAAGTATAAGGGTATGTGTTATAAAATAATTAATTAATCATAAAGAAATAATAAATATCATATATATCATATATAAATAGAGTTTCCATCATAATTTCCACCATTAGAGGTGGTAAAGGAAACATGAACAATCATCATTTTGTGATGTGGTAGTTCGACGTACACATAAATAGTATGATTTTTATCCATTAGATGGAAGTGTGTGTGAGTTTATATATAACCATTAGTATAAAAACATAATATTATATTGAGTATACTGTTGTTTTTATATAATCATGGAATAATAATATGTGAGGGTGTGTAGAATGGAAATAAAATAAATGAACTTGAGGAAGAATGTTACCTCTTATTTGGGTAACTCCTTTTGGTTTGCACCCAAGGGATTACTTGGATTGATTTCTTACCAAGGGGAGGATTATAGTATGGTAGTAGGTATTTTTAGGATGTATTTTTTTTTTCAGATCTTGGTTGAGTAAAAGTGTCTTGAGAGGTGTGAGGAAGTGGGAGGAGAGGAGGGATTTTTATATTGGAGGTGGAGTGGCACTCTTGTAAATTTTGGGAATGGGAATTCCACCCACGTTTTTCCTAGGGAAGGTGGCTCCCATAATGGTACAACTTTTATAAAAGGTAGTATAGGGTCTAAATATGGCTATAAAATGGATATTTTACATGTTTATAGGTCATTTACGCTCTTAAGATTAAGGTTTAGTCCGTTATTAAGTTTAATTTTACCTTAATTGTTGTAATCAATTTTAATTAATTTCACTAATATTTTTGGTCAAAAAATAAGTTTAAATTATTATAAATTATAAATTATTATTATTACTAATATGTAATGTATTTTTTGAAATTAAAACAACATAATTGGTTGAAATTAATTTAAATTTAATCTCGCATATGGGACGACAATGCGGGTTTTTAAAGTAAAAATATTTGAAAGTTTGTTATGTTTTTATAGTCAATTTTAAATTAAAATTGATTAAAATTAACTAATTTATATTAATTTATAAAAATAAAATATAATAAAACTTTAAAACCAATTTAAAATATAATCTAACCTTAAAAATAAATTAGATGAAAAAACAGTTTTGAACTAAAATTCAATATTTTTCATTATTCATTAAAAAATGAAACTTCATAGAAAAATACAAAATATTTACCATAACCTAATTTTTATGTTTCTATTTAAAATATGAAGTTTATTTTGAAATATATAATCCATAAAATTTCCAAAAATTTGATTTAAAATAGGTTCGCCATTAAAAGGCAGTAAAAATGCCTTAATAAAAATATAGTATTTTATGCATAAAATTGGGTTTGTTTTTATATTAAGCCTATGAAGTATATTGGATGAATATAAAAAATATTTGATTAAATATATAATATATATATCATAATAATATCACTCAATAATTTTAATTAATTTAATTTATTAGGGTAAAACAACTTTGTGATCATAATAATAATATATTCCTTTATATTCAATCAGTTTGCGTATTCATTTCTAATTAATTTATAACCAATGAATTCATTTTATATTTGTGTAAACCATATATTTTTATAAGTTTGTTAATCCTATTCATAAATACTAATTTAAATCTAGGCTATATTAAATAATATTTTAATAATATATCATTATTCGGTAAAACTCGGTCTTGAGTGTAACACAAGCCATTTGAAGAAATTCATTGTTGCATGTGACATACAATAACTCATTATCATGTTCATTGAAAGATATATTATAGATTTAATTTATTTAAAATAATTAATATATTGTAAAGTCTTGGGATATTATATTCTATCACATGCTTGGTGATGTGTGTGATACACGCTATCAAGTAAAATGTTCTTACTTTATAATTTCGAGGTGTTACATTCTCCCCACCTTAATTAAATCGTATCCTTAAAATTTAAACTTGATCTCAGTAATCAAGGGATTTATATATGAAAATAAATTATTGTTGAAAAACCTACATTATAAATAGGGTTAATAACACATCTTCTTAATAATAGAGCAAGGAAAGTAAAATGGTCATGTAACTAGGTTCCCATGTAGGAGAACATAGGTGGGAAATGGAAACATGGATACAGAAGAAAAATCTAACAATCAAGTTCTAATAGAGAGTTTTAGAGAATACGATTAGGAGAAAGTTAAAAATCACAAGGCCATAAATCCATGATAATATAAGGGGCCATTTGATTCATCATAAACGAAATTACTAGGACAACATTTTTGGTTTCAAGATCATTTTCCCAGAGTTGAGGAATTATTTCACTCCTTAAGAATATAAGTAAATATACTTACTTGGTATGTTTCTATAAGAAAAATCTTATTCTTTAGTAATTCCTTGAACCATTCTACTTCATTTCATAACATAGGTTTCATTATATGGTGATGTAATACATTAACCTCTAAAACCTCATCCAATGATCAACATAAACTATTTCATAAATGGTTAGCTTTTCCAAAAGATTATGATCCAACACTTTAGAAAAAAGGTCACTGAATTTACAAAATGAACTTATCAAATAACATGAATTGGATTTTAATCATCACATACCAAACATGTGAATATGGTAATAAATTGAATTACCATAAAACCTTATTGAAAACATGAATGCTCCTTATTCTTTAAATAAGATATAGATTATTGGACACATTCCTTAAATCCAAAAATGATGTAAAATCCATCAATTATAGAATAGACCACAGTCTACAAGTCTTTAATCAGTTCCAAGGTAGTCATCACTTGTCCAAATCAATCATTTCTTAATCATTATATCAACATCAGGAAAATTTTAAGGTTTTTATTTCCATCAATCATGTGTTTTATGAAAAGTTTAACTTTCTACTGAATAACTTTTCTTGGTACCATTCAATATATGATCTCAAATCCTTAATAAAAAAGTACTAAAATACAATACTTATATATTTCATAAATAATATGATTGTAACATCATAAATAAAATAATTTTACAATATATTTCTTAGATATAAATAAATAATAATATTAATCATTTCACTTTAGTTGTGTTAATAACATATGATTAACCTTGAAACCTTAACTTATTCTGAGTTATATTATCTTGGAACTTAGGTAATTCATTTTCATAGTGCCCCATATCCTTGAAGTTGTAGAACTGAATATAAACCTCTTCATTATTCCTTTTACATTATTTTTCCAGGTGATCCTTTTCTCCACACTTATAAAAAACTTCCAATAGGTTAAAGCATTTACCAGGGTGATTCTTTCCATAGTTATCACATATGGGAAAATCTTTCTTTCCCTTCTTCCCTTTATCCATTATTTGCTATTCCTTTATTTTCTTCTCTTTATTCACTTTGAAGCGATATAACTTGGAGAATTATTTATCTGTCTTGATAGCACATAAAAATATTTCATTGAATGAAGAAAAGGTTTGAGACACCAATTCCCTTCAGAGGATTGAATTAAGTCCTTCAAATAAATGATCAATATTGCATTCTATGTTACAGATAAAATATGTATCATACCTTTATAACTTGGTAAAGGAATATTCATACACCAAAACACTTTCTTCCTCCTTTTTCTTTAAGCTAATGAACATTCTCTTCATCTCAGTTTTTTACTCATGAGGGAAGTATTTATCGAATAATGTATCCTTAAAAGTTATTCATTCCATGAGTTCTATTTATTCTTCCTCCCTATTATTTTGGATCAACGATTATCATTGATCCATATCTCCATTCATAAAATATAATGAAAGTGTAACCTTTTCCTTTTCACCACATCCCAATTCTATGAATATATTATCCAAAGACTTAATGCATTGCTCAGTCGCCATTGGGTCAGTAGTACCACTAAATTATGGGGGCCTCTATCGCATAAAGTAGTCCAATATCAGAGAATCTATTTGTGGAACAAGTTTCTCCATCTAGGCAAGGTTATGTTTCATAACCTGATTAATCTTACATAATAATTCCATAACATTATAAATTTCAATACCAACTGTATTGGTTTCCTCAGAAAGGTAATCTCTACATTTTCCATGAGTACTAATACCATTCTCCCTTCTAGGTTCCATTTATAAACAATGGAATATACTGGATTAGATCATAACATTATGTAATATAATGTATAATCACAAAATGAGTGAAATACTAATCATAAATTTGAAAATGTTTTCCATAACTAATCACATAATAATAAACATGATTTATTTCGGGATATCTTTACTTTCAAATCCTTCATAATGGTTTGAAATGAAAATGATAACTATCCTAATCTTATCCCCCGAGAGTGTCAAAACAAGTGCGTAGAAAGGCCTATTTTCATGTACTAGGTTTCTCCAAGTCATGCCCAAAACACCTTGTTGGAGTTGTTACTCCTAGGTACATCTATTCCAAAACCACATCCACATGTAGTATCTAGAAAATGATGTATTTATAGGAATACCCATATAATATATACCTTACCAAAATTATAGGATGTTATTTTATACTTATCATCAATGTATATATTAGGGTTTTGCTCCCTAATATAAGTTTTCTAAATCTAGTTTCTAAGGTTTTCACTAAACTACCTTTGATACCAACAATAATTCCCTGAACCCATAATCTCCGAGTTGGTGTATTCTTTTATTACATTGACATGATTACAAGGAATCAAATCCCAAAGAACCAATCAGTTTAGCAGTATTGGAAAGCCAAATTACATACATAATACCCATAATACATTGGGAAATAGGTAATACAAATATGATAAATAATAAGAATAAATAAACTGATTCCTTGAAATATCATTCAAATATTTCTTCTTCATAACATGGGGAAAGGAAACATAATAAGGGTGATCTCAAATGCTCAGTAAGGGTAAGTAAAGTGGAACCAATAAATAATAAATGAGAATAAATTAACATGGAAAGGTAAATAAATGATAACACATTCCATTAAAATAACTAGATAATACAAAATCAATATGGAAAGGTAAGAATCTTAAACACATGACACTTAATTGATAAATTGAGAATAGAATACATCCATATATATGTCGATGTAAAATCTCATAGATAAATAATAATTGAAATATCTATGAAGGAAATGCTTAATTTTTGGACGTCATATCAAAGGAACATGAAAACCTGTACCATTAATAACTTTCAAAAGATGGTTTTAAACTACAGGTACAAACCTATTTAATTTGGCCAACATATTTTTCACATGAGAACCTGTTGATCCATCGAGGGGTTATATAAAGTCCGAGCCCCACTCTTCATTACTAGTCCAAAAAATTCCTAGTTAATAAAATAACTGTCAAAGTGAACAACATTTGTAAAAATGATTTATGGTTTAGGTAATACTAATATCCATTTTTTGAGAATATGGATATTCAAGTAATTACTAATGAAAAATGATTAAAATAAAGTGATTGTTTCAAGAGAAAGTTAACAATCACAAAATGGAGTGAGATTTCAAAGATAATCATCAAGAACATTCTTTAGGTGAATAATCTTTAAACATTCCAAAGTGTCCCTGTAGGGTCCTGAAAACTTTTACAAGAGAAGAAAATACTCCCACAATCAATTTATATGTAACAACCCAGGTAAATAAAGAATATGAAATCTTCATATTTATCCATATTTGTGAATAAAATATTAATATTACTTTAAAGGGGATACTATGCTCGATGGCGTACCCAATACGCAACAACGAGTTTCTTGGGAATCTTACGTTGCACTCTAATAATAAAATAATATTATTTTAAATGGTAGTTAACGCCTAGTCGTTGTAATGGCGGGAATGAACAGAAATAACTACAAAATGATTATATATGTTTTCCAAATATTTTTACTCTTTACAATAAATGTTAGAGGATTAAAAATGCAAATGAATCCAGTTTTTAAGCGTAAACATTCTAATATTCTTTAAAAGGTCGATTAACCGCCTTTTGATGGTGAACCCCTTTTAAATCCACTTTTTGAAAATTTTATAAGCTCTATTTTTCAAAATAAACATATTATTTATGATTGGTACATTGAAATTTACCTTGGGTTAATTTTTGGTATTTTTCTGACAATGTTCATTTTTCAATGAATAGTGAAAAATACTGCATTTTACATCAAAACTGCTTTTTCATATAATTTAATTATATGGTTATATTATATTTTTAATTTGTTTTAAACTGTAATTATAATATATTTTTACCATGTAATTAAATGATGGTCATTGGGATTAATTTCACTTTGGAATTAGGCATAAACAAGTACCAAACTTTTCATAAATATTGTTTCAAAAAAACCCGCTATTTGTTTTGACAACGGGAAGTTTTTTTAAATTAATTATTGCAATTTATGTGTTTGGAATTTGGTAAAATGAATTAAATATTTGGAATCAGAAGGTCCAAATTATTTAATTAAGTCTCTTTTGTTTTTGGACATTATGAATAGTAACGACGGTAATTATCTTTAATTATCTTGATTAATGAGTAATCGGGTAGTTAAAGAAAATAAGATAATATCATAATAATAAAAAATGACCACAAAATGTGTCCTAAGGCTATTGGTTGTCTCATGGACGACCATGGGATGCCTTTTCCCAAACTTGGGGGCCCCATTGAATCACTTTTGTGAGAAAATGACTTTTTATCTTTTTATTTTTTAAAGAATGTTAAATGTGACAAAGAATGTATCACCTAAGTAAAATATTTTTAATTTTGTATACATAAATTATATTTTGGACTATAAATATTCATTATAAATCTAAAAATATTTCCTACATCATGATATTTTTTTTATAATTTTTAGACATTAAATTTATTAAATTATTTATGACATCATGATGATGCAGCGATTACCTCATTAATAAAGGATTTAAATAAAATGGAAAGATAATGTAAAATATAAGACCTACACATGTCCAAAACCTATTGGATGGGTGGCTTTAGAACCCTTATCACCTTATCCTCGAAACACATCAATGTGGGACCATTAAAATCCGAAACTCATTTGAAAATAAAGTTACATTTTATAACTTTCCAAGAGTGACCCTCCTCTCCTCTTATAAAAGTCCCCCACCTCTACCTCCTTACCCACACTTCCAAAGCCTTTGGCTCGGCCAAAACCTACCCGTTTTGTCTCTCCACATCCCTATCTAACTCCTTGAAGCCTCACTTTGGGAAGAATCCTTCCCAAGGAAGCCTTTGAGCTCAAACCAAAGGGAGTTACCCGATTTTAAGGTAATGTCTTCCCTTGAGTCCTTTTGTTTTATTTTGCTTCTCCAACCCCCTAAACTCTTTTTATTCATTTATTTTGTAACAACTCCAGTATCCTCAATATACTAGGATGTTTTTATAATAAGGATTCGAGCTACACTTACACACACCTACATCTAATGGTTAAAGAACATACTGTTTCTGTGGATGGCGAATTTCTGCCTCCCGAAACGATGATTGTTCAAAATTCTTTTAAAACCTTAAAAGGTGGCCATTAAGATGACACTATATTTATATATGAAATATAATATGTTTATGTTTTCCTTAAGCTTCTGTATTTTTCATTTATGGCATACCTTTATGGTTTCCATTATGGGTATACATGATATCTTCATTTTAGGAAGTGCGGACTACCGCCCCCTCAAAGTGATTTGATTCGTTAATACCATATGTGGTAAGTATAGAGGATATATTTAATGATATTATATATGATACCATACTGGAATTAAAATACTATTATGTATCATTATGTTTTAATTCCATTAAATATGAAATAGAAATGGAAGTAGCGTTCATGCGTACGTACGACTTACCGTCTCCATGAACGGTGCATTTCATTTCTTAACTCTAAATGTTATGTAATAAATGCATTAATATACTGGATATATATGATATATATGATATCTACATCATAAATACAATTATGGAATATAATGGATATTTTACCACATGAACAACTTGTAATTATAAAGAGTTTATTTTTTTTGACTAAAGTACCAATGATCGTTAAAATGACCATTATTAACTTAAATAATAACATAGTGTTCATGACATGGTAATAAGTGATATAAAAGGAATAATGAACTTGAAAAATGGTTCTTAAGGAAGTATAAATTAACTCAAGTTTATTATTCAGGAGATTAAAGAACGATCGAGTCAAGTTGGACCCGAGGTAAGGGATCCTACTCCTCTCTTTCTTTTTAAGTACACTCTTTTATGTCATTCCTTTTAAGCTCATCTTTATTATGATTGGGATGTTCTTTGATATTACTCCTACTTTAATTTTAATTTTCATATGATGAGAGACCCTATTTTCTCTCATCAATCCATTTTGGAAGTTTTGAGTGGTGCCGTTAGGCTGCCGAATTTTCGTAAGGGATCCTACTCCTCTCTTTCTTTTTAAGTACACTCTTTTATGTCATTACTTTTAAAGATCATATTTCTTGTTATTGGGATGTTATTTTATATTAATCTTACTTTAATTTTTATGTTAATATTATGAGAGACCCTATTCTCTCTCATCAATCCATTTTGGAAGTTTTGAGTGGCGCCGTTAGGCTGCCGAATTTTTGTAAGAGATCTATCCTCTCTCTTTCTTTTTAAGTACTCTCTTTTATGTCACTTATTTTAAGCTCTTCTTTGTTATGTTGGGGGATGTTATTTTATATTACTCTTTCTGTAAACTTTATGTTAATATGATGAGAGACCCTATTTGATCTCATCAATCCATTTTTGGAAGTTTTAAGTGGCGCCGTTAGGCTGCCGAGTTTTCGTAAGGGATTTTTCATCTCACTTTTATTCCCGTGAGATTTATGCTACATTGCCACAATTTCATTTGAGTGGTGTATGTACTTCCCATTATTTTACTCATTGTGTAATATAATTTCTTTTATGAGTATTTACATCAATGTTGTATTGTCCTTCTTTCATGAGGTGTATGTTTCGAAAGATACCCATGTCGGTAAGTGAACCTTTCACCCTCCTCTTTTTAAAAGACTTCTTTTGTTGGGTCTTTTAATTTACATATTTTTATGTTGGGATATGTTCTAATATATCCTTATTGATGTAAATTTTATTTCCAAGTGATGAGATACCCTTTTTTTTATCTCCCATCAACTCATTTTGATGTGACGTCGTTAGGCTGTCAAGGGAACTTCTTAACCCAATTTCGATTTCTTTGGGTTCAACATGTAGTTATTGAATATGTCATCCTTTGAATATGTGTGAATGACCTTTGATTATTTTACACTTAATATCCACTTATATTTGGTGTATTCATTTGTCACACATAATTATGTAATTGATTTATCCTTAAACCAAGGATACCGTCTTTATAAGGGACTTCGTCTCAATCTCCATTCATTGAGGCATATTTTGTTTTATACACAACCTTATTTTATACGGTGTATAAAACCCTTTGACTTTTACATTTATCCAAACAGAATATTTTTATACGAAGCATTTTACAAAATGAAAAAAGGGAATGTTTTTGTCATACGTATGCGACGACAACGACTTCTCCGCCACCGTGACCATTATTTGAGTTTCGGCTTCCTCTACAAGCCATACCTTATTTTTAAAAGAAAAATAAATACCATGTTTTAATTTTCTTTTATTTTGGTATTGAAAATGGTTTTCATAATGTTTTTTAATATCAAGGTGTTTTATTTATATCTTGTGATTGAAAGGTGGAAATGTTATGTTTCCTTTATGCATGTTTTATGTGATAAGATTATGTTATGGTTCTTGGGCATTGTTATGAAGACGGGTGGTTCCATGATAAAATAAGGGCGGGTGAGCCCGATATAGCTCTCCAATGCATTGGGTAACGCGAAGGAGTGAAACGTTAAGGTTTCTCCGAAGAGATTTAGGGAATATACTGTGGTGGGTATTCCAAACGTAACCAAGAGGGTTACTCCCTACGTAAGAATGTTATGAATGCCTCAAGTTACCTTTATGTCTTATGATTTCTATGATTTATTCATGATTTTATGAGATATGTTAAAGTGCTTATGTTTTATGGGTAAAGTATGATTTCATTCTTATGTATACATCTACTCATGTTTCCTTTCCATATTTTTATATCCCTTACTAAGATTTTTATGCTCATCCCAAGTTTTTGAAATTTTTTTCACAGGTCAAGGGAAGGGTACATGATATGATGATAGTGTCAAGGAAGTGTCAAGAAAGAATCCATGTTTTATTTTAAATATGTTTACATTTATGGGAAAAATGAATAATATCTTTTATGTAACCACTTTGTTTAAATGTGGAATGTAATGAAAGTTTTATGATCTAATTCTCTAAAACTCTAAACCTGAAAAGATCCTCAATGTGTAATCTTGTAGTAACTCAAGATTAAGTAAGGTTTAAGGCTGGGGCCTTATAGTTGGTATCAAAGGTAGGTTTAGATAACTTTAGAGGTTAGGGTATTCTTTAAGCATAAGTGACATTACCATAATGGTTAGGATTTCAGAAAGAGTCCTAGTTTTAGATAAAGTGAATGAGTAAGTATATATTAGTGTTTATCTTCCTCATTAGTACATGATGGTTTTGTTGATATACTCACACTGACCTTTTTTGTTTTAGTAAATGGCTGGATCTAGCAGGCACCAAAGTAACAGTGGATGTGAAGGAAACTGTGACAGTTTTTTGAGCAAGCAACTGAATGATATGGGAGCTGCAATGAGAACTCTTGTGATTATCCTCAAACAACTATCTGGAGTCATGATTGACCACCTAAACCTTGGTGATTTCTCTAAGGAATCATATATGCGAGAAACAAATCCCTATGGAACTACAGGTAATAATCATAAAGGTAAGTGTGTTCAAAAACCTATGTGTCAAAAATGTGGAAAGAAACACCTAGGAAAATGTTTCAAAGGGACGAAAATATGCTATAGATGTGGAAATGAAGGTCATAAAGCAAGAACCTACCATGGAAAAAGGAAGCATCCAGTTGACTTGAGGAAAGGGAAAGAAGTTCTTTCTGAGGGATCAATTGAATGTTTTAAATGTGGTGTGCATGGTCATTATGAAAACACATGTCCTATGAAGAAGTTTCATGAATGGGATCACCAAGATCGTACAAATGTTCGTTTACCAATACCTAATGCCATTCCGATTGAGGATGAAGAAACTGAAAATGACCAATCAAAGGTATGGATTATTTCATAACTATTGTTTTCCTATTTTGGAATCTTAGGATATGATTCATGATTTTTTTTGTAGGAAAGAAGTATTTCATAATAAGTTGGAAAGGAATGGTTAATGGATCATGAATAATGTTTAATGAGTAAGATGTCAACATATAAGGGCTTCAAGAGTTATGGTGAAATTCTTAAGAGTATTAAGTCTCTTTTGATGATGGGGTTACATTAGAAGACTTTTTATAGTATGTGTAACCCTGATGTTTAATATATGAAAATTTTATTCAAGGAATATTTATCTGTTCTTTTGTGGACATAGTTATAAAGAACCATTTGGGTTTATATGATCCTTACTTTTGAGGTAATTATGGGTTATTATATGATATGCTGGAAAATGAAAGGCATGAGATAAACTTGAGGTTAAAACATGTTATGATCATTTTTGAAGATTTTATCTCGTTTTGGAAAATGTTTTGAGAATTATATAGTTTTGGAAAAAGGACAACACGCAGACCTTGTGACAACCCGTCGCGTCAGACAAAGCTGCGGGAATCGAACCCACAACCAAAGTGCGACTGGTATTTATCGCCTACCACTGGACTACGTGAAGTCCCTGGTTAGTTTGACTGATTCTTTTTTAGTTCGATGATTTTATGAATTAAGATTAAGCTGATTTTGGGTTATCTATGGAAATTTATTAACCTATCATGGAGGATATGTGATTAGGTTAATTACTTTTCAATACGAGACTTTAGGAGCAACTGATGTTGATTGGAGATAAATGTTACGATTTAACTTGGAAGACTATGTGACTAAATCATTCAAATATTTGGGTTTCAATATTAGTTTGGTTTACTTTGAATAATTTTATGGACAAATTGATTATAGAATGGTCCTTGTTGAACTTTGGGCTTTGTTGGACAAATTTTGGTGATTAAGAATATATTTTCTTTTTATAAAGGGTTATCCTTTTCTGGATTATCTGATCTTGTACTAACCTTTTTAGTTTTGGTTTTGGTTAAAGTCTAAAGACATGGGAAGTATATAGTTCTATTTTGTGGATTATGTGACTCTCTAGAAGTTGATTATAGTACTCTTAATGTGAACAAGTCTTCCTAAATACTCGTCTTTTGGGGAAAGTATGAGTTTGTGTAATAAATCTAATAAAAGTTGAAAGTCAACATGATAAGTAATTATGTTTCCTTATGAATAAATTCCTCAATAAAAAGTAACTTAAAACAAAAATGTTGTCTATTAATGTTTTATACTAGGGAATCTAATAACGTTTAACCCATCACAAGTTTGTGATTTTCTTGTGGTTAACTTTCTCCTAAAAATGTTTTCTATCACTCTCCATCAGAACATGACCCTTTGTTTTTTCCTCCATGTCCATATTTTCATACTTGGAATCCTAGTATGGGTTAACTCGGGTGACCATTGTACTTATCTTTCTTTATTTTAAAGTGATTGTTTTACCGAATCTTTTTTCGATGTGGGACTTTCAAGGATGTTTCCAAGCCCAATTTTAAAATTGCGAGGACGCAATTCCCAAAAGGGGGGAAGGATGTAGCACCCCAGGTAAATAAAGAACATGACATCTTCATATTTATCCATATTTATGAATAAAATATTAATATTACTTTAAAGGGGATGCTATGCTCGATGGCGTACCCAATACGCAACAACGAGTTTCTTGGGAATCTTACGTTGCACTGTAATAATAAAATAATATTATTTTAAATGGTAGTTAACGCCTAGCCGTTGTAATGGCGAGAATGAACAGAACTAAATAAAAAATGATTATATATGTTTTTCAAATATTTTTACTCTTTACAATAAATGTTAGAGGATTAAAAATGAAAATGAATCCAGTTTTTAAGCGTAAACATTCTAATATTCTTTAAAAGGTCGATTAACCGCCTTTTGATGACGAACCCCTTTTAAATCCACTTTTTGAAAATTTTATAAGCTCTATTTTTCAAAATAAACATATTATTTATGATTGGGACATTGAAATTTACCTTGGGTTAATTTTTGGTATTTTTCTGACAATGTTTATTTTTCAATGAATAGTGAAAAATACTGCATTTTACATCAAAACTACTTTTTCATATAATTTAATTATATGGTTATATTATCTTTTTAATTTGTTTTAAAGTGTAATTAGAATATATT
Source organism: Viscum album (assembly GCA_963277665.1). NCBI lineage: Eukaryota > Viridiplantae > Streptophyta > Magnoliopsida > Santalales > Viscaceae > Viscum > Viscum album. Next base: position 205,460 of record CAUJRU010000253.1, read on the forward strand.
TTTACCATGTAATTCAATTATGGTCATTGGGATTAATTTCACTTTGGAATTAGGCATAAACAAGTACCAAAATTTTCATAAATATTGTTTCAAAAAAACCTGCTATTTGTTTTGACAACGAGAAGTTTTTTTAAATTAATTATTGAAATTTATGTGTTTTGAATTTGGTAAAATGAATTACATATTTGTAATCAGAAGTTCAAAATTATGTAATTAATACTCTTTTGTTTTTGGACATTATGAATAGTAACGACGATAATTATCTTTAATTATCTTGATTAATGAGTAATCAGGTAGTTAAAGAAAATAAGATAATATCATAATAATAAAAAATGACCACAAAATGTGTCCTAAGGATACTGTTTGTATCATGTCCGACCATGGGATTCCTTGTTCCAAACTTGGGAGCCCCATGGAATCACTTTTGTGAGAAAGTGACTTTTTATCTTTTTATTTTTTTAAAGAATGTTAAATGTGACAAAGAATGTATCACCTAAGTAAAATATTTTTAATTTTGTCTAAATAAATTATATTTTGGACTATAAATATTCATTATAAGTATAAAAAGATTTCCTACATCATGATATTTTTTTATAATTTTTAGATATTAAATTTATTAAATTATTTATGACATCATGATGATGCAGCGATTACCTCATTAATAAAGGATTTAAATAAAATGGAAAGATAATGTAAAATATAAGACCTAAAAATGTCCAAAACCTATTGGATGGGTGGATTTAGAACCCTTATCACCTTATACTCGAAAAAAATCAATGTGGGACCATTAAAATCCGAAACTCATTTGAAAATAAAGTTACATTTTACACCTTTCCAAGAGTGCCCCTCCTCTCCTCTTATAAAAGGCCCGCACCTCTACCTCCTTACCCACACTTCAAAAGCCTTTGTCTCGGCCAAAACCTGACCATTTTGTCTCTCCACATCCCTCTATAACTCCTTGAAGCCTCACTTTGGGTATAATCCTTCCCAAGGAAGCCTTTGAGCTCAAACCAAAGGGAGTTACCCGATTTTAAGGTAATGTCTTCCCTTGAGTCCTTTTGTTTTATTTTGCTTCTCCAACCCCCTAAACTCTTTTTATTAATTTCTTTTGTTACAAATCCAGTATCTTAAATATACTAGGATGTTGTTATAATAAGGATTGTAGCTACACTTACACACACCTACATCTAATGGTTAAAGAACATACTGTTTCTGTGGATGGCGAATTTCTGCCTCCCGAAACGATGATTGTTCAACATTATTTTAACACCTTAAAAGATGGCCATTAAGATGAAACTATATTTATATATTACATATAATATGTTTATGTTTTCCTTAAGCTTCTGTATTTTTCATTTATGGCATACCTTTATGGCTTCCATTATGGGTATACGCGATATCTTCATTTTAGGAAGTGCGGACTACCGCCCCCTCAAAGTGATTTGATTCGTTAATACCATATGTGGTACGTATAAAGGATATATTTAATGATATTATATATGATAACATACTGTAATTAAAATACTATTATTTATCATTATTTTTTAATTCCATTAAATATGAAATAGAAATGGAAGTAGCGTTCATGCGTACGTACGGCTTACCGTCTCCATGAACGGTGCATTTCATTTCTTAACTCTAAATGTTATGTAAGAAATGCATGAATATACTGGATATATATGATATATATGATATATACATCATGAATACAATTCTGGAATATAATGTATATTTTACCACATGAACAACTTGTAATTATAAAGAGTTTATTTTTTTGACTCAAGTACCAATGATCGTTAAAACGACCATTATTAACTTAAATAATAACATAGTGTTCATGACATGGTAATAAGTGATATAAAAGGAATAATGAACTTGAAAAATGGTTCTTAATGAAGTAGAAATTAACTCAAGTTTATTATTCAGGAGATTAAATAACGATCGAGTCAAGTCGGACCCGAGGTAAGGGATCCTACTCCTCTCTTTCTTTTTAAGTACACTCTTTTATGTCATTACTTTTAAGCTCATCTTTATTATGATTGGGATGTTCTTTGATATTACTCATACTTTAATTTTAATGTTCATATGATTAGAGACCCTATTTTCTCTCATCAATCCATTTTGGAAGTTTTGAGTGGCATCGTTAGGCTGCCGAATTTTCGTAAGGGATCCTACTCCTCTCTTTCTTTTTAAGTACACTCTTTTATGTCATTCCTTTTAAAGATCATATTTCTTGTTATTGGGATGTTATTTTATATTACTATTACTGTAATTTTTATGTTCATATGATGAGATACCCTATTCTCTCTCATCAATCCATTTTGGAAGTTTTGAGTGGCACCGTTAGGCTGCCGAATTTTCGTAAGAGATCTATCCTCTCTCTTTCTTTTTAAGTACTCTCTTTTATGTCACTTATTTTAAGATATTATTTGTTATGTTGGGGGATGTTCTTTTATATTCCTCTTTCTCTAAAATTTATGTTAATATGATTAGAGACCCTATTTGATCTCACCAATCCATTTTTAGAAGTTTTAAGTGGCACCGTTAGGCTGCCGAGTTTTCGTAAGGGATTTTTCATCTCACTTTTATTCCCATGAGATTTATGCTACATTTTCCACAATTTACTTTGATTGGTGTATGTACTTCCCATTATTTTACTCATTGTGTAATATAATTTCTTTTATGAGTATTTACATCAATGTTGTATTTTCCTTCTTTCACGAGGTGTATGTTTCGAAAGATACCCATGTCAGTAAGAGAACCTTTCACCCTCCTCTTTTTAAAAGACTTATTTTGTTGGGTCTTTTAATTTACATATTGTTATGTTGGGATATGTTCTCATATATCCTTATTGATGTAAATTTTATTTACAAGTGATGAGATACCCTTTTTTTTATCTCTCATCAACTCATTTTGATGTGACGTCGTTAGGCTGTCAAGGGAACTTCTTAACCCAATTTCGATTTCTTTGGGTTCAATATGTATTTATTGAATATGTCATCCTTTGAATATGTGTGAATGAACTTTGATTATTTTACACTTAATATCCACTTATATTTGGTGTATTCGTTTGTCACACATAATTATGTAATTGATTTATCCTTAAACCAAGGATACTGTCTTTGTAAGGGACTTTGTCTCAATCTCCATTCATTGAGGCATATTTTGTTTTATACACAACCTTCTTTTATACGATGTATAAACCCCTTTTAATTTTACATTTATCCAAAAGGAATATTTTTATACGAAGCGTTTTAAAAAACGACAAAAGGGAATGTTTTTTTCATACGTATGCGGAGACAACGACTTCTCCGCCGCCATGACCATTATTTGAGTTTCGGATTACTCTACAAGCCATACCTTATTTTTAAAAGAAAAATAAATACCATGTTTTAATTTTCTTTTATTTTGGTATTGAAAATGGTTTTCATAATGTTTTTTAATATCAAGGTGTTTTATTGATATCTTGTGATTGAATGGTGGAAATGTTATGTTTTCTTTATGCATGTTTTATGTGATAAGATTATGTTATGGTTCTTGGGAATTGTTATGAAGACGGGTGGTTCCGTGATAAACTAAGGGCGAGTGAGCCCGATATAGCTCTCCAATTCATTGGGTAACACAAAGGAGTGAAACGTTAAGGTTTCTCCGAAGAGATTTAGGGAATATACTGTGGTGGGTATTCCAAACGTAACCAAGAGGGTTACTCCCTACGTAAGAATGTTATGAATGCCTCAAGTTACCTTTATGTCTTATGATTTCTATGATTTATTCATGATTTTATGAGATATGTTAAAGTGCTTATGTTTTATGGGTAAAGTATGATTTCATTCTTATGTATACATGTACTCATGTTTTCTTTCCATATTTTTATATCCCTTACTGAGCTTTTTATACTCATCCCAAGTTTTTGAAATTTTTTTCACAGGTTAAGGGAAGGGTACATGATATGATGATAGTGTTAAGGAAGTGTCAAGAAAGAATCCATGTTTTATTTTAAATATGTTTCCATTGATGGGAAAAATGAATACTATCTTTTATGTAACCACTTTGTTTAAACGTGGAATGTAATGCAAGTTTTATGATCTAATTCTCTAAAACTCCAAACCTAAAAAGACCCTCAATGTGTAATCTTGTAGTAACTCAATATTAAGTAAGGTTTAAGTCTGGGGCCTTATATTATAGAAGTAAGAAATAATTTCTACAAGTATGTTAAATCGAATAGACTCAAATTGATTTGAAAACTTTGGAAGAAACTTGAAGGAATTAAATTTCTCAAATAGTTTTTAATGGACCTGCGTACCATCACCGGAAAAGGTTCGCAGACCATATGAACCGTGAACCAATAATACATGGAATGACCTATCAGGCACTAACCAGCAGAGCGATGGACAATAAACCCAGGCACCTGCGAACCACATAATTGGGGTAATCAAGTTCATTAAGGCCATCTGTATACCATCTTGAGAACTCATCAATTTGTAGACTAAGTAAATTGGTAAGGTTCTATGAACCATGAATCGTGAACCAAAACCACCACAAACCCCGGTTAACTGAGTCTTCTGCGGATCAAGATATCTCTTCACGGGCTTCCAAAAATGGTGACTGATGACCATAGATATTATTTCCCCATTAATCTATAAAAGGAACATATAAGGAATTGAGAAATGATAGATGAAGAAAGCACAAAGGAGACCCTAGAGGTTGGATGTAATAATTCATATAGGATTCCAGCTTCAGTCTCGAATCATCGATGGGGCCCAAATTAAAAACCATGTTTCTGCAGATATAACCATCCACTAACCATAAAATGAAGGAACTCAATAATAATGGGAGAACCATGAACCTAATTGGTGAAATTGAGAACCACATATTCCTCACAGATGAATTACCCATGAATGATAATCCCTAGGACCCTCCTTCGATATGGTGTTCCACATAGTGTATCATTATGCAGATTTAACCTAGAACCACTTACTACATCAGTATGTGGATGGAACCCAAAACGGTGTGACAGACCACATTCAAGACCATGTACCACTATGGTGCATGATGGTCTATGCCCAAGCCCGTGTACTGCTTCAGTATGTTGATGAACCCTCTACCCGCATACCACTATGGTTTGCAGATCTCCCCCCATTCTACATAAGAAAACAATACGCATAATGTGGTGTCTTTGGGTATTATTTCCTCAAGCTCCAATATCACCCCTCCATTTCTGCCCAGTCCTCCATAGCTACTCTAAGAACCAGTCCCCCAAAATTAAGCCAAAGCCTCCTCCAAAGCCACCAGACCTGTATGATCAGATCATTGGGTACATCAATGCACCCCTTAGAGTCTTTATAACCATGGTAAGAGGAGTCACGAAGTCTCTCCACACAACGGTTCAGACTCCAGGGATATCTGTAATTCTACATTCCCATGGTAACCCAAAGTCTAACCTTAGGACAGTGACAGGAACCTCCCCATTATAGGGATTAAGGGTGATCACTTGTTTTTTCATTTAATGAGGAATGGTGATCAGTCAAAAAAGTTATGTTCACTTCTCCTTTTTATGAGAGTTGAAATTCCTCCCCTTTCTCGGAATGCGTTCCAAGGCACTCCCACTGAGGTAAGTCCCCAATCTTCTGAGTGCTGAGCCGTATGACCTCCAATGTCATCCCACATTAAAAGGTTAATCAATAAACTCCCTATTCCCTAGTCTCCTTGACCTCTTCCACCATAGGCCCTCCACCTCCCATCAGTAGGGTAGGAGGTATGTGGTTGGTTGGATCTCTCACATCCTCTTGTTTGTTACACTGAGCATGAATCACGTGGGCTTAGATATTTGTGATGGTCACAACATCCACACACATCTAAACTATGAGAACTCTGATTCTTGGTAAAATCAGGATATGTAGGATTCCTACTTGAAGGCCCGAGCTCAAAAGGGGTGCCCTTCCAAAAGGTTCCACCCAACCATGTACCCTTACATGGGCCACTCCCATGAGCAATACCCAAGTTTTGCGAACTACGTGGGCTCTGATTCCTCTCTTGAGGATACATAAGAAGACCATATTATGGGTCTGATCCCAACATATAGTCACCTTTCATCCCCTCTGGATGACGATAAACTACAGAGTACCTTATTTCATGTCTTAAGTTAGTATTACCTTCATATCATCAAATATATGTATGCCTGTGATGATCCTGAAAACCAGGGGTATCCTGTGGACACACTCTTTGGGAATGAACCAAGGATTCAAGAACATATGAACATGAATTAAATATATAAGAGAGTCTCATAATAGGAAATAATCCCCCCATAAAAAAGGGTGAGGTGAGCCCAACCTCCCATACTCTTGACCAATGGAGTCCTTAAGTGTCGTTTTCCAAATCATAATCCAAAGAGCACCTTCCTTTGGAAAGAAGGTCCATGAATCATGGATACTAGGTTCATTGGGTGTTTCTGGCTCCACAAATAAACCCGTTGGAGACCATATGAGGAAGTTATATCCTGAGAGGACTGATTTCACAAATACTCGACCCCATGCAATCGCCTGTTGGGACAATTTTACTATAGCACCTACCTCACAATAAATAAGGGATAAACTGTCCAGTCCCTGAAGGGTTAATAAAATCCTCCTTTAAAGGATGATGATGTAGATCAGGTTGAAACAAATATGGAGACATGAAAGTTTCTATAATAATGTAAAAATTATTGTCACCCGTCAGACCATTTTTATTTTTTCTCAACCATGCACCCACATCTCCCTCAGAGGATAAACAAAAGTGGTGAAACCGACATTAATCTTTAACCAAGGTGGCGGTATTACCCCACTCAAGCCCCTTCGTATAACAAAAGGGGGGGGGGAAGGAGTCCAAGATGAATCTTTAAATATGTATATGTTCAAGATAATGATACTTTGACGGAGTTTTTTGGTCTGTATATGTCATATATGTATATTGCAGGTTTCTGCAGAGCAAACTTCAATCGAAATGACCTCCTGATGACCAATGAAGACACGCACCTCAGCGATCCTGTAGGAGGCCGAGGCCCCGATGAAGAGTAGGACCCCTCACCTACACAGTGTCTTAAACACTGGGTATCCAACATTCTGGTCAAAGAGTTCCACCGAAATGGTACTCTTCCCATGGTGGAGGCCGCGAGACAAGCCCTCCAGTCTGCAAAATCTTTCCAGTCACCTCCTCAGCCACGACCGACACCCCAACACAAGGCAGACTTGGTGGTCATCTCAAACCATTTTAGGATCCTATCCCCAAATCATAACAACAAGTACCTCCCTTATATTAGGGAGGTATATGAAGTCAATGCTAAAAATTCATCTCAACTGCACAGGGGTCCTACTCACGGGCCCCTTCCAGAGAGTGTTGCCGCTGACACCGGGTGACCAAGTCTCCTCACACTGAATAAGACCTTATACCGAGGGCACCTACTGAAGTCCAAAAGACCCAGGCCCCTCAGGCTACCCACCAAGGGTGGAAAATATATATTCAAGAACATGCATCACCTGGGTTCCTGAGGAGAAACTCCACCGTAAAAACATAGCGACATTCAACGTGTAGACATATAACTCTACCCTTTTCGCTCGAGCCCACCACATAAATAGGGTGGAACAATACGAGCACATTCACATTCCTGCTAGTGCTCTCCAGTCTCTCCATACAGACAAAGTAGAAAACTACAGGAATATGTAGATATCTATCGGTGAACAAGAAGCCTATTATCCAAATAGAGCAGCATCCACCTACACGCAAGCACAAAAACCTACTAATGCGTATTAAGCCCGCCATCCAAACAGGGCAACGAGAAAATATGAGTAGAGTATAATTCCTACAGATGCATACAAATCCTATGAGACAAATACAATGGAAAACGAGAAGATTAAATCCCCGCTCATGAATATGAATCCCACCAGTCAAATATAGTGGCAACCAGAGAAGACAACCAGCAGCAGAATCATTCCTCTATGCTAGCACAGGAGAACTGCCAGTATCTACTGAAAACCCATGGGAGACTGGAGCAGGCCCAAAATCCTACTCCGACATCAGAATGAGCCTTCATAACCATTCCATCCAAAGATGTATCTCATCACATCCTAGTAATTATGGAAGATTAGACATTGATTCGAGACCATATCCTCCAAACATGCCAAGATATCATTGCATCAACAGAAAAGGTGAGAAACCAGGACCACAACCCAGTTTCCTTGAATGGAATGACTTACTCACAAAATGGGTTAGTCAATCTAGAGTAGTTATGAATCCCTACTCAAGTTCAGAAGGTTCAATGGAAATATCCCATGATACACAGACAACTAGATCGAGATAAAATTCTCATTCCAACTTGGGGATGCTGGTCCACCGTGGTGGCCACTCCAGGGCAGGAATATATTCCTGCCAAAAATCAAGATGCCTATCAGTGTATCCCAGCAGCATCAAAAGACCCAACAAGATAGATAACCGTATATGAAGGTCGTTACCGACAGCAGGTGGCCCCGATTACTTGCAAGAGAGTGCCCAAAAATGAAATCCACTAAAGCAAACCAAAAAACGAAGAGTAGATAAATGATCCTACTCTTCTAGAAGCTGGGGTTCTTGACTCCCTTGAACATATATCAGCAAAGGCTCAAGACCTTGTTAGTCCATTACCAAATTATGGAAGTGGAAGTATCATTTGAAAAGGCCCTCTCCACAATGTGTCTACCAATAGATCTAAAGTTCTTCCCCTAAGAACCAACAAGGTCTTACTCCATGGGCTAGGAATGATCAATAATGAGAGCCCATATCTTGATTCATGTCAGGGTAGCCCTCCCCTTGACCTAAAGATCAGACAATAAGAAGGTACTCCCCTTGATATCATCTGCCCTGATGGTCCTCCCTAGGGTATACACTACAGACATGCTTCTCCCTGTAGTTGGACGTTGAGTCATGATGGAAGTCCTTGCCATGATGATAGTCATTGAGAAGGCCCTCCCCGTAATGGTGGTTGCTGTGAAGGCCCTCCCCATAGTAACATCAAGTAACAAGAAGGTCATCTCCTCATTAAATTACATCCTTAAGGCCCTCCCCAAGATGTAAAATTTAGAAATTCTCCATACAGCTAGGTATCAAGCTTTGATAGTAGTCCTCGCCATCATAGCAGTCATTGTGAAGGCCCTACCCACAATTACATCAAGAAATGAGAAGGTCCTCCCCTCATTTTAGTACATCCCAAAGGCCCTCCCCAGGATGTACATTGTATAAATTCTCCCTGCATCCAGGTATCAAGCTGTGATAGTAGTCCTCTCCATCATAGTAGTCATTGAGAAGGTCCTCCCCTTAGTGACATCAAGCAACGAGAAATTACTCCCCTCACTGTAGCCCGCCCTAAAGGTCCTCCCCAGGGCATATGCCATAGGGACACTCCCTATGGTTGGAAATAAAGTTGAAATGGTAGCCCTCTCTATTAAGGAACCGATTGTGAAGGTCCTCCCCGAAATCAAAATTAATTTTAGAAAGAAGGACCTCCCCTTGCTAGAACAAATGTGAGAAAGCCCTCCTATGCTGAGGCACTCAGAAATATGGAGTCAGACATATCAAGAACTCCGTCTATAAAGAGTGACATCTTTTCTCAACCATAGGATGGTCCAGGGCCACACTTATCTTCTGAGCCACCCCCGTGCCATTCACATATCAATGAGGCTACCACCAGCCTAGCTGCTTGGAACAAAATTATTAAGAATCAATCAAGCTATACATATTAATTAGAGGAGTATCCAGAAGAATAACAGTAGGATATGATACTTGTGAGAAGACAACTAGTTAAGGATAATATACCGGTGATGTGTTAGCCTATGACCAATTCTCACTTTGACATACTAGGGGAGTTGTCTAGGGAATGTATGCATGACATTAGCCTCAATATGTGGACGAATCTTCACCAGCTAAAAGAAATGTTCTTGACCTATGAAGGGTATGCGGTCCATGTCAACATGTTAGGGGAGATTCTCCATCTAATTGACCTGGAAGCCCTCCTGTTCAGATGGGATCCACAATCAGAAAGGTGAAAGAAAAACCTGGAACTAGCTTGACTCCATGCACTGCACAAGTTGAGTTGCCTCATTAGCGACGCCCTGATTGGATTTTATATTTAGAGATGGGGAGAACATGAAGCTCTAAACTTCACCACATGTCCTGTCCAACAGACCTCGTTGAAAATGATAACTTTCAATTTCATTACCTAGAGGCATCGGTCAAATGAAATCCCTTCTCAGGAAATATGGAATACTAAACAAAAACTAGCCCAGAGTAAGTCTCAAAAGCATTAGGTCCTAAGAGATCAAGACATTGAAAAGATTTTGAGCCAGGCAATCAAGAACATCCAACATGATTCCCACCTAATGGAATTCAACTAGCAAGTAATGCTCATGTATTCAAAAGCCCATAAATCATGTATAGGTCTAATTCCATACTTGGCTCACACCCACATGGGAGTGCATGAAATAAAAAAGGTGGAAATAGTAGCGACTACCACCAAAATTTGGGAACAACACCATTTTATAGGGCTTGGGGAATTTTTAACTCAAAATGACCTCGTAAGACCAAAAAATATAGACCGTAGCACATCAATGGAAGAACAGAAGCAACTCCAGCCCGCAGGGCTGGGGGAATTTTTACCTCAAGTTCCTGCATAGTGGACATCTATCTTCTCCTGGCTAGGAAGAATGATGAGCAGTGAAGTCAATCATTATATCCTGTCTCGTGGTTCTCACCCCCTAAGATGAAGGCGCATTATGAGGTCAGATCAGGGCTCCCCTTGGGTCAATCCTCACCCAGAAACCCAAATAATACCACAGAATGGAAGGAAAAATTCCAACAAAGGATACAGAAAGCCTTCTTACCATTCGACACCAGGTACACCACCCACAATGTGGTATGCATAAATGAACATGGTAAACATCAACCCCAAGGATCTCATAGGAAATGATAAAAAGGAAGAGGATGAAAGAGAATATGACTCACTCCCAGAGGCATCCCACACTGAGGCTGATGGCATGCATACCTGGAACCAGAGAGAATTCCTAAATTTAGGCTCCCCATCAATTAATCCATCATCACCTCCCTCACAAAACCCCAACAAAGAGAAGAATAAATCCCATGTCATCTATGACCCACCTCCTCCTCCCCCTGATAATGTGTCCCTCACTCTCTAGGAAGTATTTTCTAAGAATAATCAAAAATGAAAGAGATCAGGTGAATTAATGTTGAGCTGCGTCGAGGGAGCTATCTTTCTGGATGTGTTCCCCATGAAGAAGGTCAACAGGTATTCCTAGAAGAGGTGACCTTACCAAAGGAACTCATCCTGGTGAATGAAGTCAAGCTCGGAGGCCCATCCAACCTAGCATTGGGATCATCAAACTACTTAAATCTATCCCCAAAAGGACATAAAGATCCCCCCACTAGGAAGGTAGATAGGGTATATTTAGGTGAACACACAAAAGATACCCCCAACTGGGTACCCACCCCAAATTATAGCAACACCAGCACGTCCAACTTTGGCCACTACTGCACCCGACCAAGCTCAAGATGAGCAGGATATGAATCAAGGGATCTTGAATACCGTCAAGCAACTAATAGCTCGACTAGAATCCATGGAGGGGTGGAGCGCTCCGATACAACTAGAGAGAAAACCCTACCCTGATTGGGTGAGCAATTTTTCTCCACCAATAAACTTTGAAAACCCTGTATTCCTAGTGTTCAATGGCTCGGGAGACCCGAAACAAAATTTAATTCACTACTCCTCTTACTGTGACCCCATGATGGGAACTTCAAAGTAGAAAGAAGCAGTAAAACACATATTCTTCATGCGAACCCTGTAGGGTTCGGCCTTCGTATGGTATACTAGCTTTCCAGCTAACTCAATCATAGTATAGGAGGACTGCTAGTGAAAGTTTCTCTTCCAGTTTAGTTTGACATTGCCTAAGACAACGGTCAGTGATCTCATGTACTGCAAGTAGTGAGATAATGAAAGAGTTTCAAACTTCATTGCCATATGGAAATGCCTGACTTATTACCTAAAGTGGCTGCTCCCCCAAGATGAAATTCTCTCTATGTGCATCGACAACCTTCATGATGAATTGTGAACAACACTCATCCCAGTGAAGTACACAAGTGGGTTCTAATATTTCTCTTCCATTTTCCAAAGGATAGAAGAATCCTTGAAGTGGACCAATATCAAGTCACGAGTGGCTCCATAAGCCCCAGGAAAAAGAGTGGGAAAAGCTGAAGTATCTTCTTTCATGCTTAAGCCACCCGACACCAGCTCCAGTTGCGAGGCCTCCACCGAAACCCATGGGACCCCTTGGACACCAACAACCAACCCCAACTTGGAAATATGAGAGAAGGGGTGCTAACATAAATTATTTTAAGGAATGAAGAAATAAATTATACTCATTCTGAGATGACCAGGTCTTTGACTATTTCATAGCCTCTATGAATGAAACTTTCTATGGCTACCAGAGCCAAAGGGAGTCAATGAAGTGGGTCTTGAAGACTGTCCAAATTATTTTCCCTATCACCAAATACAGAGAAACACCATCTAGTAATGCTTCATCTTCAAGGATCTCTAGAAAAAGATGGTGTATTAAGGGCATGTCAAGTTGGGTCTGCTGCCAGCACAAGTAGTGTATGTTTCCACCTCAGAATCAAGAGAGGAAGAGGAATGGAAAACAGTCGCCAGTAAGAAGTAGAATTTTTTTTACAATTGGATGACCCAAAAAACAATAAATTGAGTTCATGGAATCCTCTAGGATTAGTTAAAACAATAAACCGTTCCCCTAATAGCTCCTGATGCAACATAACCATCATCCTCATCCCCACAGTCCTCTATGGTCCAGAAGGGAAGAAAGCAGGAGAAAAAAGATGGGATGAAACCGAAGCTGAAGAAAATGTTGAAACTTTTGGAATTCATGCCAGAAAACTTGGTACAACGGGTGATTCCCCGCTAAATAGTACAATGGGCACTGCCCCGCCAAATGGCACCATCATAAGAAGACAGCCAGAAAAAAATATTATCGGAGCAAAGATTGATATTCATCTCCATAAATTTTATTGACATGATGAACCCCTTTTCTGATGGATACTATGGACACAAACCTCAATTTCCCATGCCCAACTAGAGTACTGAAGGAAGAGGCTACAATGGATGAGGGTTTCTTGGAAGGCATGATCGTGGCAAGAGTCAAATTCCCAGCCACGTCTTAACTCAAACCATTTACATTGCAAAAACTCACATAAGGACCATCTAACAGAAACAATGAGAATCATAATGTTACTTCTCCTCCACCAAAAGAAATCTGAGCCCATTTATCATGGAGTATCTGTCGAAGGAAGAAAAAATATCAAATCACCCAAGGAGTATGGGAGAACTAGTTTGACCAAACCTAGAAAGGATCGCAACTACACCAGATCTTGTCATAGAGGCTAGACCATATACGTCTAAAGATCAAGCCCAAGTGTTTATGAAAGTGAAACCCTAAGACAATAATCACTGACCTTTAGAGTATAAATATGATATTCTAAAGTAGCTAGCTTTAGTAACATAAAATCTATCAATACTAGATGATTTGAGTCTGCCCGCAGACCTTAGGGAGGCACTCATCGAAGCCTTACTAAGTCCCCAAGAATTCGAGTTCAAAGTAGAAGTGGCTAAAGTCTATCAGATGGAGAAAAATTATGAAGAATGTCATGCCATCATCTCCCTCACAGACAAGGATGAAGACGCCATCATGAAAGGGCACATCAAACCCTTATATGTGTCCGGTAAGATAAATGACATTGATGTCTGGAGAATTTTCATAGACAATGGATCTAGGTTCAATCTCCTCCCTCTATGAACACTTTTTCGATTAGTCTATGATGAGGATAGTTTGAAACCCTGCACGACAACTCTTCTGGGATATGAAAAAAGTGAGCAGAATTCATTGGGATGAATCAAGATTAAAACTTGGCTTTGAGATATCATGTCAGATTCTGAGTTCCTGGTAGTATGGAAAATAATGACCTTCAACGTCCTATTAGGGAGGCCCTGGATGCATCACCACACTACAATTCTGTCATCATACCATCAATGCATCAAATATTTCACTAATGGAAAAAATGGGACATTACATGCCGATAAATCCCCATTCGAATCCTGTGAGTCACATTACATAAATACAGGGTTCTATTAACCGATAGATAAGTAGTCTTTGATAGATAACGTTGATTGGATCACTGCCCCGAATGGATTGGAAATGGCTCCCGCTGACCCCGTCGAACAGCTTGGGGAGGAGTGTGTATTACCCATCAATCAAGTTGGATGGATCAGTTTAAGCCTAGAAAAAAACTCAATTTTCTGCATGATTTCTATTATGGACGCCAAGTCCAAAGACATGGAATAATAGTTTGACTCCTATGATGTTAGGAAAATCCCTAACAAAGATGCTCCCGATCCATCCTTAGGACCCCAAGCCATTCCCTCCTTACTCACTAAGGAATAAAATTATTTCTCTCCCAATGTTGGAGAGTTAATCTCAAAAATTCTCTCTCCATCAGAAGAGGAAGAAGATGATGAAGAGGATGATAAAGAAGAAGAATATGAAAACCTCAAAGATTCCCCTCCCGCATTCTAAGAATGTGTCTCCACAACAATTGATGAACTTAGGGAGATAAAACTGGGCACTGAATACGACCCGCAACCCACTCTAATTAGTGTGGCTATTCCTGTCAATGAACAAGAGACATATAACTCCTTCCTGAAGAAGAATTGAGATTTGTTTTTTTGAAACTATATAGAAATTCCAGGCCTCGTTCCTGAGGTCACCACTCACCATATAGGTCTGCCATCACCGTGGCTATAAGCAGGCAGCCAGAAGGACCCACGCAACACATTCTTCCAAAATAGAGGCTAAGGTTGACAAGATGATCAAATCCAACTTCATACGAGAAGTCTAATATCTGATATGGATAATAAACATTGTCCCTATTAAAAACAAGAATGAAAAAATTAGGATTTACATTGACTTCAGGGAACTTAATCAACACTACCTGAAAGATGATTTTCCGATCCCGATCATAGAATTTTTGATCAATGTAACCACCAAATATGAGGTCCTCTCTTTCATGGGAAACTATTATGGATAAAACCAGATAAGAATGACCTGATGATATGAAGAAGATATTAATTTTAGGCTCCCTCAAAGAGTTTTATGATATAAGGTTATTTCCTTTAGTCTAAAAAATGTCGGCGCTATATATCAGAACACTTTGCACCACATCTTAAAGACCTTCCTGGGAAAATTCATCGAGTGCTACGTCGATGACCTGGTAGTTAAATCACGACAGCTCTCAAACCACCTGATCAATCCTAAAACTGCCTTTAACAAACTGTGACATCACAGTTTAAAGATGAATCCCCAAAGTGTTCCTTTAGCGTTACCTATAGGAAATTCCTCAACTTTTTCATATGACATTGTGACATCGAAGTCGACCATAAGAAGAAAAAATCCATCCTTGTAATGTCCCCACCTCATAACCTCATCGAGTTGAGAGGTCTCTAGGGGAACCTGACCTATATCTAGCGCTTCATAGCCAAACTGGTGGGTAAATTTTTACATTTCACCAGATTAATGAAGAAAGGGGTTACATATGAGTGGGATACTGATTTTCAATAATAATTCAAAAATCTAAAAATATATCTCATAATCCCACTAGTGCTGATGACTCTAGTTGAGGGGATACCACTCATTTTGTACGTAACCACCTTAGAACGGTTATTAGGCGCCTTACTCACATAGAAGAATGATTCCGGTAGTGAGAACAACCTCTATTACCTTATCCAAAAAATTATTGATGATGAGAATCGATGTTCAAGAATAAAAAAGAACTACCTCTCCCTAATCTTCACAGTTCAGAAATTCATGCATTACCTATAGCACCATGGGGTCTACCTGGTCTCCCACTGAAAAATACTCAAATATATCCTCAACTCTACCATGATAACTAGATGCCTATCACGATGGACAATAATCCTAAAATATTTTTACATATGGTATGTTCTTTATAAGGCTATCAAATTCCAGGCATTAGCAGATTTCTTGGTGGAGAACCGCTCGGAAGAAACAACCCCATTGGATGCCAAACTTCCAAATGAAGAAGTGTTCTACATCCAAGAGGACCCCCATGCACGGGAAATGTACTTCGACAGTGCTTCTAGAATCCCAAAAGGGAAAAGGATGGAGGACCCCAAGCTCAAAAAAGTGGGGCTAAGAGTTATACTCGTATCCCCTAAAAAGGCCATCTTTCCTTACTCCTTTCTACTTTTAGAGGTATGTACAAATAATGAAGTAGAATACTAGACCCTCATTGAGGGCCTAGAGATAGCACTTCATGCATGAACCGAACACCTTAAGATAAAAGGCGATTCCGATCTAGTCATCAAGGAGGTCAATAGTGACTCTACCATTAAGAAAGAAGTATTTCCCTCCTTAATGAACCATGTTCGAGAACTGATGGCATAATTACCATCAGAACCAACACTAAACTATATCCCCTAGTCAAAAAATTCTCAATACAATGCATTGGAAAATGAATCCACAACCCTGGTTGATCCATACTAGGATGAAACAATTATTAGTATTTCCCACCGTCGGATGGTCTTTCCATTTATTCAGAACAATACAGAGGAGATCAATGAGATTAGCCCCGTTTTTGAGCCTTATGGTCACACCACCAACTGGATGACTCCCCTTGAAAATTACCTTTGGAGGGGGGAACTCCCACCAGATAGGGTTGGAAGGGAATATATCTAGAGATGGGTAGTCAACTTTGTCTTATACAATAGGGAACACCAAGAAAAGGTTCTTTACAAATGAGGCCTTGATGGAGTCCTTCTCAGGTGCATTGATGGAGAAGAGACTACTGCCATCATGAAAGAAGTGCATGCTGAAGCTTGTGGAGCGTACCAATCGACAACCAAAATCTCTCATCAAATTCGAAGGCTTGGATACTATTGGCCCACTATGATATAAGATTATGCCATATTTGATAAGAAGTTCCATTCCTTCCAAGTTCATGCCAATTTTATTCACCGACCCCCAGAGCTACTTCATACAGCGGAGTACTCCTAGCCATTCACTACCTGAGGGATGGATGTTGTGGGACCATATCCCCCCACTACAGCCAAAAAATTCAAGTTCATACTCACAGTAACCGACTTCTTTTACAAATGGGATGAAGCCATACCCTTTAAAGAATTTGGGGTGAAAAGCATCATTAGCATTGTGAAAGCCAACATCATTACTAGATTTGGTGTCCCTCATGCAATATTGATAGGAAACAACACCAACTTCTTCTCTTCTGAGTTGGAAAAGTTATACCAGGAGTATGGAATCAAAGCCAATCGTTTATCCCATTACCATGCGACGACCAACGGGAAGATAGAGGATTTAAATAAGACTCTATCCAAAATACTCCAAAAGATAATCATGTCCAGGAAAGCTTCTTCATGCTTTATGGTCTTACTAGACCACGACCCGCACTACCACTCAAGAAACCCCATACTCACTAGTATACGGGGTAGAGGCAGTTTTGCCTATCAAAATTTAATTTACTTCACTTAGTGTGGCCATTTTAGACCAACTGTCCATGGAAAAGCAATCCTAGTGAAGGTTTTATGAGTTGGAGAATCTAGATGAGAAAATACTGCACACTTTTCACCATTTATAAGTCTACCAAAATCAGATCACACGAGCAATAAAAAAAAGGTTCAGCTTTGATATTTCCTCAAAGGAGAGATTGTGATGGTCCTCAGAACCCTAATGATACATAGGAATAAGCCCACAAATCTTGAACCAAAGTGGGAGGGACCATATTTCATACATAGGGTCTATTATAATGAAGCATACACCTTGATATAAATGGATGGAAAACTCATCACGACTCCAAAAAATGCAAGGTTTTTGAAGAAGTACTTCACGTAAAAGCAACGCCCATTCACAGTCTAAACTCTATGACCCTAAACTATGAGTTATAGTCTTATCCAAATGACATTAAACTATATATAACTCATTCCTAAAACATGAAATTAAATTGTGATTCTAGTGTACTCGCTGCATGACTCTGAACTGTATGGAATAACATCCAAGCTGCGAGACATTAAACCACATAACATAAATCATACTTATCGCATAATGATAAACTACACGATCCCTCATAGAACTAAATACTGATTGATTCCCATTAATTAGTGGGATACGTAGCAATTCCTCGATCCTCAATCTTGGCCCAACCCCCACCATATAAAAAATTCCTCTATCATGTCCTATATCTCCCCATATTTATGAGGGAAACCCTTGTCACTCCTTATTTATCACATCAAGTATGACTCACGTGAGATTAGGATCAGTGGTAAGGATTCCCTTATGCAAACAAACTATAGAGAAATATGGTAGACCCGACATTTATAGCAGATGAAACCAAAATTCCCCTACTCCTATATTCAAGTCACATCAGTAGAGGGAGCATTCAGAACTACGTGCGGCTTGATTACTACCTTTGTAGGATATGTAGTGATGCCCGAATTTGGAATCCTGGCCCAACCACCAACAAAAAAAATCCCTCACATGTCCCTATTCATATACCTAACCTTTGTAGAGAATGTTTAGAACTACACATGACTTGATTATTTCCCTTGTAGGATATGTAGTGACGCCCAAATTTGGAATCCCAACCTATCCACCACCAAAAAAATTTCCCCTTCCTCCGTGTGTAGGTCAGACTCATACAGGGAGTCCATGAAAGGTCCTAACTGCATGAAAATAAACTAAAAGATTCTTTTAGAGTCATGTGCGGCCCAATTTTCAATGTTATGAGATCCCACACATGGCCCCCCACTCATAAGAAGTAAAAATATCATGCTTTGCCTCATACATATGAGTCAGATCTATGTGAAAGCTCTAGTAGTTCACTGCTAATCATGGTCTGGGTATTTCTTACATTCCAAGACACATCTTACCATTTTTTAAACTCTATACTATGGGAAATATTGGATCTCTATACACATTCATGGTCATCTGAGGTGGAAGTCCAATGTCATTTGGATTCCTTTGTTTGACTATGCACATCATGCCCTAGTGGCTCTGCATATTTCTTCTACAAAATGGTCATCGATCAAAGGAAAATTCTTCTTTAGGAGAGTCTTCTCTTAACTGGGTATTCCCAATGTCTTCCAAGCCCCATGTCATTTCTCTTGATCTAAGTTACCACCCAAGACTATGGTTTAAACCTTCTATCATCACTCATGTCTAAGGAACACCATAACATCCCGATCATGATTAACTCAAAGATATTAATGTTATTTATGACAACATAACATCCTCACTTTATTACTCTAAACTACACAACATAATTTCCTCACTGTACGATGTTAAATTTCAAGGCCAGAATCATCCTTAATGTATGAAATTAAACTACATAGCATTGGTTTAAGCCTAAATTTCTCCCTATTATTGATTTTTCTATTCTTAAGTGGTGATTTGGAATCGTCTTAATCCCTTGTTTCTCACACCAAGCATAGCTCACATGATCTTAGGGATCTCAATAATAGATCCAACATGAATTCATGGAAAATTAGTCCAGGAATTTGGTCCTAGCAACATGACCCTAAAAGTCATGTCATGATTCCATTCCCCGTAAAGAACCCCACGTCTTGGATGTATGATGTTAAAATAAAGGGTACCCCAAAATGGGATGAATTCCTTACCCTTCATATGAGTCAGATCTATATAGGGGATACCTAGTTCCATGAGTGAATCACAACCCGAATGTATATAATGTATCTGGATACAATCCTACCATACCTTAAACTCCATTCTCTGAGTGATCTTGGATCCCCATAATCTTCCATGGCCATCGAACATGGAAGGCCAGTGTCATGTGGACACCTTTGTTTAACTATGA
The DNA here is from genome assembly GCA_963277665.1 of Viscum album. Classification (NCBI taxonomy): domain Eukaryota; kingdom Viridiplantae; phylum Streptophyta; class Magnoliopsida; order Santalales; family Viscaceae; genus Viscum; species Viscum album. The sequence continues at coordinate 225,440 of CAUJRU010000253.1, forward strand.
ACATCATGCCCCAGTGGCTTTACATATGATACCTACAATAAATCCTTAAATCAAATAAAAATTCATCCCCAAGAGAGTCCTCTCCTATCTCAATATTGCCAATGGATTCCAAGCCTCATGACTTCCCTCCTGATTCAAGGGCCCTCAAATTCATGGTTTACATTCTCCTTCCTACCCACGTCCTAAATATATCAGAACATGCTGGATCGATTCACCTCTGGTATCTCTTGAGGTTTTCTTTAAAATAAAGATACCCCATCCATATATGTGAAGTTGATCTATATATAAGAAGGAAAAATGCCCCCACTTATTTCTGGGTTCCTTAGAAGAGTTCAGCTAAAAGAAATGTACCTTTTCATTCTCAGGTGCACCCCTTTCCAAAGGTCATATGTTGTGTTTAGAAAGGACCCAATCTCCATAATCCTTCATACCCATTAGAGATGGAAGGTTGGTTTCCTACGAACACCTTTGTTTGACTATGCACATCATGCCCCGATGGCTCTGCATATGATGCCTACAAGACGACCATCAATAAAAGTTAAATTAATCCTCTAGAGAGTCCTTTATAGTTTTCATATGCTCATATGACATTGATGTCCCATATCACCCCCATATTTGGAAAACCCCTATGGATAACAACTTACATATCTTCCTCTTTTCAAATTCCTAGACATGAAAAAGATTTTTAATTAAACTAACCATCCACCAGCTCACCCTTACGTAAGTAATAATCGTGTGGGAGTGGTTGTATTCTGAAAGACAATATGAATTCCCCTAATACTTTCAGAAATCATCACTTAGACAGGCCACCCACTGTGACTCTCAACATCAAAACAAATTCAAAGTGTTGTAAATCTTCCCGGGATATTGGAGATGGAAGGATAGTGTCCTGTGGAAACCTTTGTTTGACTATGTACATAATGCCCCAATGGCTCTGCATATGGATCCTACAAAATTTCCATCAATCAAATGAAAATTCATCCTTAGGAGAGTCCTTTCCTACCTTCATATGCTTGAAACGACTCCCGAGCCTCATACATGTCCAAAATTCACAAATTTAGGGTCAAGAAAAATCCCTCATTCATGTTTGAAAGTTATTAGAACATTCCTGGATGATGAATCCCAATTTGGGGCCCATACCCTAACAACTTTAGTCAAATATTCTCAACCTAAATCATCAGTAATAAGTCTGATTGGCATGACTATAAACTGCCAGTGAAAAAAATTCCATAATCACCAGAGTGAAAATCCGCAAAGGGAACCTCTGGATCAAAGTCAAGTATCAAATCTTTAAACCTGTACCATGTATAGTTTATAAAAATAATGTGTGTTAAGGTATCAAAAGAGATGTAAATCTTGTTAGGTCGAAAACCCGCAAAGGGCGGCCTAAAAAAAAGTCAATTTATGCCTGCTAAGCCCATGTTAAATAGGATTAGGAAAAAATTAGGGTAACAATGGTAAAAGACGAAATTTTTTGTGAGGCTTTCCATAAAACCTCAGAAATAGTCAAAATACGCTCACTGAGTCCCATGGTTTAGGAAAAATTTAGAGCCTGATTTGATTATTTCAATTTTCTGGTTTTGAATCATGGTTTAAAATTAATATGTGATCAAAATGATGTTTATATGATTGATTATGATCAATTTAAATGATAGGAAAATAAAAATAAGAATAATTTTAAGGAAAATTAGTTTCATTGATTTTAACAAAAAAATGGAGGATCATCCACAACCTTGAGCCTCTCCTCATGAGTGGGACATGATCGTTACAGAAGATGTTCACTAGAGTCACAAAGTTACATCAATAATTGATGCGACTCCTCAATGGATTAGAAAAGCTTTAATAAATTCGCAGTCTCAGCCTCCGTGATTTCACTCAGTGCCTCCATACCCCTCATGGATTTTAGGCTAGTCCTTTCTCCTTCTTTCATTTTCCATTTCCCCTCCTCAATGGAGACCGCGGCCCAGGCTCACTCCTATTTAATCTACTCTAGTTTCTAGATCCGTTTCACCACTTCTTGGTCGAGTTTTTCTACCAAAGACTCTTGCTTCATGAGTTCATTTTGTAACCTCACAATTTCTCCAGCGTGATTGGAAGCTTCATCAATGAGAATTTTCCACATGTTAGTAAGATGAGCCATCGACTCTGCTGTGGAAATTTGAGACTCTAGAATACCGGTTGATTCTCGATTAGTGAAAAACTTCCTCACTATATCATGAATATAATGATAGTCAAATCCATCAAAACCTAGGACCAAAAACTTGAGGTGTAATTTTGGAAACCTTGTTGGAATCTCGGCCGATGGGGTCTGAGAAATTAATCTCCAAATTTTCCTCCATACCTTTTGACAGATAGGATGAGGATCGGCCAATCCATCTTGATTGGTCTCAAATTCACTCTTTGATGACAAAATATAGTCAAGAATGAACATCACAAGAGAGGGACTCGATTCAGTGGCTACATCGCAACTCAACCCTACAATGGCCTCATCTATGGTAGTTGTAATGAAGGATAGAGTGGGGGCATACACCTCTATTTCTAATGATTTTTCTTTCAATTTTGAGAATATGGAGGATATAGATTCAGTACCTCCCACCTCTATAGTAATACCACTACCTAGAACAGGTGGTGCCACATCTTTAGTCATCAGCTGTGCTCCGTGGACACTTAGGAATACTGAAGACCCAAGACCGTACTCAGTTGAAATAGTAACCCCAAGGCAGCCCTCAAAAATTCACTTATTGATATAAGGATTTTAGGGATATTCAGTTCGGAGAAGGGTACTAGTCTTGAGATCCTGAGGGCAGAAAACAAAACTTCTCTCAGAATTGGAAAAAAGGGTATGATGACCTACTCCAAATTTTCAAGGGTCAGGACATCAACCTCCCTGGTGATTGTGACTTCTACAGAGTCAACATGAGTAGGCAGAGTATCAATCCCTAAATGGGATCCATCCACAGGGGTAAAATTCATTTGACCAAGATTAATTTATTCCTCAATATTTAAATCCCCTCCAAAATCCAGTAGGGCTTGGGGATCGCCACTAGATTTAGCCCCTGCCATAAAGGTCACCCTATCTCTATCCATGAGAGCCAACTAAACATGGCTAAATGAGCCCTAAAATTCTGGATGTTCTTACACTATTGAGGTAGAGATAATTCGAGTAGGAGCAGGCACACCTGAAGGGTCGACAATACACTAATCTATTTAATTGAACCTGGTCCCCCACTTTGGTCAACCACAAAGGTTGGTGACCCTTCCTCTGCCAGAAAGGGGACATGAGCCATAGATTCCTGAGCAGCCACCATCTAGCTACTGATAAGACCTATATAGAAATACACACAGGCACACACTAGTGAGTCAAAAAAATAAGGGTACTCAGTTTAACTACTAGGTGAACAGACGATTACTTGTGATTCCCCTCCTAATGTTCTTTGACAGTTGGGAGGCTTTCTTGCATTTCTTTAATTATCACAGAGATGGTTCCTGAATAATAGAACCCAAAGGAGTTGGAGGGGGAAATTCCCTGGAGGGGTCTGAAATGACCACTTCCATGTGTTCTTGGGATCTAGGGGATCCTTCCGTAGTACCCCTACCACCGGTAGGGCGCACTCCCCAACTACAGTGCCTCTAAGAGAATAAATTGGGGAAATAGCCATTTCTCAAGACCCTTTAGGCCCCTAGAAAATAAAAAGGGGAGGGGGAACCTTTATCATCTCCACAAAAAAAAACAATTTAAGTCCAGAGGTTATAGATAAAACAACCTCTCCTATCAACCATGGGAGTACTGCCATCAATGCCACATGGTCTGACCAGTAATGTCTGTCTGAAGGTCCATGGAGACAATTGTCCATTTCATTCAAGTAGGCAGCCACCACATCAGGATCTTCTTCAGATGAAATACTGGTAGGAACAATGGTTCACCCAAAATCTGGAAGGTCAAAAAATCCTTCCTGAAGAAGCCTCCATATATCTTCATTTCAATCATTCTCCCTCAGTTCATCTGAAACCTTCCAGGTTTCCGGAAATGAAGCCGTGAATGGGATGGACAATGTTCGAATATTGGTGCAGGAGTGAAGAGTGGGTTTTTACAACTAAAAGTTTTCTAGGGAGTCCCTGCAAACTCAGGACCCTGAGAAGATGAAAGCTTATGATACATTTGGAGTAAGTAAGAAACTTTTTCCGTGGAAGCCACAATAGGTGATCCAACAACATCGTTATCCTCACCATCGTTCTATGGTCACAACATGACAAGTACCATATGTGTTTATTTGTGGTGACCACTTCAGGAATTGATGAGGGTAACAAGGTCCTCAAGGTAACAACCCACCCCCTCAGTATCCTCATCAAAAGAAACATCAGCGAGTGCTGACACATAGCCAATGCCAATAAGAGAAACTTCCCTAGTTCGGAGGAGCTTCCATAAAGAATGAGGGGACTGGTCACGAGTAGATTGATGGAATTTCAAAAGGTCCCATTTCCTCCAGGCCACTAGAAAATTAGCATCGAGGGGAATGGATGGTGGACTCCCAACAGTAGCTTCAGCAGCTCGTTCAGCCACCCATGAGATCATGACCCCATATTTTACAATTTTCCTTAGGGGGATCCAAGAGGCTTTCAGAGGACTTTTCTTGGTCGAGAGTGTTATACAAGTCCCTTTTTATTCTCCTTTACCTTTTCCCCATATTCCTTGGAATTTTTCACGATAGGAACTAGGTCAGCTAATTGGCCATCGGGATATGATTTAACCCAGGACTCATCATAGATTTTGGTAAAGAAGGGCATAAAATACCTAGAATCTAGAAGTATGGTCTGGCACTAGGTGTCCTCCTAGGTTAACATCAGCCATAATTGATGGGATATCATCAGATGATTCTATTTATAGGCACTATTTAGGGAGGGGGGACACAAATTCTAGACACATTTAAATTGACAACTAAATCTGCAGGGTACATATCTCTCGTAAATAAGCCCCCCTTCGATACGGGCAACTAGGACACCTTCTCTCAAAGAGAATAAGTAAACTTGGTTGAAAAAGTATTCGAATTAATTATTTGTAATAATACTGGTAGGGGAATCATAAGGATGATAAGAGAAACATTTGTAAACATTGATATAAGCCATTAAGTCTTTCTTATTCTTTTAGGTTTTATCCTCTTACTTATCCTATGAAGCCCAAGACACCGGTATAACCCCGCTAGTAATCTAAAGATATGGTCGGAGGGCGGAATGTGGAATTGGTAAGGAATTGATAAAGGTATACCTTGTATGTGGGCTCCTATCGATCTCCAAATAATTTGGAAGGTCCCAGTCATCCATTAAGGTGGTCCCCCCTCACTGATCCAACCCAGTAGGCAATAAATCTTGTCCAATACTGGGATAACTAAATTGATGAATCTTACAGTAGCCATCCGAGCATAAATGATGAAAGTTGAGGCTCTCACACCACCAGATTCCCGTACTGGTAAGAGCCACCTACTTAGAAACATGGGCAAGAAGGCCTCTATTCAAAATAATTGATCGACGTTAGGGATGATCCCCCATCCCCACTCATAAAACTTCCCATCTTCCAGGGTGGGCCAATAGGTACCCGCTCGCCTCCAGGTTGTTTTAGTAGGAAAAGACCTAGGTCTCCAATGATTGGGCTCTAGAACAGTATGCTTAACAAAGGCACCAAACCACTCATCAAAAGAAACATCCTACTTCAGACATGGATTGATTTCCTTCAAAAGTGACTTCCCCTGAACGATGAGTTTCTTGGCCAAAGGATGGGTTTTTTCCTCTTCATCCCAAACAGAGGAGGGAGGTAGGAATTCATCATACATATCCCCAAAAATAGGGACTCATGAGATTAACCAGATGTCTCAAAGGATGATTCAGACCTCCCCGTGGGTTAAATGAAAAGTATTGGTGTCTTGGATCCACCTTATCAAGATTTGTGAAATAAGAGAGTTAGGACGGTGAGTGTATGTATGAGATACCCAAGCAGCCTCATATAGTCCCATGATATGCATCTCGGTTCAAAATTGTTCGCAACTCTGGAGAACCCAAAAAGGACACCCCCAATCTAAGACAAACGAGCCTCGAGTGAAAAGATGCTGCCTGGATGACCATCCATGCTGCTCGTTCATTGTAGCTTTCTACGTAATGCTCTAGTAGAAGTGGGCTGTCTTGTCTAGATTCCACTGCACCTCCTCTAAAGTTCATGGTGCGTAGCTCAATAAGGACTCGAAGGCAATATCTCTATGAAGGTACTGCCCCTTGGAAGAAATCAAGGCCTTCGGGATAGAGGTGTTAATTATCCAGGAAAAAGGATGATCGGTTGGATTTGATGCTGGGATCAAGGTATTATAAAATAGACCAAACCCATAAGAAGGAAGCCTCTCTGAATCTGGGTATTCCCTTTGACTCACTGTAAGAAAATTTGATAGAAATTGGTGTAATGGAATGACCAGAATTTTTTCATTAGCCAAATATGCCATGTTCTTCGATCTTTCATCAGTAGAAGAAATAGGGTAGTAACAGTAGCCTCATAAGGAGCAGAAACGTCAGTGGAAACCTATGAAAGATTCATTTAAGACTGGATATAAATATCCAAAAATCCCACAAAAAATTTAGTACAGTATTTTTTTTGGATAAAGGACATGAAAAAATGGCTAAAGGACTTAAAAAAGTGTCTGCATGGGGTCCGTGTACTATTCTCAGAAACAGTACGTGACAAAAATTTCCCGCATGGTGCATGATACATGGAAGAAATCCCTACATGCTACACGATATGCGAAGATAATCCCTGCATACTGATGCGGTATGTAGAAGCATTATACGGCATACAACCATGGTAGGCGAAACACCTGCAAGGTGCTAGCCTGCAGAGCATTGTCCAGTGAACAAAAGGGTTCACATAAGGTGGACACTGAGAACCAAGACCTCGCTAAGTCCATATTAAAAGTTTATGTTTAAAAGTTTAAGTTCATATTATTAAGGATTAAAGTCCAGTTCTCTGTTTCAAGCTTGGTGTGCGGGACACACAAACCACATAGTGTTATCATACACGGAGGTCTGGATTTTAGTTTTAAATTCCACAATGCAGTTCACGAAACCCAAAATCTGGTTCTTGGATAGAAGCAATGGTGAAAAGTTTGGTTCGCGTAAAGTATAAAGAGGTTCGAAAACACTATTTTTTGCAAAAGAGATGGTACGGGAAGGTCGAGAAATCTGAGGGAGATTTGAGATCACTTTTCGCCACAAGAAATAGTAAAAGACAAATGACATGGGACCCTATATATAGGTGTGGTCCCCTCCTACTGGATGTATCTATTCTAACAAAAACCATTTTAGTTAAGGAGCACTTCTACATTGGAATAGTCTCCTCTTCATTCCGAACACACCCCATTATGTTGGGGGGAATTTTTAGGGTCTTGAAAACTTTTCCAAGGGAATAAAGTACTCTCACCATCACTTTACATAAGGAAGGAAGCATTATTACAAGTTTAGTAAAGTGAATGGATTCAAATTGAGTTGAAAACTTCAGAATAAACTTAAAGGAATTAAAATTCTCAAAGATTTTTTAAGAGACCCACATACCATCACCAAGAAAGGTTCGCGGACCGTATGAACTTAGAACCACCAGTACGCAGAATCACCCGCGAGGCACTAGCCTGTAGAGCAATGGACAAGGAACCCAGGTGCCCACGAACCACATCACTAGGGGAATCAAGAATGGAATGGTTATCCTCATACCTTCTTGTAAGCTCAGAAATTCGTGGACTAAGAAAATTGGCAAGGTTTCGCGAACCATGACTCACGAACCACAACCTCTGCAAACCCCGATTGACCGAGTATTCTACAGATCAAGATATCTTTTCATGGGCTTCCGAAAATGGTGCCGCATGACCATAGTTATGATTGCACCATTTCTCTATAAAAGGATCATATAAGGAATTGAGAAAGGATGGATGAAGAAAGTACATAGGAGACCCCAGAGGTTAGAAGTAAGAATTCAGAGAGGATTCCAGATTTAGTCCCGAATCATCGACAAAGCCCAAATTGAAAACCACATTTCGGCATGTATAACTAGATACTAACCATAAAACTAATTAACTAAATAATAATGGGAGAACTACAAACCTAATTGGTGAAATCGAGAACCACATATTCCTCACGAATGAACTCCACATGAACGATAGTCTCCAGGACCATCCTTCGATATGGTGTTCCACATAGTGCATCGTTATGAAGATTTAACCCAGTACTGTGTACTACATCAGTACATAGATGGAACCCAAAGAGGCATGAAAGACCACATTCAGGGCCACGTACCACTATGGTACATGATGGTCTATGCCCAAGCCCACGTACTACTTCGATACACAGACGACCCATCTACCTGCATACCACTATGGTATGCCAAGCTCCCCCCATTCTGTATAAGAAAAAAGTATCTAGAATGGGGTGTATTTGGGTATTCTTTCCTCCAGATCCAATATTGACCCTCTGTTACCGTTCAGTCCTCCATATTTCCTTCACAAACCAGTCCCCTGACATCAGGCCAAAGCCTCATCCAAATCCACCAGACCTGTATGATCAGATCATCGGGAGCATTAGTGCACCCCTTACATATCCATGGTAAGAAGAGTCATGAAGTCTATCCCTACAATGGTTCGGACTCCAGAGATGTCTGTAAGTCTACATTCCCTTGGTAACCTAGAGTCCAACCTTGGGACACTGACATGAACCACCCCGTTCTAGGGATTAAGGGTGATAATTTTTTTTCTCTTTCAAGGAGGAATGGTGATCAGTTAAAGGAGTTATGTTCGATTCTCCTTTTGATGAGAGTCAACATTCCTCCCCTTTCCCAGAATGCATTCCGCAACGCTCCCACTGAGGTAAGTCCCCAATCTTCTGAGGGCCTAGCCACATGACCTCCAATGTCATCCCACATTAAAAGGTTCATCGCTCTATCCCCTCTTCCCCAGTCACCCTGGACTCTTCTGCCATAGTACCACCCTCTCCCATAAGTAGGAGAGGAGGTTTTTGGTTGGTTAGATCTCTCACATCCTCTTGTTTCTCACACCTATCATGACTCACATGGGTTTAGATATTCGTGATGATTACTACATTTACACAAATATGAACTACGTGAACTCTGATTCCTAGTCAAATCAGGATACGTAGGATGCCTGATTGAAGGCCTGAACTCAAATGGGGTTCCCTTCTAAATGGGTCCACCCAACCATGTCCCCTCAAATGGGCCGTTCCCATGCGTAAGCCCCAAGTTTCCCAAACTACGTGGGATCTGATTTCTATCTCGAGGATACATAGGAATCCCATATTATGGGTCCAATCCAAAAATCAATTCACCTTACACCCCCTGGATGATGATAAACTCTATAGTGCCTTATTGCATGGATTAAGTTAGAATTACCTCCGTAGCATCAAATCCATGTATGCCTATGATGATCCTGTAAACCAAAGGTATCCCATTGACATACTCTTCAGGAATGAACCAAATATTCAAGAACATATTAACACAACTTAAATCTACAAGAGAGTCCTAGAATAGGAAATAATACCCCCCCAAAAGGGTGCAGTGAGCCTGACCTCCCATCCTCTCGACCAATGGAGTCCTTAAGTATTATTTGGAAAATCATTATCTAACGAGCGCCTGCCTTTGGAAAGCATGTAATGGCCCAGACCTCTCCGACCCTTTCCTTTGTCAAAAGAAGGCCACAAAGTGTTACGAAGGGTAAAATGGACTTTTCCCACACTTTCCAGAATTTTGAAACTACACGCCGTGTAGTTTGAGTACACGCCATGTACTCCCTTTCCGGGTATACCCCATGTTGCAAGTCGTGTCCTTGCTGTGTGGAATAATGGGTGCACGCCGTGTGACCAGTTCTACACGCCGTGTAGTCCCTCCCCACGTATGCGTTACCAGTCAATGGTCGTGTGCTGTGTTGGAGATGTGTCCTTGTCGTGTGCAATAAATGAGTACACGTCGTGTGTCCAAACTACATGCCGTGTAGTCCTTCCCCGCGTATGCGTTACCCTCAAACCGTGTGTTGACCAGTCAACGGCTGCGGAGCCGTGTTGGAAGCCGCGTAGAGACCGTGTGAAAGAACTGAGTACACGCCATGTACCATAAATTACACACCGTGTACTTTTTCTTTTCACGCCTATAAAAGGAGGGGTCCTCTCCTCCTTTTCAACACACACCTCTCCTCCTCTCTCCTCAGAGTAGAGCTCTCTTAAGAGACTCGAAGGCTCTTCCTTCCATAACTTCTTCATCCGAGCTCCGATTTATGATCCGTCAGTGGCCAAGGGATCGTAACGACGAGGCGGAGCTTCTGAGCTTGGATCTGTTGTCTTTCCTTTGGCCTTTACTTTACTAACTCCACCCGAGGAGGTTTTTACAGGACCCAACAGAAGTGACGAACGCCGACGGACGTCTTCTAAGGTTGATCTGGGGGAGAGTTGCGATCAGGAATCTATTGAGGTAGGGATCATACCTTCATCTCTCTGATTTGTGCATCATGCAGGGTGGGTATCCTCTTGTTTTCACGAGGAATATTTGACCCATTAAATAAAGATAATAACTGGTTAAAGAACGAGGGTGGGAAGTTGGGATTGTTGTTACTTTATATCCTGTGATATTATGTTGTGAATTGAATGAGCTTCTGCCTATGGAAAATCACAGTCGTTGGGGCCCTTTGCTTACGCAATTAAATGTTTCCCTCTCCTTCTGGATTTTCTTATGGATGGAACTTTTTGGAATGTGGAAATTGGTTAATCACGTAAAGTTGGATGTTAAAATCTGGAACCCTTGTGTGATCACCCCGGTTAAACAAAATGGAATAATGAACATGTGGGTGTTGGCTTGGTTACGTGGCATGTGATGGGGGTGTTTTGTGGGTTGTTGTGGATAGGGTGGGCAGCGGGGCTGCGATAAATGGTATTAAAGGGATGATGATGTGCGGGTTCGGTGTGGTCGTGGTTATGGTGGTTGGAAGCAGGGTTGTAGGGATGGGTTTGAATGTGAACGAGCTATGGGTTAGGATTATTAAATAAAAAGTAGAAGAGTTAATGAATGGTAGGTCATGGTAATGGAACGAGTTTAATAATCAATGGGGTTGGTTGGTTAATAAGAGGACTTGGTTGTGTTGCTTGTGTTTTCCTAACTTGATTTGTGGATGTCAGGGTTATGTTTTATGAACGATCGATGTGGTTGGTTGTGGATAGTTGCCCAGTAGTTAAGGAACTAAATAAACTAATTCTGCTGAAACGTGAAAACCTAAATGGGGTTGGGGTTGTTTGTTGTATGCATGCTTCGTAGTAGCAGTGCCAAGGCACGTGATCAGTTTCTCTGTTTAGAAGCCATAGGTTGGGTTGTGTGGTTGGTAAATATATATATCTGTATGTTTTGTGTTTTATCGCACCCCACAAATGTAGAGCACTTCGTGCCGAACACTCCCATTTCATGGGAGAGGGTGTTTTTCCCTTAGTTACTAGCTCCTTCCTGGTCCTTCTCCCCTAGGCTGTGATGGCTTGAGGCGAACTTACACCTAAGACTCTTCGGGTAGGTTTCTATTGAGGTTGTTTTAGCCCAAGAATCTTCAGGCAGGTTCTATTGTTTCCCAAGAATCTTCGAGATGAGGCCCAGGTGTGTGCGGACAAGATACATGGTTGTGAGGCCTAGGTGTGTACGGGCAGGATACGTGGTTGTGAGGCCCAGGTGTGTGCGGGTGAGATACGTGGTTGTGAGGCCCAGGTGTGTGCAGGCAGGATACGTGGTTGTGAGGCCCAGGTGTGTGCAGGCGGGATACATGGTAGTGAGGCCCAGGTGTGTGCGGGCGGGGAGAGTGTGGCAGCGTCAGGACGTTCATCGTTAGGAAGAGCAGCTAACTAAAGGGAAATGGTGCGGGGTAACCAATACTCTTGTTTCTTATATAATACTACCTGTTGTGCTTGTGTTTTTGGTGAGTGTGGATGGTGAGGTTGGGTGGATAGAATTCCTTGCTAGGTTTCTTCTATTGTTCTCACGGGACATTAGGATGTATCCCCACTTGTGCACGAGAGGTTTAGGTTTCCCTACTGAGTATACTTGTATGCTCACCCTACGTTTACTTTCAGGTTTACAAGAGGACTACCAGGGCCGTGCGAGAACCTACTAGTCGGACAGTTGGAGTTGTTGATGTTGCTGTACCTTGTTTTCTTTTGGTATTGTACTTTGAGATTTCTTGTACTTGTACCTTGTTATAAAATTATTTAAACATGCATGTGGGCTTGGTTTGGGTTTATTTATATACACTGGTTCTTTTCCTTTTTGGTGGTTGACTTGTCCTATTTCCCAATCCTAAATAATAAAAAAATGGTAATGCCTCCCATATTTGTGAAAACGCATACCCTTGGTGCTAGTCGCCACCCTGGGGCCTACTGGAGGCGGGACTCGGGGGTCATTATCTCCTTTTCACCATTGCCAGCTTAGGAGGGGCATCTTTGGTGGAAGGGGGTCGTGACAGAATGCTATCAGAGGTGGTGTGAGGTACGATTTGTTTGTTCAACACTCTTATTTCTGCTTTGTTCGATTCAGGAGCCTTTCACTCCTTTGTTGCACCTGGTCTAGCCCATGCTTTGGGACTAGATGTAGAGAGACTTTCCGTACCAATGGTGCTGAGTACACCAGTTGGAGGCCAGACTAGCGTATCTTGTGTTTTCCGGGGATGTGGGCTGATGTTGGGACCACATCGATCTAGTGGGGACCTTCTTCTATTACAGATTCAGCCATAAGATGTCATCCTAGGAATCGACTGGTTGTTTTATGTTAGTGCCGTTATCGACTGCTTCCGGAGAAGAGTCGTGTTCTCCAACATGGATGGGCAGCGCGTATCTTTTTTTGGCGAGAGGATCTATCAGGCGGGAAGCCGGCGTATGGAGAATCTCCTTTCCTTGTTAGGCGGGTTATTAGTGGTTCCAGCTGATACAGAGATGATGGATGTCCCGGAAGTTGTTGGGGAGTTCCTAGATGTTTTTCATGAGGAGGTTGTGACTCTACCCCCCCGACGTGACGTTGAGTTTGGGATAGACTTACAGCCTAGTGACCGTCCGATTTCGATGGCCCCTTATCGGATGGCACCTTCGGAGTTGCGGGAGTTGTGGATTCAGATTGACGATCTGATGGAAAAGGGTTTTGTTCGACCCAGCGTGTCACCATGGGGTGCTCCAGTTTTGTTCGTGAAGAAGGAAGATGGTGGTCTCAGGCTATGCATAGACTACCAAAGGTTTAACCAGGTAATGGTCAAGAACCACTACCCCCTTCCAAGGATAGATGATCTCTTCGACCAGCTGAGGGGAGCAGGTTGGTTCTCTAAGATTGATCTACGATCGGGATATCATAAGCTGAGGGTAAAGGACAGTGACATCTTGAAGACGGATTTCAGGTGCAGGTATGGGAACTTCGAGTTTGTAGTGATGCCGTTTGGAGTTACGAATGCACCAGCTGTGTTCATGGGACTTATGAACTTTTTTTTCCGGGAGTTTCTGGACCGGTTCGTCATTGTGTTTATCTATGACATCCTGATCTACTCAAGGTAATAGGAGGAGCACGTTGAGCATCTCAGGGCAGTCTTGGAAGTCCTTCGACACCACCAGCTTTACAGGAAATTGTCGAAGTGTAAGTTCTTGACGCAAAAAGTTTACTTCCTTGGGCATGTGGTGTCTCAGCATGGAGTATCGGTGGACCCGTCGAAGGTGGAGGTAGTTATTTATTGGGAATCACCCAAGAGTGTGGTAGAAGTTCATAGTTTCCTGGGGTTAGCAGGTTACTATCAGAGGTTTGTTTCGGGCTTCTCTCGAGTTTCTGCTCCTTTTACAGCTTTGACGAGGAAGAACCAGGTCATCCTATGGAGCGAGCAGTGCCAGAAAGCTTTTGACTACCTGAAGGAGAAGTTGGTCAGTGCTCCCATACTCATGTTTCCAGAGGAAGGATTGTTGTATGAGGTGTTTTGTGATGCTTCTTCCCTTGGTCTGGGGTGCGTGCTGATGCTGAAGAAGGGAGTGATTTGTTATGGGTCTAGGAAGTTGCGCCCTCATGAGTGTAACCATGCCACCCATGACCTGGAGCTTGTAGCAGTAGTGTTCTCACTAAAGTTGTGGCGACATTACCTCTTTGGGGAGCACTTTGTGATCTTCTCAGATCACAAGATCCTGCGTTATATCTTCTCCCAGCGTGACCTGAACTTATGGCAGTGGAGATGGGTCGAGTTTCTCTAAGACTATGACTTTGAGATATCTTACACTGAAGGTAAGGGAAACGTTGTGGTTGATGCCCTGAGCAGGAAGTCGCATCAGGAAGTAGTTCGGGAATCCGCTGATGCTTGGAAGGCGATGGGAGAGTTGGCTACCTTACACTTGGATGCAAGGGTAGAAGGTGTTATAGGATATTTGTTTCAGATGACGGTGCATTCGTCCTTGTTACAGCAGGTGGAAGAGTCTTAGTGGGGGGACTCCGAGGCAGAAGTGATGCAGGATCGTGTCGATCAGGGGAACGCTCCAGAAGGATGGTCAGAGGATAGCCGACATCAGATGCTTTTCCATGGAAGGTTGTTTGTTCCGGAGGCGATGCATGAGGGAGTTCTCCGTGAGTTTCATAGCTCAGCCTTGGCAGTACATCCAGGAGTTTCAAAAATGTACCGAGGCCTGAGGGATCGGTTTTTGTGGCCCAGGGTGAAACGGGTAGTGGCGGAGTTTGTGGCTAAATGCCTAGTGTGTCAGCAAGTGAAGGCTGAACACCGTGTTCCCGGTGGTTTGTTGCATCCTTTAGATGTCCCCGAGCAGAAGTGGGATGACATCTCAATGGACTTCGTCATAGGACTACCCAAAGCTCAGGGTGGTTATGATGCTATCTGGGTGGTGGTGGATCGACTGACGAAATCAGCTCACTTATTAGCAATTAAAGAGTCAGGACCGGTGAGTACCTTAGCACAGAGGTACGTAGATGAGGTGGTACGTTTGCATGGAGTCCCGAATACTATCGTCTCAGATCGGGATACTCGGTTTACCTCACCAGTCTGGAGGGGGTTACAACATGCTTTTGGAACCCAGCTACGCCTTAGCACTGCTTTCCACCCCCAGACCGATGGGCAGATGGAGCAGACTATCCAGATGTTGGAGGACATGCTGCGAGCATGCGTTCTGGATTTCGGAGGATCATGGGTACGACACTTTCCTTTAGTAGAGTTTTACTACAACAACATCTTCCACTCTACTATTGTCATGGCACCGTTTGAGGCTTTGTATGGAAGGCCATTTCATTCACCCATTTGCTGGGCAGAGGTTGGTGAGACAGGTGCTCTTGGGCCAGAGGTAGTGCAGAGCACCACAGAGAAAGTCCAGCTTGTACGTGAGAGGATGAAAACGGCTTAGGACCGACAGAAGTATTATGCTGATCGTTGGAGGAGGCCCTTGGAGTTCGAGGTGGGAGATCATGTGTTCTTGAAGGTTTTACCTCGAAGGGGTCAGCGGAGGTTTGGGAAAGGGAGAAAGCTCTCACCTAGGTTCATCAGACCTTTTGAGGTCCTGAGGCGAGTCAGCAAGGTGGAATATCAGCTGGCCCTGCCACCTCAGTTGGAGAAGGTTCATGACATCTTCCACGTCTCCCAGCTTCGTCGGTACTTACACGACGACTCCCACGTTATCGACTGGGGAGAGTTAGATATGGGAGACGACGCGACCTTCGAGGAATGACCAGTCAGAATCGAATATTGTAAAGAGAAGGTGATCCGTGGACGAACCATTCCCTTGGTTCGTGTGTTGTGGAGGCATGACGGCCTCGAGGATAGCACTTGGTAGCGGGAGACCCAGATGCACGCTCAGTACCCGGAGTTGTTTTGACTTGTGTTTTTCCCTTGTTCTTCTGAGCTTTGTGTTGATGTTGTACTCTATACCTTTGATATATGGAATGCTTGGCTTGTCAGTTGTGAGACCTTTTGTTTCTTTGTTCCCTGGTAATGTGTAACATGTCCGGATGTGTAGGAAAGGGAAAAACCAGACCCTTAATCGAGACACATTAATGCAGATGCGATTGAACCCGTGCAGGCGAGTCAGTGACGCCTAAAGCGGATAATATCTCGATATAGGTGAAGGAATTCCCCAAACCCACATTTTCGGGCAGTGTGTTGGTTGTGTGGTGTTGGGGTTAGTGCGAGTTGAAAATCCTAATGTGTGAAAGTGGGAAGACCCAATTCTTAATCGAGACGCATTAATGAGGATGCGATTAAACCCGTGCAGGCGAGTCAGTGCCACCTAAAGCGGATAATATCTCGAAATAGGAGAAGGAATTCCTAACACATATGATTAGGGTTGTTGGTTGGGTTCCTATTATAACGAGAACCCTAAGAGGTATCTTGTTGGGTTCCTCTGGGTTGGTTTTTGAATTCTCGGGGATGAGAATGTTTAAGAGGTATCTGATGTAATGGCCCGGACCTCTCCGGCCCTTTCCTTTGTCAAAAGAAGGCCATGAAGTGTTTTAGAGGGTAAAATGGAATTTTCCCACACTTTACAGAATTTTGAAACTACAAGCCGTGTAGTTTGAGTACACGCCGTGTACTCCCTTTCCGGGTATACCCCGTGTTGCAAGCCGTGTCCTTGCTGTGTGGAATAATGGGTGCACGCCGTGTGACCAGTTCTACACGCCGTGTAGTCCCTCCCCGCATATGCGTTACCAGTCAACGGCCGTGTACCGTGTTGGAGCCGTGTCCTTTCTATGTGCAATAAATGAGTACACACCATGTGTCCAAACTACACGCCATGTAGTCCTTCCCCACGTATGTGTTACCCTCAAACCGTGTGTTGACCAGTCAACGGCCGCAGAGCCGTGTTGGAAGCCACGTGGAGACCGTGTGAAAGAATCGAGTACACGCCGTTTACCATAAAGTACACGCCGTGTACTTTTGATTTTCACTCCTATAAAAGGAGGGGTCCCCTCCTCCTTTTCAATACACACCTCTCATCCCCTCTCCTCAGAGCAGAGCTCTCTTAAGAGACTCAAAGGCTCTTCCATCCATAACTTCTTCATCCGAGCTTCGATTTACGATCCGTTAGCGGCCACGGGATCGTAACGACGAGGTGGAGCTTCTGAGATTGGATCCGTTGTCTTTCCTTCGGCCTTTCCTTTCCGACCTCCACCCGAAGAGGTTTTTCTGGGACCCGACATAAGTGACGGACGCCGACGGACGTCTTCTAAGGTTGATCCGGGGGAGCGTTGTGATCAGGAATATGTTGAGGTAGGGATATTACCTTCATCTCTCTAATTTGTGCATCATGCGGGGTGGGTATCCTCTTGTTTTCATGAGGAACAGTTGAACCTTTAAATAAATATAATAACTGGTCAAAGAACGGGGATGGGAAGTTGTGATTGCTGTTACTTTATATCCTGTGATATTATGTTGTGAATTGAATGAGCTTCTGCCTACGGAAAATCACAGTCGTTGGGGTCCTTTTCTTACGCAATTAAATGTTTCCCTCTCATTCTGGATTTTCTTATGGATGGAACTTTGTGGAATGTGGAAATTGGTTAATCACGTAAAGTTGGATGTTAAAATCTGGAACCCTTGTGTGATCACCCCAGTTAAACAAAATGGAATAATGAACATGTGGGTGTTGGATTGGTTACGTGGCATGAGATGGGGGTGTTTTTTGGGTTTTTGTGGATAGGGTGGGCAGCGGGGCTGCGATAAATGGTATTAAAGGGATGATGATGTGCGGGTTCGGTGTGGTCGTGGTTATGGTGGTTGGCAGCGGGGCTGTAGGGATGGGTTTGAATGTGAACGGGCTATGGGTTATGATTATTAAATAAAAAGTGGAAGAGTTAATGAATGGTGGGTCATGGTGATGGAACGAGTTTAATAATTAATGGGGTTGGTTGGTTAATAAGAGGACTTGGTTGTGTTTCTTGTGTTTTCCTAACTTTATTTGTGGATGGTAGGGTTATGTTTTATGAACGATCGATGTGGTTGGTTGTGGATAGTTGCCCAGTAGTTAAGGAACTAAATAAACTAATTCTGCTGAAACGTGAAAACCTAAATGGGGTTGGGGTTGTTTGTTGTATGCATGCTTCGTAGTAGCAGTGCCGAAGCACGTGCTCAGTTTCTCTGTTTAGAAGCCATAGATTGGGTTGTGTGGTTAGTAAATATATAAATCTGTATCTTTTGTGTTTTATCGCACCCCACCCATGTTGAGCACTTAGTGACGAACACTCCCATTTCATGGGAGAGGGTGTTTTTCCCTTAGTTACTAGCTCCTTCCTGCTCCTTCTCCCCTAGGCTGTGATGGCTTGAGGCGAACTTACACCTAAGACTCTTCGGGTAGGTTTTGATTGGGGTGGTTTTAGCCCAACACTCTTTGGGCAGGTTCTACTATTTCCCAAGAATCTTCGGGATGAGGCCCAGGTGTGTGCGAGCAGGATACGTGGTTGTGAGGCCCAGGTGTGTGCGGGCAGGATACGTGGTTGTGAGGCCCAGAAGTGTGCGGGCGGGATACGTGGTTGTGAGGCCCAGGTGTGTGCGTGTAGGATACGTGGTTGTGAGGCCCAGGTGTGTACGGGTGGGATACGTAGTAGTGAGGCCCAGGTGTGTGCGGGCGGGGAGA
The DNA here is from genome assembly GCA_963277665.1 of Viscum album. Taxonomy (NCBI): domain Eukaryota; kingdom Viridiplantae; phylum Streptophyta; class Magnoliopsida; order Santalales; family Viscaceae; genus Viscum; species Viscum album. Next base: position 244,082 of record CAUJRU010000253.1, read on the forward strand.
GTGTGGCAGCGTCAGGAAGTTCATCGTTAGGAAGAGCAGCTAACTAAAGGGAAATGGTGTGGGGTAACCAATACTCTTGTTTCTTATATACTACTACCTGTTGTGCTTGTGTTTTTGGTGAGTGTGGCTGGTGAGGTTGGGTGGATAGAATTCCTTGCTAGGTTTCTTCTGTTGTTCTCACGGTACATTAGGATGTCTCCCCACTTGTGCAAGAGATCTTTAGGTTTCCCTACTGAGTATACTTGTATGCTCACCCTACGTTTGCTTTTAGGTTTCCAGGAGGACTACCAGGGCCGTACGGGACCCTACTAGTCAGACAGTTGGAGTTGTTGTTGTTTCTGTACCTTGTTTTCTTTTGGTATTGTACTTTGAGATTTCTTGTACTTGTACCTTGTTATAAAATTATTTAAACATGCATGTGGTCTTGGTTTGGGTTTATTTATATACACTGGTTCTTTTCCTTTTTGGTGGTTGACTTATCCTATTTCCCGATCCTAAATAATAAAAAAAGGGTAATGCCTCCCATATTTGTGAAAACTCATACCCTTGGTGCTAGTCGCCACCCCGGGGCCTACTGGAGGTGGGACTCGGGGGTCATTATCTCCCTTTCACCATTTCCAGCTCAGGAGGGGCATCTTTGGTGGGAGGGGGTCGTGACAAAGTAGGTCCATGAATCATGGATACTAGGGCCATTGGGTATTTCTAGATCCATGAATAAACCTTTTGGAGACAATATAAGGAAGTTATATCTTGAGAGGACCAATTTCACAAATACTCAACCCCATGCAATCGCCTGCTGGGACCATTTGACTGTAGCACCTCCCTCACAATATAGAAGGGATAAACTGCCCAGTCCCCGTAAGGTTAATCCAATCCTACTTTAAAGGACGATGAAATAGATCAGGTTGAAACAAATATGTAAAAATTATTGTTTCTATAATAATGGATAAATTCTTGTCACCTATTGGACCATTTTTCATTTTTCTCAACCACGCATCCACATCACCCTCGGAGGCGAAACAATCCCATACCACTTTGAAACATTTAAATTATAATCCCTATGAAGATATGAAATTAAATGAACTTATAATATCATGAGATTAAGGATATTCATGATATAACATGTCAAAGGGTAGTATATACATCATAAAAAGTGAATTGGTGTATAATAATGAATAAGTCTCAATGGAATGTAAATTGAGATGAAATACCTTACCTCAACATTTTTGTTGTTGTGTAGTATTTATCCTCCTATACATTGGTTTAAAATATGTTAATAATTATAACAGAACTATAATAATGTTTATAATATCATATATCATCTTATTGCAATATATTATTATATGTTTGTTAACAATATTGCATTACTTTCACTATTTTAGATGTTAATTGCCTAATTTTGTAAAGTATGTTTTGACTTGTTATTTGTTGTTACTATTACATATATCATGATTTAATCATATACATAATTTAAACCATGATTTAATTATAATAAATATACAATATATGGGTATTTATAATGATCTATAATATTTTGAGATAATAAATGAAATGCACCGTTCATAGAGACAGTAGGCCGTACGTATGCTTGAACAATACTTTCATTTCTTTGTCATATTAAAAGGATAAAAAGTAAATGATACATATTTATATTATAATTTCAGTATCATATATATGTTATTCATGTTATATATTTTTATTAAATCTATCCTTCATACATTCCATGTATTGAGTGAACGAGTCACATTGTTTTGAGGAGGTGGTAGTCTACACTTCCACAAACGATGTTATCATATTTACAAAAAATAGAAAATATAATAGAATGCATTATAAAAGAATTAAAGAAGAATAAAGACATAATAAATATCATATATATCATATATAAATATAGTTTCCATCATAATTTCCACCATGAGAGGTGGTAAAGGTAAAATGAACAATCATCGTTTCGTGAGGCGGTAGTTCGCCGTACACATAAACATTATGTTTGTTACCCATTAGATGGAAGTGCATATGAGTGTAGGTTTAACCATTATAATAAAAACATAATAGTATATTGAGGATACTGGTGTTATATAATCATGGATTAATAATATTTGAGGGTGTGGGGAATTAAAATAAAATAAAAGAACTTAAGGAAGAATGTTACCTCTTATTCGGATTATCCCTTTTGGATTTCACCCAAGGGATTCATTGAATTGATTTATTACCAAGTGTAGGATTATAGGATGAGGTTAGGGATTTTTAGGATCTATTTGAGTATATATGTTTCTAGAAAAAAAATTTCTTTATAGGTTTTATGAAGTGGGAGAAGAGGATGCCTTTTTATAGTGGAGGAGGAGTGACACTCTTGTAAATTTTGAGAAATGGAATTCCCCCCATGTTTTTCCCATAGAAAGTGGATCCCATAATAGTAAAATTTCTGGAAAAGGTATTATAGGGTCTAAATATGTACATATAATGTCTCTTTTATAAGTTTATAGTTCATTTTGTCTCTTAAGATTAAGGTTTAGTTCCTTATTAAGATTAATTTTACCTTAATCGTTGTAATTAATCTTAATTACTTTCACCATTATTTTTAGTCAAAAAATAAGTTTAAATTATTATAAATTATAAATTATGATTATAAAAATATGGAATACATTTTTCCAAATTAAAATCCCAAAAGTGGCATAAATTAATTTAAATTTAATCCCGCAGTCGGGACGACAATGTAGGGTTTTAAAGTAAAAATGCTCGAAAGTTTGCTTTGTTTTTATAGTCAATTTAAAAGTGAAATTTATTACAATGACCTAAATTGGATTAATTAATAAATTTTTTATCTAATTAAACTTTAAAACAAATTTAAAATCTAATTTAACTTTATAAATATATTAGATGAAAAAGCAGTTTTGAACTAAAATTTACTATTTTTCACTATTTATTAAAAAATGAAACTTCAAAAGAAATACAAAAAATTTACCCTAACTTAATTTTTATGTTTATATTTAAAATATTAAGTTTTTTTACATATATAATCCATAAAATTTCCAAAAATTATTTTTAAAATAGGTTAGCCATTAAAAGGCGGTAAAAATGCCTTAATAAAAATATAGTATTTTATGCACAAAATTCAGTTTGTTTTTATCTTAAGCCTATAAAATCTATTAGATGAATATTTAAAATATTTTATTCAATATAATATATATATCACATTAATATCACTCAATAATTGTAATTAATTTAATTTATTAGGGTAAAATAACTTTGTGAGCATAAAAATAATAATATTCTCCTTTATATTCAATTGGCTTTCATATTAATTTCTTATTAATTTGTAACCAATGAATTAATTTTATATTTTTATAAACTATAGATTTTCATAATTTTGATAATCCTATTCATAACTATTAATTTAATGGCTATGTTATATTAAATAATATTTTAAGAATATATCATTATCTGGTAAAACTCGATCTTGCATGTAACACAAGCCATTTGAAGAAACTCATTGTTGCATGGGAATTTCACTAACTTAGTATCAAATTCATTGCAAGATATATCACAGATTAAATTTATTTAAAATAGTAAATATATTGTAAAGTATCGGGGTATTATATTCTCTTACACTCTTAGTGATGCGTGTGATACACACTATCAAATACAATATTCATAATTTAGAATTTTGGGGTGTTACAATCATTACTCAAGTTTTTAAAACCATAGTGAAGGATTATTCCATAATAATTCATAAATTTCGATTAAAAACTATTTAGAATAGATGATAACAATGAATATCATGTTGTAATGGGATTTACCATACCATAATGGATGAACATCTGATTTTTACAAAAAAATCCTCACTATTATTTGAATTTCATAATTTATCCATCTCCAAAACCCAATATATAGCAAATGATATCCACCACATCACAATTATCAGCTCCATCAATTCCACAATATAAAACTATAACTCAACCCATTACCTGCATCAACTATAGGCACTCCAAAATACCATGGTGTCAAGGATTGTAATGTAATATAACTCATCACACCATAACCCTAGAAATCATGGTGAATCCACCAGACAAAAATGACCACATAAAAGACTTCATATCCATCACCTCTATGAAAAAAATAATGTTGCAATGATAATATTTTACTATATGTTTTTATTTATAAAATATTTGTTTCTAGTAAAAACCAACTTATCTTCCTCCATTTACCTTTAAAATCACCCCTCAACACCTATAACACCTAAAAACCACAAATTAGTTTATATAAGAAATCAATAACTCTATATTATAGACCTTTCAAATTATTCTCATCCTCTAGAATCTAAATAAATACAACATCTGAGACCCAGATTCAACTAAAAGGTGACCTAAAATCGATTGGACACATAGCCTCAAGTGCATATCTCCAAATGAAAAAGGCTACTAACTATCAGTGAGGGCCTAGGGTGTGTATATGGGGAGACCATTCCCTCGTTATCATAGTGTAGAACTACGAATATACAATGACTAAAAAGTAGTGGAAGCAATAAATCAACCAGACAGATGATAAATGTACAGGATAAGGATATATAAATAATTCCATAAGTGATCTCATATAAAAATGATGATGATACATGGAATGTATCTACAAAAAAAAAACATAGGTATACTTGAAAGGTGTAAAATACATGTAAAAAAATCCCAAAAGACCAAAAACTATCCCAGCTATCATCATGAGCCTCAGCCCGGTCCTATGATCCCCTAATCCTAAACAGAAATTAGAAATCTGTAGTAGGGTGCTTTCCCTTATCCATAACTGCATCCATAAAGTCTATCCAAGTACCCAATGATGGCTCAAACAGGGTGTGAGATACAATCTCAGTCGGTAACCACTCAAAGTTCTAATTACATCCATTTAGGGAATATATAATAATAATAATGTGTAGGTAGTAATAAAATATGTAAGGGAAGTGATAAAAGTAACAACCCATAAAGGTATGGGTTCCCATGGACACCCTTCCTCTGTTACCTGTTTTGGCCTTAGATGGAAGTCTTTGAATAAATATTCAGTCCTGTATCAATTTATAGTCAATTTCATTTTATTAACCAGTTTCATTTAATAAATAAATCTCGGAAATAGGCATGTAGCCCAGTGTTCATTGTAAATATGTGTGATCAATAGTTTCCAAATCAGGCTATCAATCAGTTTTAAGACAAAGATTGAATCCAAGATTATGATTTGTATTAGAAGGTGCATCATATAAGTTATTTCATTTATTATTCAATTAAAAACCTAAGAATGTCCTTGTAATTACTTATTTGTAATCCAAGTATCACTCCAAGTGTATCATAAATCAAGAACCTTATAAACCCATCCATGGAGATCCTCATAAGAACCCAGGTATCACTCTAGGTGTGGTATAACATCACCGCCCACTGATTCCATCCTTGGTGGTTCACTAAGGGACCCTAAGTGTCACTAATGGAATAGATATAGAATCAGCCCACTGATTCCATCCTTGGCAGTTCCTAAAAAGATTACAAGTGTAACTTGAGCATATAACAGTAATCCCCCATGAGTCTATCCTTGGAAATTCATATAAGGAGTCCAAGTATCACTTGGGTGCATGCAAGGAAGTATCCAAATGAGTCCATCCATGGAATTCATATATGAACCCATGTTCCACCCAAGGAATATTCATAATCATTTAAAAAAATTCATTCAATAATGTCAAGGTCAACATCATGATCATTTAAATTCAATTTTACCTCAAGAGGTGGCTCAAGGCATGAGCTAAGCTTAGAAGGATTACCCTCTTAATCATCTCACATGGCAATTTCATTATAAGAGTCAAATCATTATTAACAATAAAATAAAAGGACCAATCCTAAGGACATGTAATCCATTCCATTTATTTAATTCACATTACAATTCAAATTACAATTCAATTTATCAATTGAAATCCCATAGCAAGGGTAAAAAACGCACCTTAAGGATGAACCAATTCAAAAAGCCACTCATGGTGGAAATTTAAATATATAACATACCTGAGGGGTGGTTCCACTTCAAGGAATATAAACTTTAATCAATTATCAATGGGTATCATTATTATATTGATCACTCCTATCCAATTTAAAATGAGGATTAAATTCCATTTCAAGGGAGTCTCTCCAATAAATGGGTGTATGACCCAATAAAATATATATAAAAACTACAACTTTAAGGGAAAAGAATGAGACCACCTAACATAGGTCTTTAGTGGAGTTATCATCCAATATCAAATACTGATTCGACTCAGATAGAGAGAAAATCGAAGAATGAACAAAGAACCTAGAAATATGGAATATTATCTTTTACCTAAATAGCACAACTGATTCTGAGAAGAATAAGTATTGAAAAAAACGTAATTGATAACTCATTGATGTAGATCCAATCAGACTAATGACACTTAATTATGATATCAGATGGAGGAGAGGGATCAAATTCTATAAAATAGCTTCAAAAAGCTCTCTAAACAAAGGTGTTGCTATCTGTAGGAGGAAATGAGAAATGGTTTTAGGTTACAAGATTAAATAATGGGAAAATATTAAATTCACCAAAACCTTGGGTCACATGGTTTGGCCGCACGATTGTCTAAACTATGCACCAATCACACACCCACTACTGTAAGAAGGGGAACTTCATAGGGTTAGTGTGCATAGTTTACCAAACTATGCACAAACCATATAAAAATCCTCTATCAAAAAGTCTGCATTCTTTGTATGCCTGTGCACCTCAAAACGCATGGTTTTTCAAACCATGTAGGCTCCTACAACCCACTATCCAACCTTGAATTATTATAAATAACCATGTGGGTTTCCCCATATGGTTTCTTCTAACAGTGTGACACGACTATTCCTTCCTTAAATTTGGGTTCTGGGATCTAAACAAGCCCTGGACACCCCCGATACCTCCATGAACTCAAAGGGAATTTACATTAGGACATAATTAAGTTTTTAAACTAAGAATTGATGGAAATTAAAATATTCCATACCTCAAGAAAGAAATGGGTTCTTAAAAAATTCCCCCCTAAAGCAATTCATCCCCGAATTTCCTTTCTAAGGGTGGTCAAGAATTTCTAGAGAACAACTCCAGCCACTATGCTTGTACATTAGCCTCCCACTACCAAGTCTCATCCTGTACATGGCTATGTTTCCATATCACCCATACTAGAGGAACTGACCGACCTCAAATAATTTTTATGTTATAATCCACAATAAAAATATGATTCTCCTCAAAGTATGAATCTACCTATAACTCAACCTCATCAGGTTGAAAATCATGATATGGGTTTGAGTGATAAAAGCAAAGCTGAGATACGTGGAAGACCCGATACCTGACCTTAAACTCTAGAGGTCATCTGCGGAGATCGACTTAAGATTTCTATTGAGACTATGTAGTATCCATCCACTTCCAAATAAACTAAACCTTCTATACAGTATCCTACATGAGACATGGTCTAAGCATAGAAAAATATCCTACATCTAACCAGCATAGGGGTGATCAACATGGCCTACCATAAAAATCATCATAATGTGCCATCTGAATAGTATCTCGAAAGCTATTATTATAGGTGAATTCAACCATTGGTATATTCCTCTCCTAAGAGCCCCCAAAATCTTGGTCACATGCTCACAACATGTCCTAAAGCACCTAAATATTTTGCTTAGAATGACCATCGAAATAAGGGTGGTATTCTATACTCAGAATCACCTGTGTATCCAATGCCCTATGTTATCCTCACCAAAACTATGAAGTAAACTAACTAGATCTATCTAAAATGGTAGCATGCGAGACCCCATCAAGTAATATTATATCACAAATATAAAACCTCCCAAGATCATCTACTAAAAATCTCTCCTTGATAGGTAGTAAATGAGAAACCTTTGTGAGCCTATAAAAAACAATCCATAAGAAACCATTATCTTGAGGAGAACTTGGTAAATATATCATAAAATCTATTGTGACATCCTTCCATTTCCACTTGGGAATGGGTAGCTACTGTAAAAGTTTGTCTAGTCGCTGGTGTTCTGTCTTTACCTACTGATATGTAGAACATATCATGACAAAACCTACTATATTTCTTTTCATACCCCACCAATAGTATTAGTGATGTAAATCCCGATACTTCTTGGTGACACCGGGGTGCACTGCCCAAGTTGAAGCTTGAAATTCTCACATCATCTTCTCACACATGTCTTCTAAAACCCACATGCGACCATGTATACATATAATCTTATCCTCATCTACGGTCCAACCAAGAGGAGGATCTTCACCTTCCACACTCTCCCATAAGACCAGACCTTCAGAATCTGATTGATGCCTAATCCTTACTCTATCCATATGGGTATAGGTAATAACTAAGGTTGAAAGAAAATTCTTCCCCTAACTATCCTAAACCTCCAAGTGCATCTTAGAGAACAAAGCTATAATCTTCCACTCGCTATTGGCCTGCTGAACTACCTATATGTAAGTCTTCCTACTTAGTGCATCTGCCACTGCATTTCCTTTACCAGGCATGTAGGAAAGCTCAAATTTAAAATACTATAGGTATTCAAACCACCTTCAAAATCTCTGATTCAGATCATGCTGTGTAAATATGTACTTGAGTCTTTTGTGGTCCATAAACACTACAAAATTATCTCCCAGTAAGTAATGTCTCCAACAATGAAAAGTATGAACAACTACAACTAACTCAAGATCATGTATTGGGTAATTCCTTACATATGGCCTCAACTAATGAGACCTGTATGCCAAAAATTCATCCCCTTATAGAATAACTTCTCCTAGACCGATACTTGATACATCACAATAAAGAGTGTAACTCTTTACTTTATCTGAAAAAATTAGTATCAGCACTGAAGTCAATCTCTATTTCAGCTCCTGGAAGGCTGAATCAAATGAATATGACCATACAAATTTCGCACCCTCCTAATTCAAAATCATGATAGGTGCTGCTAGGCATAAGAAGTCCTGTATAAAATTTCTGTAATATCCATCCAACCCTACGAATCTTTATATTTCAAATATGTTATTGGGATGCTCCCAGAAAACAAAAACTCTCACCTTATCTTGGTCAATTGATACCCCTGTCTCTGAGATAATGTGAACTAGGAAGTGAATATGATCCATCAAGAAGTGGAACTTTGTGAGATTATCATATAACTGATGCTCTCTTATTTTATATAATATAATATCAAGATGGTTGATATGGTCTTTTCAATTTTAAGAATACACTGAGATATCACCTATGAATACCATGAAAAATGAATCTAGCAAAGGATGGAAAACTTGGTTATTTAGTTCCATGAAAGCTTCTGGCACATTCATGAGACTGAACAACATGATCAAATACTCATATAGACCATACATGCTACGAAAGGCTGTAAAAGGCATGTTTGATGGTTTAACATGCACTTGATGATAACCATATATCAAATCAATCATTGAGAATACCAAAGATCCTTGGAGCTGGTCGAAGATATCATCTATCCGTAGTAGAAGATACCGATTCTTAATCATTAGTTAATTCAATTTATGATAACCCATGCATAGACTAAGGGCACCCTTCACCTTTTTCGAAAAAATACTGGTGAACCCCATGGAGAAGTACTAGTTCAGATGAACCCCTTTTCCCCTAAATCCTCTTACCGCCTCTTGAGCTTCTGTATCTCAGTAGTAGTTATATTGTAAGGAGAAATGGATACCGATGTATCTCCTGAAACTAGATTGATATAGAACTCTACCTATCTCACTAGAGGTAATCTTGAAAACTTTTCTGAGAAAACATCCCTGAAATGATCAACTATTAGAGGGAAATCTGCATGATGTGTTCCCCGATCATCCAAATATAAAATTGAAATATGGGTTTTCATTATGCCCAGATCACTATGCTCCAGTCTAGCTTGTCTCTCCTAGATATCCAATTCAACCTTGTGAATGAACTCTCTGCCCTATGGTGATGTCCTTCAGTGATATTAGTCAATGAAATCATGAAAATAAACCAACCATTAAATCATCAGGATGATGTCAAAACCTTTCATCTGGAGGAAAAAGAGGTCCCATACAAAGATACACCAACCAAGATCAAGGGGGAACTCCCTATACTGACATACATCCTCCATTCGAATTCCTAACAGAGTATCAAGCATCATAAATCCATAATAAGTCTGAACACTAAGCCTAAGGATAACTATAATGGGAATAGATATAAATATATGAAATGCATCTGTATATAGAAGATAATATTCTAAAGTAAAGGCTACTAGAATAGTACCTGTCATAGTAGAAGGTATGGAATTCTACTCCTCAGGTTTCAGTTTCACAATGTATATCTGGCCTAATCTGTGACCCTATGACATATCCTGGCTACACTAATCTTATCTACTTTTCTACCACTACAGATTTGGGGTCTGAATACTATAACCATGACCACCACCTTGGCTAGATTGGCTGGCTTTACTCTATCTCCCTATCTGACGAGAAGCCTATGACCCCACTCTTGCACGTGGAGTTAGTGCGATCCCTTTATCACTAGATACTGGAGGAAAATTCCTATAAAAGATCTATATATGACCCATATTTCCATAGGATCGACACTCGGCTGGGTCTCTCATGCACCGAGGCCTCGTATGTGCCGATCTACTACACCGATGACACCTCAAATGGCTACCTAAGTATGTACTCTACCTATTAATATCACCCTGTAAAAGCTCCATATGATGCTTCCTACTATTGGTTGATATAGAACCAGATCCGGGTGCCAAAACTCCCTGGATTTCACCCCTATCCTCTATCAGGTTACGCTATACGATAAGAACCTTATTCAGTATTTCAAAAATGATATTCAGATGAAATAAATTCACCTTTGATTGAATGTCATACCTGATACCATCCTTGATTATCCTAGGTTTAGATAACTCATCACCCATTAGAATAGGTGTGAAGCATTGGTGATCTGTAAAATGGGCTGAATAATCCATGAATGATAATGCACCCTTCTCTAAGTGCATGAACTATTGGGCTCTATCGGACCTGAACGTCTCGGGGTAGAAGTAATCAGAGAAGGATGTATGAAAATACCTCTAAGACATCTCCTTATGATGGACCATATGAGTAATAACATCCTAATATCTCTTGGTGGAATAACACAATATATACATAGAGAGATTTACCCTCCTCTCAAGAGGTGTCTCTAGATTCTCGAATATAGATAACATGACCTCTAGCTATGACTCCATAGCCTGTGGTCCACCGTCCACTGAAAATGTAGGTGGATGATATTTCTGGAACTCACGTGTGAAATCTTCCATAGCCAGGGTAGGTTGTGGTGCTCTCTGAACGGTCTACAAGAAATACATAAAACCTTCATGGACCTATCTCTCATCACCCGTGTTTTGTACTACTATTGGTGCCGCAACTGGCATTAAAGGAGGATCCACTGGTATCCCATGGCCCACCGCCTCTAGAGTGTGGTCATCACCACCCTCCTAGCATATAACCAGAGGATGTCGTGGTGGAATACCCCTCCAAAATCCAAGCACACACCTCAAATCAAGAATGATATCATATTTCATAGCAAAAAACATAGATATTGAAATAGGATAGGTACAAGACTTCCTATATAAGAACAAACCCCTCTTCCTACTCCTTGAGTCAGGTCTGGGTGATGTGTAGATCATATAAAAGTAAGAGATACTTCTTATATCCCACTAATAATGTTGGTTCAGGGCTAAGTTATCTATTATAATCAATTTCAATTTCCATTTTAATATCATATTCATTTCACATTTATTTCCCAAATCATCTCAAATGCTTGAACCAAATGGTTCAAAAAATTCTGATCCATAAGGGCCCATACTCCTCAAGAACCAAAATATGGTGTCCAGCTAATCCACACCATAACACATTCCAGTCCATGTGGCTCATGGTCTATGAATCAACGTGTCACAATTGGATTCTTTAGGTGTCTGTTGTAGTATAATTAGGAAAACAATGCTTAAGTTACAGAAGTCACTCTAAGTACCAACCATATTTCCCAATTCCATGCAAAAAATAAGTATCACACAACAGGTATATCAACCATGGAACATATTACAACATCATGAAATCGAGAAATGCATCCTATATGGCATGACATAATGTATTAAATTTTAATTCTAATAGGTACCTAAAATGATGCATGAGATGGAATACCCTCATCTCATTAGGTTGCATCAAAATAAAACTCGAAATCATATAAATGATAATATCACAATTCAGGCATGTGACCCAACTGTGGAATCAAATCAACTATAATATTCAAATTCCATAAAATAATAATTTCATTCATGGCAATTTGGATTTTTACTATATGTGGGTTAGCTATGCCTAGAAAAAAATTATTACCAAATTATAATTCCTTCCTATCTCTGTCTATTGTCTCCAAATAGTAATCTATAAAAATAATGGATCTAATACCACTTTTTAATGTCCCGCATTTGGATGCCACTGAAAGGTTCCCCAAGAATGGTTGGCCACATAACCTCAAGCAAATCTCCCCAAAATCCAGAGGCTGCTGACTAGCAGTGAGGGCCTAGGGTGTGTCTATGGGTAGACTATTCTCTCATTACTAGAGTGAATCACGATAGATATACAATGAATAAAAAGTAGTAGAAGTAATAAATTAATCAGATAGATGATAAATGAACAAGATAGGGATATATAAATAATTTTAGAAGTGATCTCATATATAGATTATGATGGTACATTTCATGTCTCTACAAGACACCTAAAACAGGTATACATGGAAGGTGTACAATACATTTAACAAAATCCAAAAAATCCAAAAAACTATCCTAGCTAGAATCACGATCCTCAGCTCAGTCCTATGCTCCCCTTCTCCTAAGAAACAATCAAAAAAATTTAGCAGGACACTTTCCCTTATCCATATCTACATCTATAAAGTCTGTCTGGGTACCCAACGGTGGCCTGAATAGGGTGTGAGATACAATCCAAGTAGGAAACCACCCAAAGGTATAATTACATCTAGTTAGTGAACATATAATAATAACAATGTGCATGTAGTAATAAAATATTTAAGGGAAGTGGTGGAAGTAACAACCGATAAAGTTCTGGGTTCCCATGGACACTCTTCCTTTTCCACCTACTTTGGCCTTAGCCAGAAGTCTCTGAATAAATAGTAAGTCATGTATCAATTTATAATCAATTTCATTTAATTAATTATTTTCATTTAATAAATAAATATCAAAACCTAGTATGTATCCCATTGTTACCCATAAGGATGTGTGATAAACAGTTACCTAATCTAGCTATCAATTAGTTATAAGACAAATACTGAATCCAAGATTGTGCTTTGTCTTGGCAGACACATCATATAAATCATTTCATTTATTATTCAATTAAGAACCTGATACCATCCTTGAAATTCCTTATTTGGAATCCATGTATTGCTCCTGGTGTATCATAAACTAATCACCTTATAAGACCATCCGTGGTGATGCCCATAAGAATTCAGGTATCGCTCTAGGTGTGGTATAACAACACCGCCCACTAAGCCCATCTTTGGCATCTCACTAAGGTATCCCAAGTGTCGCCCATGGAATAGATATAGAATTAACCCTTTGAGTCCATCCTTGGTAGTCCATAAAAGGAGTCCAAGTTTCACTCGAGCGTATAACAGTAATTCCCCATGAGTCCATCCTTATAAATCCATATAAGGATTCCAAGTTTCACTCGAGCGTAAACAAGGAAATAGCCAAATGATTCCATCCATGGAGTTCATATATGAACCCATGTGTTACCCAAGGAATATTTATAATCATTTATATAAACCCATTCAACTATGTCAAGGTCAACACCATGACCATTTCAATTCAATTTCACCTCAAGAGGTGGCTCAAGGCATAAGCTAAGCTTAGAAGGATTATCCTCTTAATTATCTCATGTGGACATTTTATTATAAGAGGAAACTCATGCTTAAAAAGAAAATACAAGGCCCAATTCCAAGGACATTTAAACTATTACCTCTATTTATTCTATTCACATTACAATTCAAATTACAATTCAATTTACAATTCAATTTATCAATTGACATCCCATAAAAAGGGTAAACGACACACCTTAAGGATAAACCAATTAAAAATCCACCCATGGTGGGCACATAAATATATAACACACTCGAGGGGTGGTTCTAATTAAAGGACCATAACCTTTAATCAATTATCAATGGGTATCATTAATTATATAGATCATGCCTATCCATTTTAAACAAGGATTAAATTCCATTTCAAGGGATTCTCTCTAATAATTGGTTGTGTGACACAACGATATATATATATAAATACTCTTAATTTAAGGGAAATGCATGAGACCACCTATCATAGGTCCGTAGTGAAGTGATCATCTAGTATCAGCTTTGAATTGGACTCAAATCAGGAGAAAACTGAATAATGAAAAAAGAACCTAGGAATAGGACATATTAGCTTGCACCTAAATAGGACATATGATACCAATAATAATGATTAATAACACAAAATAAATAGAGAACTCACTGATGCTGATTCAATAAGATCGATGACGCTGGATTCTAATATCAGACGGTAGAGAGGGATCAAAGTCTACAAAAGGGCTTAAAAAATCTCTCCTAATGAAGTTAATGATATCCATAGGATGAAATGATAAATAGGTTTAGGTTATACGATTAAATAAGTTAAAATGGTAAATTAACCAAAAACCCAGGTCACACAGTTAGCCAAACCATGCACCAACTGTGCTCCCACTACTGTAATATGGGGAACTTCACATGGTTAGTGTGCACGATTTACCTAATCATGCGCTAACTGCATATAACTCATCTGTCAAAAGGTATATAGTTTTTTCATGGTCGTACGCCTCAATACACATGGTTTTTCAAACTATTTGGTCTCCTCTATCCCATTTTCTAGCCTTGCACATTTAGAAGTAACCATGTGGCCTACCCCACACACTTTATACCAACTGTGCTGCAATCCTGTTCCTTCCTAAAATTTGGTTTCTAGGTTCTGAACAAGCCCCATACACCCCCGATAACTCCATGACCTCAAATGGAATTTACATTAGGCCATAATTAAGCATTTAAAATGAGAATTGATGGAAAGTAAAATATTTTGTACCTTAAGAAAGAACCGGGTTCTTACAATAAAACCCAAAAAAGAATAAATCCACCTTAAAACCAAATTCCCCATGAGGTTCCTCTCAAATGATAATCTTAATATCAAAAAACCCAGACAAAGAATATGAATAGAATAATATAGACCATAAATATGAAATAAATCTCAATATCTCAGAAAAATAAAAAAAATAAGAAAATAAATAAACTGAGATGCTAATATCTGATCTATGAATCATACTCCCATATATATTCCTACAAGACACAATACTTCCACAAGACATGAACTAAAGGAATGATTCATTTTCACAATACCTTCCCCCGATGATATTGAATCTCTATTATATGCTCCATGAAATTTACATCCCATTCAATGTACAACACAACCTAATCAATTACATGAGAGTCATCATAAAGATATCATGGAAGTTGTAACATGTGGAAGACATCATGAATATAATCCATCTATGAAGGAAGATTCAAATTATATTCCACCTTCCCAACACTTTATATCATCTTGAAATCTTAAAAACTAAGAATAAAGATTAAAAACTTTACCAAACCTTTGTTTCCCATAATGAGGAGGAACCTTCAGAAACACATGATCACCAAAATTGAGCTTTATAAGTCTCATCCTCTAATTTTATAAAAATTTTAATGGTATTGAGCATCCTTTATCCGATCAAGAACCAATCTCACTTTCTATTTCATGTGATACACATGAACTGGTCCAAGAATCACTAACTATCTATCCTTGTTCTAGTATAATAGAGATCTATAGGGTCTCCTATGTAATTCCTTAAATAGAACCATACTAAAATATGAATGATAACTATTATTATAAAAAAACATAACCAAGGGTAAATTCTTCACCCAAAAACCTAAAAAATCAAGAACACATGCATGAAACATATACTCTAGTGATTGGATCATCCATTCCATTTGGAAATATATTTTAAGATGCATATAAGTGATAATAAATAACCAAGATTAAAAATTATATGACATATTATTTTATACTCATGAGATAAAATAAGGATCTTGGCCAAGTATGATCATTCTTGGAACCCAATAAATCCACATTGGCTCATTTGTATACATCCTCACCAAAGAATTCACTAATATTGACTCTATAATTACTAAGAACTAGTTGGACTTCATCCACCGATTCACAATCACCTAGATAATTTCACAACCATCCAAAATTTAATGTAAACTAGTAATAAAATCCATTAATATGTTCTATAATTTCCATCAAGGAATATCTAATGGGTGAATTAAACCTGTTGAAACTCTATAATTGACTTTTAGAATATGTAAAACTAAATTGAGAGACATAAACTCATGCAATAGCCTCTTAATACATTAATTTTATAACTAGCCTCTCAATTCATGATGCATCTTGGATATACTAGTATGAATAACTAAATATGAACTATGAAACTCATGAAGGACCACCTATCAAACCTATAATGAAAAAACCAACCTCCTCTATCAAAACAACATATGACAATAATCATATTATGACTATATATTTAGAGTATATCTATATACCACACAATCTCTCTACACCCCATCATACTATAATAAGGAAGAATGTACTGTTATTTGGTACAGTTAAACTCCACCACTAACTTCATAAATATTGATATGTAAATCTAAATAATCCTTTATCATCCTACATGTATCTCTAGATTCACTATAAATATCACCATATGATATATTTTTAATCACATTAGCTATCACATTGCATTTCCCTAGAGTGTAAGAGATCTTCAAGTAATGATTCTATAAGAACTCCATCCATCTCCAATGATGAAAATTTAAATCTCACTAAGAGATGATATATCACATGATCTTATGATCTATAAAGACCTCAAAATACCCAATGATAAGATAATTACACTATAATTTTAGGGTAAAAAATATAATTATAATCTCAGGTTCATGGGTACTGTATTTACATTCATGGGGACATAACTACCAGTGCCCACATGAGATTACTTATCTTTTATATATTAAAAAACAACCTAATAAAAAAATGAGAAATATAGTAAAATACCTCAAACACAACCCCCTATTCTAGAAAATAAAGGAAAGGAGCACTGATAAAATTCTCCTCCAGTCACTCAAATGTCACCCGACACTGATCCATTCAAATGAAGTCCAAACCCTTCATATTTTAGGCTATAAAAGATTCCCAATTTAAGAAAATTTAGACATTAATCACCTATCATAACCTATAATACCAAGGAAACTATGAGTCTTAATAATATTATTAGGATCCACCCAAGAAACAAATACCCCAATCATCCAAGGATCAATAAACAATATCTATTGATATAATACATGATTAAGTAAATACACCTCATAAGTCTATAATTTACACCTAGATAGCTTCCCATATAGCTGATCTTATTAAAGGAATCCAAAAACAATCTTTAAATTCTCAATATTGTCCTCTTCCAACCTTTAATACACGAGCATATTGTCAATGGACACAACTGTAACACCTCAATATTTTATAAAAAAAATCACTTTAAGTAATTTTATTTTTTCGATAACTTTCATTACATGCAACATCGAGTTTAAAATAACCACAATATACTATTAAAATATTAATATTTGTGACAGTTATAACCTAATCGTTAAATTGTTGGGTATGTATAGGATTAAATAAATTATGATATATATATATACATGTCATACTCAATATATATGTATTGATAAATTCTTAGTAAATATTCACTCAATTTTTTGTAAAGTCATTTTTTTCTTCATAAATATGATTTACTCTAATTTTTGTTTGATTTTTATGAGAAAATATTATGATTAATTTATATAAATTTTAGAAATTTTATTTTATAAAATGAAAATATTTTTTTAAATCAACATATTAAAATTATCTTAGGATGAATTTTTGAGAATTTTCTGAAAAGATTGTTTTTCTAGTGAATAAAAAAAATTGATTTTGTTGAAAAATATAAGTACAAAGTTACATTTTGTTTTAAAACAGTTTCAATGTAAAATTATTTTTATTATATTTAAAATAATACAATTAATTATATTATAATCAATTTTATGTTTTAATTTAGTATAAAAATATTTTTATATGTAAAAAGGGATTTTCTTAAAAAACTGTTTTTATGCACGCAATGTGATTTTAAAATAATAAATTAAATTGATAACTATTGGTGAATGATTTTAATGGAATTTATACATTATATACTCAATTTTTTTTAAAATTTATATAAATTTTTTCTCTTCATGAGATAAGAATAAATTCAGTTTTATGTTTAAAAACATTATTTTTCTAAATATCGGTTTTCATCACATTTTTGCACATTTATTTTAAAATTAATTGCTTCCAATTATAGGTGTTTAATTTGATAAAATTTATTACATATTTTTAATCAGGAGTTTCAAATTTGTTAAATAGTCCCATTTTAGTTTTGGTCAATATGAATAGTAACCATGGTAAAAATTATTACCTCGTTAAAGAGAAAATCAGGTTAATCTAGGATAAAACTAAGTGATGAGTGCATAACTTTTCATACTGGTTATTATTTTATAAATTTAATTAGATCCTTGTCACCATATTATTTAAATTTATTTGTTTAATAGACACTTTTCTATGAAAATTATTTGTATATTATTTAAATCAAAGAAAGTTATAAAATGCCACTCTCTTAGTTTTAAATATCCTTTATGTGATCACATCGAGACAAAAACGAGTTATGAATGAATATTAATATAATTTTGTGAATGATGAAATTATTTTAATGATTTAAATTTATTTATAATTTTTATTTGTTATATAATTACCTTAAATTCTTACAAAACGCCAAAACAATATTTATTCAAGTAATGAAAAAATTAAATAAATAATTATGAAAATATTAAAAGTGATATAATTTGAGTAATTTATAGTTATAAATGAATTTTATAGGTGTATATTACATATTATTATTGTTTTGAAATATTTTATTTTGATTAAAACTTTGTATTTATGTATTTTAAGTCAAATTAAATGAATAGTGTCAAAATCGACAATAATGATATATTTTTTAAAATTATATTTTATTAAATTATTTAAAAAAAGTAAAAATATTAAAATAAGACAATGTGGAAATTATATGGTCTACAATTTTATTAATTATCCATTTATGGGCCAATTTTTTCCTTATAAGTAAAAATTACAACCCTTTATGATTGAAAAAGTTGTTACTGTAGTTAAAATTAAATTTGATTAACTAAGAGTTAATAAAAAAGATAAGGTTTAAAATGACACCAAAACTTGTATAAATTATATTTTATAACGGTATTATAACCCTATATTACCTTATATTCTAATCACTAGTCATTTGGAGGAATTTTCCTTAATAATTAATTTATTATAATTTAATCTTTTTGTGAAATTCCAAAAGTACCCCTCACCTCAATTATAAAAGGGAACCTCCTTACACACTTCTTTACACCACTTTTCAGATTATATATTGACAAGAATATAAAAATTTCTCTTCTAAACTACACTAGACACATTATAGAGTTTTTGGTCTTTCCAAAAGACTAAACCTAGAAACCTTTAGAGGATATCTAAAGGAGTCATTTCAAAGAAGAGGTAATTGCCTTGACTAATCACTTTCTTTTATAATATTCTTTACCACATATATATCAATGGTATTTATCATAAAATAATAAATTCAGTATCATAAATATTCTAAAATTTCATTATTATTATGAAGAAACCATTATACATCCTCTTTCCCATTAAATGAGAAGTGAAAGTGTCACTCATGCGTACGTAAGACTTACCATCACCACATTGTGATACAATTAATTTTTCATCACCATATTCTTTGGATGAGTATTAGGATGGGTTTAATATTTATATATGATATTTATGATATAATTATACTTCTATAATTATAATTTAATATCTTTATAATTACGATTCAAACCTTTTGGAAACGATAATGTCATTCGTGCGTACGTGTGGACTACCACCTCCATGAAGCGATGTGATTCGTTTTTCATTTATATTTTATTTGAATGGTAATAAGGAAGAATTATATTATTATATATGATATATATGATATAATAATGATCCTAGGAAGTTTAATTAATATTTAACTTTATTTTTTTTCCATCTGTCAAAAAAATGATAATAATGTTCATGCATACGTACAACCTACAGTTTCCATGAACGATGTAATTCATTTTTAAATATTTACTTTTATGAATGACTATAAAAATTTATACAACTAATATGTTTTATATTTATATAATTATTATTGAGTTTATGGAAACCTGATCAAAATATAAGGACCAAAACTTCCAAACCAGAATATACATGAAAAACAAAGTAGATATCACCGAGAATGATGATTTTAATAAATAAATATTAACAAATGGGTGATAAAAGGTTATAAGTAAATCATATATGGTATGATATATATAATTATGTTTTTATAATATATTTATAATAAATATATATTTATAATAAATATATATTTATTATATAGAAGGTTCCAATGTTTATGAAGGGATTCAGACCTAAGTTAAGGGATTTTGTCTCACTTTTACTTTTGTGAGATACATGTATTATAAACCACTTGTTTATTTTATGTTGTATATATACTTACCATGAATGTTTTTTATGATTATTATAATAAAAATTATGGGAATTTAAATATCTATATAAGGTTATCTCTTTAATAAGGTTTTGATTCTAAAGATACCAAAGTGGTAAGAGTTTATTTTACAATCTCATCATTATTCGGGATGGGTTATGTTTATGTATTTACTAGGGAATATTTTTATACCATATACACATTAAAAGGAATTTAATTAAACAATTTTTTACTATTCTCAAATTATTGTTTAAATCCTTTTTACCCATGTTTTAATTTTTACAAAATAATTTAAAGGAATATTCTTGTCATTTTCTGAACGAGGTGATTTTTGACTTTTTACCCAAAATGTGAATGGAATGTTTTCTTTTAACTTATATGACATGAAATTAATTTTCTACTTTTATTATATCTCAATGTTTTGAATATTAATTTAAATTTTTTCATGTTTATTTTAAAATAAATTTTTTTTGCATAATTTTTTTGGAAGTTTTTAGATTTTAAAGAAGTGATTTCAAAATGGAATGGTTATTTTCCTCAAGAAATGTTCTAAGTGATATTTTAAAATAATTTTACATTTAATATATAATAATTTGATGTTAATTAATCCTTACTAGTGTTATTATCCAATTATACAATCCTTAATCTTTATCTGGATGGTTTATGTTTATGATGACAAGATGTTTAAGAAACCCATTCCTTTTTTCCATGGGTTATACTATGATTAAATAATGAAATGTTTATGAAGCCAATTTATTTTCCTTGGGTTATAATATGATGAAATGTTTATAAAACCCATTTCTTTTCATGGGTTCTGATATAAAGAATGTTTTATTATCTTATGGCACACATATGTATTATTTTCATTATGTGATGGGTGGGACATATATCTACCTCTAATATATTGTGTAAAGATTGATATCTCATGAGATAAATAGGACTAGAATGGGAAGTGAACCCAGTTTATTAAGGTAATTTTTCCACTATGATAGTCATGGGAGTTAACCTTTACTATGATGGTTTTAGGAGTGAACCCATTCCACTATGATAGTCTTGAAAATGATCCTTGACTACTAGGGAAATGATTTTATATACTAATGTGTATGACACAAACTTATGTCTTATGTAAATGTTATGATATCATGTATCATTATATTTAATTAATTTATGATTAATGTCTTATGAACTACCAAGATTTATTCCATGACTCAAGATTATGATTTATGATATGTAGGATATTATTTTAAAATGTTATGCTCATGTTATCATGCCATTATGTTTATGTTATTATCAAGTGATCATTGATATCTCCATTATTTTCCCTTACTGAGCATCTGAGCTCACCATTTTTATGTTTATTTTCCCTAAATTATGAAGAAATATATTAAGTATGATATGTCTAATAAAGGTTATATTTATGAATAAATAAGTGGGAGATGATATAGATATTTTATGAACTAGTTGTTTATATTTAGAAGTTTACAAAGATACTAGATATAAATGATTTTGGAATGTATAAAAATTTCATATAATGAATATTCATCTATTAAGATGTCATATCTATGTATAAAATGTATAGGTCATTATTGTTGGAATAATATAAAGGTTTAGTTTACCTTTTGAAAGTAGGATGATGAAACTTTAGTGAGAACCTGAGGGATAGGTCTAAGTATAGGATAACATCCTAAAGTTTTGATAATGATCATGAATGACCAAGGTTAAACCTAAGGTGTCATATATTTAAAAGGAGGTGTCATGATTTAGTCATCCTATAAATTATTTTTCATGATTCTTAACTATGATTTTTGTTTCTCACACTATTCTTTTTAGTTTTAGTCAATGGATGGAACTAGGAGAATTCATGTTAATTATGATAGAAAATGTAATGACTGTCCTCATGAGAAACAAAATTAAACAAGAGATGGAATTTAAAACTTTTTGATTATTCCTAATCAAATATCTTGTTATATTATTAACAATCTCAAATTTGGTGAGTTTCCAAAAAAACCTAATAATATAAAGATGAAATTTTATAAATACCATAGAGGAAATAAGATTCATCTTCCAATATATCCAAAATGTGGGAAGAAGTAATCAAGTGAACGTCTCAGAGGAACGAGAAGATATTTTGAGTGTGGCGAATAAGGACACAAAGTAAGTAATTGTCTAGGAAAAATTAAGGTCTCCCTAAGGAACCCTTAATAGATAAATGTTTTAAATTTTGAAAGTATGGGAATTATGAAAATCTATGTCCTAGGGGGAAATCTTGAGAAAATAATCATTAAGGTTGTATGAGTAATGGTTTTACTGATGATGATGAAGAGAATGAGAATGAAGTATGAAAGGAATGAGATGTTTTATCAGTATTTCTTATGTTAAAAGTAATAATCATGATTAAATTGAGGTTTATGAATCTTAATAAATTATTCATATTTCATATTCTATGAAAGAAGTATTATGAAATAAGATGAAGATTCCTAGTTAATGGTTTAATAAGGAAGTGGGATGATTGAAGAATTTATGTATTTTTATTCAAGAATTATGTTGTATAAGTGTTATACTAATGATATTATAGTTATAAAATCATGAAAAATATAAGTATTATTCCTCAATATTTTTTATTTAATGATTTTAAAACATATCTTGAACGGTAATAATAACCAAGAAAAGTGATTTAGTGGTATGGTGATATTTTTGGAGAACACGTTATTAAGAGAAAATATAAACCTTAATATCTATTTGATATTGAGTTAATAATGTCTACTTGGTTTAAATAGATGATTGAAATTTATAGTATTGGTAACCTTGAAATTGGTTGGTGATTTAATAAAAAGTGATTTAGGTTATATTAATGAAGTTTATTGTATTTTTGGATTTATGGAATATATTATATAGTTTTGAACTTATTTAAGGAATAAGGATTGTGTTAATTTTGAAAGAATATAAGTTTTCATGTGTGGTTAACTTAAATGTTATAGATATAATTATGGGTTTATAAGTTAAATAATGATTGTAAGTTGAAAGATATCAACACCATTTTAATTTTTTAAGTGATGGGATTTTGATACTCTATTAAGTTTTAAATACCCTTTATGGTTGGTATATGATTTGATGATAAGTTAATTTTAGACTACTAGATAGTGGGATATATATAATCTCTATGGTTGAAAAGTGATTTATTGAAAAGGTGATATTTTCAAAGATATTTATAGTCAAGTTAAGGATTACCTTTTAGGTTAGTATATAAATTTTATTCATGATATTTTAGTAAATTTTACTACATTACAAGATTATATAGTAATTTATTATGGTGATTAATGATATTTAAGATTTGTTTCAATGGGTTGAGGTATATGTAACCTTTAGGTTTAACATGTGATTTAACATAAAAATTAATACTTTGGAAGAATAAAAATTAAATTTTGGATATTTAAGAAAAAATGTATGAGATCACCTTTTAGGTTAAAACATTATTTAATATTGAGGTTATTAAGGTTATTTGAGATGTAGGATTATGAGATGATCTAAGTGGAACCATTTTTGTTATTCTAGAAACTTTTATTATTTTATAGTTTATTCATTTAGGAAATTATCTTTCCTTATGCTAACCATTTTTTGTTTTTTAATGCCTAAACACAAGAGGAGTAACTTGATATACTTTTTCAGTATAATATAATTTGTTTTTAGTAATCCAGACATAAAAAAGTCATCATTTAGAGAAATATATTATATTTTGGTGGAAATTTATTAAAAGATAAAATTATACTTTTCAAGTATGTTTATTTTATTATTTTATTATTATAGATGGTAAAGGAATGCCTAAACTCTAGGAAAAGGATCTTAAGACAATTTTTTTTCCTATAACCTTCAATTCGGATGAATTGGTGGTCTTTAAACCCCTCACTGATTCATGGTTTTGTGGTTTTTAACTTTCTCTTGATCATATTATCTATCACTATATATTAATCCTTGGGAGTTAGTTTTCTATTCCATGTTCATGTTTTCACTTCCCACTCACATTATATTATTTTTAAACCTAGTCTTTTTGTGACCTTCATATTTTCCTTTCCCTATTTTTTAGGGAAGTTTTATTAACCCTTTTTATGATGTGGGGTTTTAAAAAAGGACTTTTAAAATATCAAACCTTTTATTATCAAGCACAAGTTCAAATTGTGATGATGAAATTTATCAAATGAGGGGGGAGGGGGGGAGAATGTAATACCCTTATATTTTAAAAAATATTTCTTTTTAAATAATTTTATTTCCTTGATAGCTTATGTTGTATGCAACATCGAATTTAACGAGCCATGATATACTATTAAAATATTATTATATGTGAAAATTTTAACCTAGATATTAAATTACAAGGTATTAATATGATTAAACACTTTATGATATATATATGTCATACTCAATATAAATTTATTGATAAATTATTAGTAAATAATCACTCAATTTTTAGTAAAGTGGTTTTATTCTTCCAAAATATGATTTCTTCAAAAAAAATTATTTATTTTTGTGAGAAATTATTATAATTAGTTTCTCTAAATTTTAGAAATTTTATTTTATAAAATGAATTTTTTTTAAATCATTATAGTAAAATTATCCTAGGATGAATTTTTGATAATTTTCTGAAAAGATTGATTTTCCAGTGAATTGAAAAAATGTTGATTTTTATTGGAAACTATATGTGTAAAGTTCCATTTTCTTTTAAAATGGTTTTAAATTAAACTGATTTTTATTATATTTTAAATAATCTAATTAATTCCATTGAAATTCTTTTTATGTTTGAATTTAGTATAAATATATTTTTATAAGTAAAAAGGAATTTTCCTGAAATTTTTTTTATGCACACAATGTGTTTTTAAATCAATAAAGTAAATTGATCACTATTAGAGAATTATTTTAATTAAATTTATATATTATATAATCAATAATTTTTTTTAATATTCATATAAATTTTTTCAAGGGATGAGATAAGAATAAATTCGGTTTTATGCTTAAAAACTATATTTTTCTAAAAAATGATTTTCATCGCATTTTGCACACTTAATTTAAAATTAATTGATACCAATTATAGAGGTTGAATTTTAAAAAATGGATTCGATATTTGGAATCAAGAGGTTCAAATATGGAAGGTATTCCCTTTTTGTTTTTGGTCAATATGAATAGTAACCATGGTAAAATTTATCACCACTGTAAAGAGTAAACCAAGTTAATCTTGGTTAAAAATAAGAGATAAGGCCTTACTTTTTCATCCTACTTATTATTTAATGAATTAAATTATACCCTTATCATATTGGGCTCTAAAAAGAGTTTTTAATGGATACTTTTCCTTGAAAATGGAATATATTATTTAAATAAGAGAAAGTTACAAAATGTCACCCACTTAGTTTTAAATATCCTTTATGTGTTCACATATAAAAAACTATTTATGATTTAATATTAATAGTAATTTTGTGAATAATTAAATTATATTCATGGTGATAATTTATTTCTAATTTTTAGATATTATATAACTACCTTAAAGACTTACACAATGCCAAAACTGTATTTATTAAATTAAGGGAAAAAATAAAATAAGTGATTTTAAAAATATTAAAAGTGATATAATTTACGTAATTTATAGTGTTAAATGAATTTTATAGGTGTATATGACATATTAGTGTGGTGTTAAAATATTATATTCTAATTAAAACTTTGTCTTTATGTCTTTTAAGTAATATTAAATGAATAGTTTCAAAATCGACAATAATGATATTTATCAAAATAATATTTTATTAAATTATTTAAAAAAAATAAAAATATTTAAATTAGACAAGGTGGATATGTTATGGTAAATAGTTTCACAAATTTTCCATTTATGGGTGAAATTTCACCTTATAATTAAAAATTACAGCCCTTTATTATTGAAAAAGTTGTTACTAAAGTTAAAATTAAAATTGATTAACTAAGGGTTAATCAAAATGATAATGTTTAAAATGAAAATAGAAGTTATATAAATTCTATTGTATGATGGGATTATATCCCTATATACCTAATATTTGAATCATTGGTTATTTGGAGGCATATGTCTTGAGAATGAATTTATTATAATTTAATATTTTGAGAAATTAAAAAAGTGCCCCTCACCTCAATTATAAAGGGAACATCCTCCCTCACTTATTTACAAAAATTTGAGCATTCTATATTGACAAAACACTAAAAATATATCTTCCCATCTTACCTATCCACATTCTAGAGGTTCTGGTCTTCCTAAAATACCCACCCAAGATCCTTTTTGAGGAGATCTAAATGGGTTGTTTCAAAGAATAAGAAATCATCTTAACCGATAAATTTATTTTATACTCTTATTTACCTCTTATAAATATTTATTATTTATCATAAAATAATATATTTAGTATCCTAAATATGGTAAAATGTTATTATGATTATTAAATAACCATTATACTCCCTCTCCCATTAAATAATAAGTTAAAGTATCAGTCGTGCATACGTACGACTTACCGTCTCTATGTAACAATACAATTCATTTTTAATCACCATATTTTATGGATGGGTATTATGATGGATTAAATTTTTATATATTATATTTATTACATAATTATACTTCTTGAATTATAATATCATGGTAAGAACTTGATATTTATCTCAGTTATATATCCTTTTAATCTTGGTCTATTTTTTTTATCATGGACCTATTTTGGATTCCCTTTGAGGTTATAAAGGTTTTAGGGGTGTTTGAGCCACATGGTTAGTAGAAACCGTGTGAACCATCACACTTGGTCTCTCCCAATAGTGCAGGGCTGTACATAGGATAAAGCGGGGTGCATGGTTTACCCTAAATATGCACGAGGGGTTGCACTCCTGTGAAAAAAACTACAAAATTTTTAGCAGAGGTGTTTTGCATGGTTGGTGTATGGTTTCTCTAACCATATGGATTAACCATGTGGGCACCCCTTAGAAAAACATATTTCACACAGTTTTTCCAACTATGTAGCTAAACAGTGTGCCCCCTGTTTCTTGGGTAAAATTTAAAAAAATACCCTTAATGATCTAATTTATTATCCTATTTTTTCCCTTTCTTCATTCTAGTAGATAGTGGCACCTCCCCTCTCCCATTTTGATCTCCCAAGTGACCTTTTGATAGTTTTTTATCTTATTCATCCGTCTAGAGTCCCATCGAAGAATCGTTTATCTCATTGGAATCCTCTCAATGAGATATCAATTATTTTTTATCTATTCTTTGTTTCTCTTCTCCTCAATAAAGCTATTGAGGTGAATGATCATATGACCTATTTTTAGGGAATCGGTCCATTATTTATATTTCTTATAATCTAGGCTTAACTAAAGAATGAAACTTGATGAGGATAGTCATACGAGTATGATATAGGTGGTCTATAATTTATTCCTCAAGCATTGGTGTTTTATAATATGTATCATTGTGCCACATGTCAGTTTCATCACGCGTGCCCAAAAATTATATCTGACTTGAACTTCTTTTCTTTATTGGAGACTAATGACTTGTTATAAAAAAAATTCATTTTGAGTTTTCAACCTTAGATGGAGCCTTCCCTTTGGGTGCACCCTCTTATATGCCTAATTGGATTTAATGATAAAATAACCAAATCACCTATTATAGTGTTTGGTTTTAAATTCTAAATGATGATACCTTGTTGACTTGGAATGAATGAGGTGTCTTAACACGACTATTTCCCTTTATAATTGTAATGAATTTAATTAAAGGGAGTGGTGATCCCACTTCACCTAATTTAAATAGACAATGGTCAGACCCTTGTTAATGATGAATGTAAATGAATTATGAATTATTCCTTGTCTCATATTAAAACCAATGGTTATTTTTTCATGATATGACATAAGTTAATGGTGACCCATGTGAATGAAAATGAATAGGCATGGAGACCCTATATGTGATACCGGGAATGACATCCCTTATAAATGTGATAATTTACAGGCATGGAATCCCTTATAATACTTTATGAGTAGGGGTGTCCATGGGTCAGGTTGGGTCGGGTCAAGGATGTTTTGGGACCCGACCCAACCAAAAAAGCTCGGGTCGGGTTGGGTCGGGTGATATACTTCATGAGCAGCTGAACCGACCCAACCCAACCCGTTGTGGCCGGGTTACCCGATGCATGGCCAAAGGACCCAACCCAACCCAACCGATTGTGGGTTGGGTCCGTTTGGGTCGGGTTCTAGTGTAAACCCGACCCAACCAGACCCGACCCTGACCCTGACCCCGACCCAACCCGACCCAACCCAATGGACCCAGCCCCCAGACCTATAGCCCCCCACCCACCTAGACTACCCTCTCCCCCTCCCCCCTGCACCAGCCCTTGTCCCCTGGACTAGTCTCCCCCCACCAGCCCCCTACCCTCTACTTCACCCCCCCTGCCCCTCTACACCAGCCCCTCCCCCCTGCACTACACCCCCACCAGCCCCCTATCCCACCTACTACACCAGCCCCACCACCAACCCATCCCCCCCTGCACTGCACCCCCACCAGCCCCCTATCCCCCCTACTGCACCAGCCCCACCCCCAGTCCCCTCCTCCTTGCACTACACCCCCACCATCCCCCTCCCCCCCTACACCCCTTCCCTCACCAGCCCCCCTGCCCTGCACAGCCTTTCCCCCTCCCCCTACTGCACCAGTCCCTCCCCCTCTCCCTGCCCTTACACCAGCCCCTCCCTCAACCCCCTGCTGCACAGGCCCCTCCCCCTGCCGTGCACCAACCCCTCTCCCTCCCCCCTCTTGCACCAGCCCCTCCCCCTACCCTGCAACAGCCCATCCCCCTCCCCCCACCAGCCCCTACCCCCCTACTGAACCACCCCCACCTCCACCCCCAAACCACCTATTACACCGAACCCTCCCCCCCCTCTTGTACCAGCCCCTCCCCCACTGCACTACACCTGCCCCCACACCCCCTTCCTTACACTACACCAACCAGACCCTCCCCATCCCCCTTCCATTACATCAGCCCCTCCCCCCCACACTGCACCCCCAACAGCCCCTCCCACTCCCACTTTCCCTGCTGCACCAGCCCCTCCCCCTCTCACTTTCCTTGCTGCACCAGCCCCGCCCCCTTTCTCAGCTGCATCAACCCTCTCCCTCCCCCTACACTACAGCAGCCCCTCCCCCTACCCTTACACCAGCCCCTCCCCCTGCACTACACCAACCCCTCCCCCAACACCTTAACTTACATCAACCCATCCCCCTCCCCCTTCCCTTGCACCAGACCCTCCCCCTACCCCCTTCCCTGCACTGCACCAGCCCCCCCCCCCCCCCCATCTGCACCAGCCTGCACCACTACACTAGACATCCCCCATTTATTACCCTACTTCTTGGTTGAATGTTTAACAAAATCGGTATACAGAAATGGGTATGTGAAAATAAAAGATAGGTGGAAAATCAGGAAGAAAAAAACATATCCTTCCTACAATTGATAACTACTAACTAGGAGGATTACACCTTAACTAGAGTTACAAATCATTTTTAGGGGAAATGGAAATCAAAAAAAATCACCCAAGTATACCTAATGTTTATACAACTGAAATGAGAAACATTCACTGCCTTCTTGAAATGTGAACACATGCACTATAATCCGACTCACATAGGTGCATAAATAAATTACTTAAGGAAGATAATTTTAATAACATGATTAAAAAAAACTACTTACCTTACCACAAGCGCCGCCAAAAAGAACGCACGATGGGCAGGGAGGAGTGGGCCGATAAGAGGTATTTCTCCCGATTTCTTATGAGGGAATCTATCCATCTAGGGAGGAGGCGAGTGAGGAGAGGAGGAGGAAGGGAGTAGAGTAGGAGGAAGGAGGCTAGTTTCTGGTGGTGAGGGAAGGATGAAGGAATGGGATTTGGGTTTGGCCACGCGTGAGGGAAGGTCGGGGTCAGGGGGAGGAGGAGAGGAGGAGAATCTGTCCGGGGAGGGGAGGAGGTGAGCGAGGAGAGGAGGAGGAGAAGGGCTTCCATCTAGTCATGTGCAAGGGAAGGCTGGGGATGGGAAGAAGAGGAGGGAGGAAGAGGCTGGCGAGCACGAGGGAGGAAGAGAGTTAGGGTGGCCAGGCCGGGTCACGACCCCAGGTCGGTTTTTTTTTCATATATCCTTGGGTCAACGGGTCAGATTGGGTCGATATGTAGCCAAGACGAGACCCGACCCAACCCATCCATGGGTCAACCTGATTAAAACCTGACCCAAACATTTTTTTTCCACAACCCGACCCAACCCGACCCAACCCGGTCGGGTCGGGTCGAACCCATTGGGTTGGATCGGGTCTGGACACCCCTATTTATGAGCATGGAGTCCCTTAAAAATGTGATACTGAGTATGGTGTCCCTTATAAATATGATACTAGTAATGGAATACCTTATAAACGTTATACTGGGAATGGAATCCCTATTCTATGATAATGGTCATGACGTCCCTTATAAATTTTATTCTGGTTATGGCATCCCCTATACTACTATGATACTGGGAATGACGTCCCTTATAAATGGGATACTAGGCATTGAATCCATTAATAATATTTAAAATCTATCCCAGCATGGGCCAAAGTAGGTAGTGTTAGCCTAGTTTTCTTTTAGGAACCAGAGCTGACCCATTTACAATTTTCATGACTACTTTAATTTTTTATATCTTCACACTTCTAAATTGTATACACATGATAGATATTTATTGAGGTAGTTATTGGTAGCTTACTAAGATTTATCTCAGACCCTACCTAGGCCACCTATGGCACCCAGGAATACTATATGCTTTCATGTATAGATAAGGGGAGGAATCTTATTACAGATACATGACTTCTGGAATGACTTAGGATGGATCTGGTAGCAGATGATTAGGATGGAGCTCGGTATGCTGGGATAGATTTTTACCTTTTTTGTACCTCTTTTTATTGTACTATTTCTTTCTATTTATATCCTTGTTTTACTCCTATATAGATACATGACATACATTGTCATCCTTTTGTATATGATTCAGTCTTTATTTATTTCTTTTGATTATTATCTAGTGCTTGGTTATTTACATCTGTTTCCACTTCTTATTCATTTTTATACCACTTATACTATTTATCTATTGATTTTAATGCTATTTTACACTAGAAATTAATGCATAGTCTCTACATAGACATACCCTAGGACCTCGCTTTTAGTCATCAGCCTATGGCGTTTAGGGAGATGCGCTTGAGCCAATGTGGCCACCGGGATTGGGGAACCTCTAAGTGGAACCCGAGTCCGAGATGTCAAAAAGTGGTATTAGAGATTTATTTTCTTGATTTAATATTTTGAGAAAATAGTTAGGTGATTAATAATTTTATGGAGTTTGGTAATGAGATGTGCTTAGGCATAGCTAACCCATGTATAAAGAAAATCCAAATTACCTTGAATGGAAATTTATATTTGCTAATTTTTTCTTATAACAATTGATTTGATTCCACCATTGGGGTATAAACTTGAATTGTGATATTACTATTGATATGATTGAATTTTATATTTTTTTGATATGAGGGAAATTAATCATTGAGCATACATCATATTAGGCACCTTGTAGAAAATTCACTATCCATGCATATGCCTTTCCATATAAGAGCATTGTGTTATTTTTATTTCTTGTGTTTTCTATGAGTTCCTTAAATGTTATAAATGGAATTTTTATTAACTAAATATTCTTTTAGGTAATTTAGAAACATAGTTGGTACTTGGAGTGCCTTACATAACCTAAAAGTGTTTTCCTGCATAGGCTATGGAAGACACCCAAGCAGTCAACTATGGAACGTTGAGTCATGGACCATTGGTTTCATGGACTGAAATGTGCTATGGTATGGATTGACTAGATTCCATATTTTGATTCATAATTTGTATGGGTCCTTATGATTTAGAAGTGGTGAACCATTTTTTTCAACCATTTAAATCAGATTGACTTGTAATTATGAGTTAAAATAAAATTGTAATCACAAAACACAGAGCTTGACCCAGTCCCAACATTAGTAGTGGGAAGTAGGTAGCATCTCTATCGTTATTTATACATGTTTTTATCAGCCATAACTGACTCATTGTGCTAGAAGAGGAGTGATATTGTTCATAGAAAGTCTTGTACCTATCCTATTTGTGTATATGTGATGTTATCACTATTGAATCTTTATATGAGGTGTGTGTTTGGAAATTGTAAAGAAATTCCACCATGAAGTCCTTCGATCGTATGATAGGAGGGTAGTGATGAACATGCCTCAAAGGTGGTGGGACCTGATCCGCCATTTATACCTCCATTAGTGCATCATATGGAACCTTTTCTTATTCTTGATGCAGGTGATGAAGCCCAATTTTGAGTAGAATTTTGGTAGGTTATGAAGATAACACATGGAGGTCTATGCTCTACCCCTTCTATGAGAGAGTTGACTCAAGAGTTCCAGCAGAAGCATCCTATCACATTTTTGTGGATTAGAGGGCCATAGGCTGTAGAGTTATGGATCAAGACTGTTATGTCTATATTCAAGCATCTAGAGACACCTCATGAGAGGAGAGTGAAAATCACTACTTATATGATACGAGGATCTGTCAAACATTGGTGGGATATTCTAAATTAGGTTGGTCAGTATCGAGAAGTGACGTGGAGGGACTTCCAATTGATTTTATTTGATTATTTCTTCCCTGATACCCTGAGGGATTATCATGACAAATAATTCATGAACCTGATGTAGGGTTCAATAATATTCATGCTCTATTCAGCTTGTTTTATGGAGCTTCAGTGCTTTTCACCCATCTATACTACTGATGAGCTAGGGAAATCGAGATGATTTGAGGATGGTCTGAGGTATACTATTCATTCTCTGGTAAATGTTTTATAGTTGAATAAAATATCTAAAATAGTAAACTAGGACCTTATAAATGATCATAACCTAAGAGAAGAATATAGTGTGAGCCAAGGCAGTTTATAACCCATATAGGATAGTGGTTATTCTAGTGGTCGGAAGTGATTCTTTGAGACTACACGTGTGAGCATCGATATCCATATGACTTCCACCGATAGTTACATGGTATGTCACCAGTGTGGAAAGCCCAGGAATAAGAGGCCCCAGTAACCTAGAGACCCTATTAAGTGTTGAGGATTTGGGAGATTGGGACATCTAAAACATTTCTGTAGGACCTTACCATTTATTTCTAGTGGGAGAGGATCCGTTCTAGCTCCACCTTTAGGAGAAAGTTCAGTAGCTCCTCACTAGGTAGGTCGATGGAGTACTACTGGCTATATAGGTAGAGGATGAGGTTTTGGTTGTGATAGATATAATTTTTATTTTTCATCACTAATAGAGCATAACTGTTCTAGGTAGTCATGTTGTATCACAAATGATAGGTTTAGAGTATGTGTTTTTAACAAAAGGTACTAAAATGGGTGGTCATTTTGAAAACAGTTTTAATAAAATAACTTAACTTAAAGAGTTTAATAGTTGAAAAACCAAGTGTATTTTGAAAAATATGAGACAAATGGATCTTTGTGATTTCACTACACACATTTCAAGTTCATTGTTATTAGATATTAATTTAGGTTTGGAGTAATTCTTTGGTTGAAATTAATTGGAATCCCGATTAATTCCTAAGCCTTTATTTCATTTATTGAAGAACCAAACCTTGACATAACAATCATATTGAAAAGGTATATAAATTATTCATGGAATAAGAGCTTACAAAGTAGATTTAAATCTCAAGAAAGTGGGTAAGAAAGGGATTATTGTGTTTTCCAATCAGAACAACACAAGTCACACACTCAAAACCTCACACCGATTAGTTAGAAATTAAGAGCATAAAATTCACATGAATAAAAATGCATTAAAAAATGAAATAATGTAAGATACATGGAATGAAATATTTTAACAGAGAAATTAATCCAAAACAATAGATAAGAGATGTCCCAAAACTCCCTTGATATGTGTGTAGCTCCCTCACAATGAAGGCCCACCGTTTATCCCGACATTGAGAGGAGGAGGAAGCTTGGGTGGAAATCCTTATTCATTATTGATTCAACTATGATGATAGGGTCCTATAGAACTTCTAGTATGAGGAGAGGAATCCTGTTTAACTATAAAAGGGTAGATCTTTGATTTTGGTTTGAACTTGAAAATGAGTAGCCCAAGGTTCCATTTTATAGGCAAAGTAGAAGGTGGTTTTGGGCACAAAGATTTATTAAAACCAATTGGACCATTGTTTTAAATGGGTAAAAATCCTTATCAAACTTTAGAAAAAACTAAAAATATGTTTCCCCACCTATTGAGTATATATACCAAAATTTTGGATTTATTTTGACAACTATATCTTGAGATATGGAAAGATCACATCACACCACTTTTGATTTCATGCAGATTCGGTGGGATGGATAGATCAGTCCGGATGGGCAAAAAGATTCTTGCATGATACTTTGGTGTATTATTATGAAATGTATAACATTTAATTATGAAAATTCCTACAAAATCGCATCCCATTTGGATGCATGGTTTAGTATCAGTATGTGGTTGGGTCCACTAATGTGTCTGGATCCTGCACAGTTTGGCCAATTTTTCTTGAACATTGTCATGGGCCCTCAAAATCACCTCCACCTATAATGAAATTATCAAAACAAGTAACATTTCCATTTTTAATAGTGATAAACAAAAAATAATTTAATCAAACAAGAACTGATTTTTTTTATTATATTTGGAATTTACAATACAATTCAGTTTAATACAATGGTGTAAGGGTGAACATGAAATAGTGAATCATGGTTCGATCACACCCCCACACCTAAAAATTTGAACTCCTGGGCAAAGTCATATTTTAAAAAATCATGCATGAAGATATTTCAAACCTCATATATATTTAAAATTCAATAAAAAATTAATTCTTTATTGAAATGTGATCAAAGAAAATATCACACCGAGGAGTTATTCTTAGTGAGAATGGAAAAAGGCGTCTCAAAAATTGTATCAGAATAAAATTTCAAGAGATTCATGACACCAATAAAATAAAATAATTCAAAATTTAATAATGTCATTAATTCCCCACATGTATGTGTGACAACCATTTCATGCTATTCTTTCCACTTTCTATCAAGTAAATATAAGTTATTTTAAAAATTGTCTACTTACATGATCCTTTACATTGAACCTAACCTACATCCTTTGTAATTAAATTTCAAGACCCACTCACTTAAGCATTCCTAGAAGTCAAAATATAAGTTCCCGACCTAGATATCCCCACATGTTTTACATTTCATCACTCCCCTCATTTATTTTTTTCAAAATTTTCATTTGGAAAAACTCTCAAACTCTTCTCTCAACCCATGTTTGATCTCCTCATGAAATTAATTGTAATAGTTATAAAAAGATAAAAATTTGAGGAAGGGTGGATTTTGACCTTACCAATATACAAACCTATTTTTTTTAATTTTTTTGAGGGCATACAATAGTTGGATAATAGTTACACACACATAGGTCATTCTGGTATAGTAATGAAATAGATCGGATAAGAACAAATGTATGGAAAAATCATTTTGAAAAGAAGAAAAAAATAAACCTAAATTAAATTTACCTTATATTAAGTAATAAATTCTCACACTTCTAGGTTGGGTTAAATTTTTTGTAGAGGAATTAAATGACACAATTTTCCTTAAAACTACTCACACAAAGGGTACCATTCTTATCAAAGGTTTCAAAATTATACAACCATTTATATCATCGAAAATAACCAAATTTCAAAATAAAGTCACACCATAGTATTGAATTCTTTCTAAAATGAAAATTTCATCAGATTTTTTTTGAATGTTAAAAAAACATGAAATAGAGAAATTACTCAAGCATTTTCAATAACTTCTATGATTAAGCAAGCATCATTTTCCATGATAAATTAGGCATAAAAAATTAAATTCTAGCACAAAAGTGATGGGGGGGGGGTTGAAGAAAGGGGGGAGAAAGTGAAAATACAATTCAGTAATCCAAAAAGAGAAAAAGAAGAAATATGATAAAAATTGTTAACTAACCCAAAAATATACCCATCCCCCCACACCTAGAGTGTGTAGTGTCTTCACTGTAATAAAATAGAATGTGGGAAGGAAGGATAAAACTTGGTGGGTGTCATTGGTAGGTTGATTCTTGAATTGGGAGTTCCTCCATCAGGAACTATAGAAGAGCTTCATGGAAGTGATTAAGCTACTTCCAATTGACAATGAAGGTTTGTTTCATTTCTTCATTTTATACACCAAACAATGACAAATGGATAAACATTAGTAATAGTGTATGGGCCAAACCAGCTTGAATGAAGCTTACCTGGATGAAACTTCAACCTTGAATTGTAGAGGAGGACATTTTGATCAATGTAGAACTGACAATGAAGGATGAGACGATTGTGGGAAGCCTTGGTTCACTCCTTATAAATTTGGGAGTTATCATATGAATCTCTTATCATTTACTCCATATCCTGAATCTGCAACTTCTTTTGAGCACCTACACCATAAAGATTAGAATTGCATTATTTGATGGCCCAGTAGGCCCAGTGCTCAATCTCAACAAGGAGGTGATAACTCTTTACAAACACAAGATGATAGGTTGAAATTCCAATGAGAGTTTTAAAGGTAATACAATAACCACATAATGAATCATCGAGTCTAAAACTCCAATATTTTATGTTGGGTTGAACCATTTTTTCAAGAATTTGTTTAACCTCTCTATTTGACACCTCATCTTGACCATTTTTTTATGGGTGATAAGAAGTATACACTTGATGCCCGACACGATACCGATGAAAAAGTGATTGCATTTTTCAGTTATAGAAATGAGAAATCTGATCATTGATGATGAACCAAGGTAATAAAAACTTTAAAAAAAAATTGGGTTCTCAAAAATTCCACAACTACCTTAGAATCATCATCCCTTGTGGCTCGTGCCTCTACCCATTTTGAAACATAATACACTACCAAAATAATGTAAAGGTTCCCAAATGAATTGGGGAATGGTACCATAAAGTCAATGACCCAAATGTAGAAAATGTCATGGAAGAGTAAGGTTTTTGAGGCATTTCATTTCTTTTAGACACATTCCCCATTCTTTGACAGTGAGGATAAGATTTATAGAAATCATGAGAATCCAAAAAAAGTGATGGCCAAAAGAGACCAGAATCAAGGAACTTGTGATAAATCCATTGGGGACCAAAGTGTACCCCAAAATCAATAGTGTGACATAACCAAAGGACATAATTAAACTCTCTATCAGGAACAAAACGCCTGAGGAATTGATCACTACACGTTCACCAAAGGTAGGGGTCATCCCAAATGTACCAACGAGACTCATGTTTTAGATGGTTAGAATTGTTTTTATTGAAATTAGAAGGAATGCAAGATTCTACCAAATAATTTACAATTTCGGCATACTAAGGAATAACATCTTGCACTCGGTACAATTGCTCATCTGGAAACATTTCATTTATGGGAATATAGGGTGATGAGTCAATGTATCAGGATGGGTGGATCCTACTGATATGTCCAACCACCACATTCTCCACTCATTTTTTATCTCTAATTCCTAAATTAAATTCCTAAAGGGGGAGAATCCAATTAATGAGATGTGGTTTGGCTTCTAGTTTCTTAAGGATATACCGAAGGGATGTATGGTCTGATAACACAATGACTTTAGAACCTAAAAGATACGACCTAAATTTATCCAAGGTAAACACAATGGAAAGATTTTTTTTTCAGTTGTGGTGTAGTTTTCTTGGGCTGGGTATAGTGTACGTGAGTCATATGCAATGAAATGTGGATCTTGGTCAACGCTTTGTGATAATACTACCCTAACTACATAGTTAGAGGCGTCACACATGAGCTCAAATGGCAAATCTCACCGAGGTGATTGGATCACCAAGGGTAATGTGAGAGTCCATTTTAACTTATTAAAAGAACACTCAAATTCTTTATCAAAAACAAATTCCTTTTCTTTTAGGAGAAATATGGAGAGGGGGAGTGCAATTTTACTAAATTCAAAAATGAAATGATGGTAAAATTCAGCATGAATTAGGAAATACCGTGCATCCCATAAATTTTTGGGGGATGGTAGGGAAGAGATGACATCCACTTTTAATTTATCTACTTGGATACCATCCCTATAAATGACATGTACCAAAAATATACCTTGTCACACCATTAAAGGACATTTATTATAATTTAATACAAAATTCTTTTCAATACAACACCAAATGGATGGACCAATACTACTCAAACATTAATCAAAAAAATATCTATAAATAGTGAAATCATCTATGAATACTTCCATGAAATTCTCAAAGTAATCTAAAAAAATAATAACCATGCATCACTGGAAAGTACTCATAGCATTGCACTAACCAAATGGCTTCCTCCTATATGAAAATGTGAAAAAGGGGCAAGAAAAGGTTTTCTTTTCCAAATCATTAGGGGGTAATATGGATCTAAAAGTATCTAGAATACCCATAAAGTAATGAGTAACGGGACTTCCTTGTTATCCTCTCTATCATTTGGTCAATGAATGGCAATGGTAAATGGTCATTACTAGTGTCTTAGTTTAATAAGCGATAGTCCACACAGACATGCCAGCTATTCTGCACATGATTTGGAACCAATTCATTGTTTTCATTTTTTATTACTGTAAGACTGGTTTTTTTAGGAACCACTTGTACTGGACTGACCCATTTGATGTCATAGATGGGGAAATGATTCCAGTATCCAATAATTTTTTTACCTCCTTTTTAACAACATTTAGGAGGTTTTGGTTTAGTCATCATTATTCCTGCCTCACTGGTTTAGCCTCATCATTTAATAATATATGATTTCTAAAAATTGATGGGATAATTCTAGGAATGTCAAAAAGTTTCGATCCAAAAGATTGTTTATACTCCCTTAAAAGTTCAAGCATTCGCAATTCATGCTCTGGAGTGAGTGAACTAGCAATGATGATAGGAAGCTTGTTTCCATTCTCAAGATAGGAATATTTTAAATCTTGAGGTAGTTGTTTTAGTTCTCATTCAAGGGGATTCTGGATTTATGGAAGTGTGTGTGAAAGTGAGAGGTCACTAATCTCATATAACTGCTCAATGGTATCATTCTCAAATGAGGAATGAGATTTTACAAGCTTAGTAGTATCATCGATGGTCAAGTAATCCTTAGTGTTCCAGAAATCATTAACTATCAAACATGCATGACATTTTTCTAGACCACTTAAATAATCAATGCATACTGCATTACAGAAAATTTCAATCAAGGATGAAAACTCAAAAAGGGAATCAGTGAAAATAAAATATGTTTCTTCAGGGGAAGGGAGTTATCAATTGAATTAATGGAGAGAGAGGAATGATCTTCTGAGTGGTGCTTCATGGAATCAAGGATGTTTAAGTGGACAATGTCACCACCAAACTCCATAGATAATGTACCATTTTGGACATTAATTATGGTTTTGAGGTTTTTAAGAAGTTCCTCCCCAATACAATCGGGGAATATCCATTCATTTTATCATCTTCTACTTTTATCACATAAAAGTCAGTAAGAAAAAATAAATATTTTCACCCTCACAAGAACATACTCTAACACACCAGT
Organism: Viscum album; assembly: GCA_963277665.1. NCBI lineage: Eukaryota > Viridiplantae > Streptophyta > Magnoliopsida > Santalales > Viscaceae > Viscum > Viscum album. The sequence goes on from CAUJRU010000253.1 coordinate 284,496, forward strand.
GGGGTGTGATGTACTTCAATTTGTGAGTTGAACAAAAAATCCTATTGGATTTAGTTTTCTAACCTATAATGTATAGTAAATGGATTAAGGCATCGCATTTATAGAGGCACCCAAATCAAGCATAGCATTGGAAAATAAATACTCCCCTATGGTGCATAGAATCAAGAATATTCTAGGATCATTGAATTTAGTGGGAGGTTATAGATCTATAAATGATGAGACATTTCTCCCCAAAATCACCTTCTCATGACCTCTAAGTCACCTTCAGTGTGTACACATATCCTTCAGAAACTTGGCATATCATGGAATTTGCATCATGACATCAATTAGAGGAATGTTAACTTTCAATTTTTTTTAAAGTTTCCAATATTTCCTTATCAAGTTCAGTTTTATTTTTCTTCCTAGGTTGGGTGGCCCTTTGGGAAAATGGAAGAGTAATATTTGGGCAAGGTGAATCATCAATAGACACACACTTACCTTTAGAAGGGATTCTCTTAGGATAAGGTTTTTCAACATTTGGAACATTTTCAATGGTTGGGATGGTGGTTTCTTGAGGAGGGTATGACTCTATTGGAGGGCTAATTAGGATTTTAAGTTGAGTTCCACTCTAAAGGGTGATGTCACTAACATTCCCCTTATCCCTAGTATTTACAAGTGGTTGACAGGGTAGTTTACCCAACCCAGGACTTTGGATTCTCCCCACTGAGTTAGCTAGTTGGACTAATTAGGTTTTTAGGTTTTATATGGAATATTGGGTGGTTTTTTGGAATTGGATATTATTGTAAGCCATTTGTTTCATCATATATTCTAGGCTAGGCTTGGGTTTTGGAGGGGGTGGTTGGAAAGGCCTTTGTGGTGGTTGGGTATTTATGGGTGGTGGTTGTGGATGACTAATCTTCCCTAGTTGGTTCCATTGTTGTTTAGGTTGGTTTGAATACCCCCTTTTCCTATAATCTTGGTTTTATTTTCACCCAGGGTTGGATGGATAGTAAGGTTATTTCCTAAAGGGTTGGGTATAGGGGTGACCTAGAAATATTACCTCACAACTCTCAAAAGATTCTCTTAGTTGGAATATTTGGTTAGAATAATGGGCTTCAAAAGAACATATTCAAAAGTGGATGGGAGGAGGAGATTGGTATTTCCCTTTAGAAAGAGAAAGTTTTCGAAGAAGGGTACTTACCCCTTTTAACTTTGTGTCCACCTTCATCTCGAATTCAGTACTTTTCACCTCATGGACACCTTGAATGGGTACATTGGATCTTGAACCAAATTGTTGAGTGTCCTGTGCCATGTTCTCAAATAGGGTTCCTGAAGCAATTGGGGTTTTATTAACTAGAACACCACCTGCAGCAGTTTCAATAATATTTTGATAAATTGGAATTAAACCTTAATAAAAATACTGAATTAAAAGTTGATTAATTATTTGGTGGTGTCGGGAACTTGAACATAACCTCTTAAATCTATCCCAATATTGATGAAGTGTTTCCCCCTGTGATTGTATTATACCACACATTTCTTTTTTTATTGTTTATGTTCTAAAGTCTGTGAATTATTTTTCAAGAAAAAGGTGCTTCATGTCCACCCAATCTCTAATTGGTGAATTAACATAATACAACCAATCTTTCACAATGTCTTCTAATAAAAATGGTAATTACATAATCTTAACTTATTATTCATCCACATTAGTAGGTTTTAAGGTTTAACACACAATATGAAATTCTTTTAAGTGATTATGTGGATATTCTCCATCAAGTCCATGAAATCTTGGTAATAAGTGAATTAGACTAGATTTTAGTTAAAAATTGTGTACCTCATCTTGTATTTGAATATATGTGGGTTGAATATCAACATCAAGTGAGGTTAGTTATTTTAGTTTTTGATTATTTTCATCCATGTTATACTCTTTAATTTTAGGTTCTAATTTGGTTCTAGAAGAAGAGGGGTTTATAAAAGTCTCAAGTTGTGGTGTGTCCACCTTCAAAGAGTTGTCTTGTGCATCACGGTGTCATTAATGTAGGATCCTCTCCGATTTGGGTTAGAAAGGGGGTAAATCTCTCGAAGTAGAAAATTTCATGAACCGAACCTACATAAGAAATAAATCAGGACAAAAAAAGAAATTAAAATTTATAAGATAAGACAAATAAATATTCACAAAATTTACAAATTTCTAAAAACACACACACTAAAACCAAAGCACTCCCCAATAATGACTCCAATATTTGACCACATTTTTTTTAAAATTTCAAATTTATTATGTTTTTAAGGTTGATTTATAGTATAGGGAAGACCCTAGGTCGTCTCTCAAGGAGCGTTGATAGGTTTAGAGTATGCATTTTAAAAAAATGTACTAAAAAGGGGGGTGATTTTGAAAATAGTTTTAAGAAAATAACTTAACTTAAAGAGATTAATAGTTGAAAAAAAGTGGATTTTGAAAAATATAAGACAAAGGGGTCATTGTGATTTCAATAAAAATATTTAAAGTTCATCGTTCTTATATATTCATTTAGATTTGGAGTAATTATTTGGTTGAAATTAATTGGAATCCCGATTAATTCCTAAACCTTTATTTTATTACTTGAAGAACCAAACCATGACATAACAATAATATTTACAAGGTCCAAAACTTATGAATAGAATAATATCTTAAAAATAATATTTAAATATTAAGAAAGTGGTTAAGGAAAGGATTCTTGTGTTTTCTAATTGAAACAACACAAGTCACACAATCAAAACCTCACACCGTTCGGTTAGAAGTTAAGAGCATTTCATTCACATGCATAAAAAAGAATTAAAAGATTAAATCATGTAAGATACATGGAATAAAATGTTTTTACACCCAAATTAATCCAAACCAGTATCTAATAGATTCTCTATAACTCCCTTGACATGTGTGTAGCTCACTCAAAACAAACACCCACCGTTTAGCCTGAAATTGAGAGGATAAGGAAGCTCAGGTGGAACTACTTCTTCATTATTGACCCCCTATGATGATATGGGCATCCAAAACTTCTAGGATGAGGAGAGGAATCCTATATAACTCCAAAATTTAAGATCTTTTCTTATGGTTAAATTTTTTAAATGAGGATCCCAAGGTTCCATTTTATAGTCAAAGTGGAAGGTGGTTTTGAGCACATGGATTTATTAAAACCACTTGGCCCATGGTTGTCAATGGGTGTATAGAATTATCTCACTTTGGGAAAAAATAAAAAGTTGTTTACCAAACTATTTAATATCTCCACTAAAATTTTGTATTTATTTTGACACCTACATATTGAGATATGGATATATCACATCACACCACTTTTGACTTCAGGTAGATTCAATGTGTTGGACAGATCAGTCCGGATGGGCTACCAGATAGACGAACGAGACTTGGATGTCTTCATATGAAATATAGAACATTGAATTTTGGACCAGTCTAGAAAATATCATTCTAATTGAATGCACTTCTTAGTATCAGTATGTGTTTGATTCCCCTGGTTTTCTTGGATCATGTGAAGTTTGGACAATTTTTCTTGAACATCGTCATGATCCCTCCAAATCACCTCCAACTATAATGAAATTTTCAAAAAAAAAATAACATTTAACTTTTTAACAGTTATAAACACAAAATAATTGAATCAAAAAATAAGTTTAAATTTTTATTATATTTTTAATTTGCAATAAAATTCAGTTTAATACAATAGCATTAGGGTGAAAATGAAACAGTGAATCGCGATGCAATCACACCACCACACTTAAACATTTTCACTCCTGGGAAAATTCATATTTCAAAAAATTATGCATGTAGATATTTAAAACTTCATAAATATTTAACATTCAATCAAAATTTAATTCCTGATAGAAATGTGATGAAAGAAAAAATTACACTGAGGAGTTATTCTTAGTGAGCATGGAAAAAGATGGCTCAAAAATTGTATCATAATTAAATTTCAAGAGATACATGATAACAGTCAAAGAAAATAATTCAAAAGCTAATAATATAATTACTTATCCACATGTGTGTGTGAAAACCATTTCATTATATTATTTCCACTTTCTATCGAGTAAATATAAGTTATTTTAAAAATCTTATACTTACATGATTCTTTCCACCAAACATAACCTACATAATTTGCAATAAAATTTCAAGACACACTCACTTAATCATTCCCAGAATACAAACCATAAGCTCTCGACCTAGATATCCCCATATTTTTTACATTTCATCACTCCCCTCATTTATTTTTTTTTCAAAATTTTTACTTGGAAAAAATATCACACTCTTCTGTCAACCCATGTTTGATCTCCTCAAAACACCAGTTGTAATAGTTATGATAAGATAAAATATCGAGGAAGGGTGGTTTTTAACCTTCCTAATATAAAATCCATTATTTTTTTGAGGGTGTACAATAATCAGATAACATGTAAACATGTATAGGTCAATATGGTATAGTATTGTAATAGATCATATAAGGAACTGACGCATGGAAAAATAATTTTGGAAAGTAGAGAAAAATCAACCTAACTTATATTTACCTTCTATTAAGTAAGATATTTTCACACATCATTGTTGGGTGGAAAGTTTTGTGGAGAAATTAAGTGACACAATTTTACATTAAAATACTCACACAAAGGTTACCATTCTTCTTAAATGTTTCAAAATGATACAACCATTTATATTATTAAAAAAGAACCAAATTTCAAAAGAAAATCACACCACATTATTGAATTATTACTAAAATGCACATTTCATAAGATTTTGTTTTTCAATATTAAAACAAAATTAAATAAAGAAATTACTCATGAATTTTCAATAACTTCCATGATTATGTGGGCATCAATTTACATGATAAAGTGGGAATAAAAAATTAACATTCTGGTACAAAAGTGAGGGGGGGGGGGAAGGGGGAGCAAGTGACAATACAATCCAGTAATCTAGAAAGAGAAAAAGAAGAAATATGATGAAAATTCCTATCTAACCTAGGAATATATCCATCCCCCCACACCTATATTTTGTAGTGTCCTCACTGTAATAAAATAGAATATTGTAAGGAAGGATAAAACCTGATGGGTGTCATTGGTAGGTTGATTATTGAACTGGGAGTTACACCATCGAGAACTCCAGAAGGGCTTCATAGAAGTTCTTTATATGATACCCATTGAAAGTGAAGGTGTGTTTTATTTATTCATTTTGCACCCGAAAAATGCCGAATGGATAAACATTAGTAATATTTTATGGGCCAAACCAGTGGGAACAAAGCTTACTTGGATACAACTTCAGCCTTGCATTGTAGAGGAGGAACTTATACCTAATTTGGAACTAATGATGAAGGATGAGATGGTCATGGAAAGACTTGTTTCACTCCTATAAATTTGGGAGTTCTCATATTAATCCATTCTCATTTCCTCTAGCTCTTAAATCTGTAACATCCTTTGAGCACCTGTACCTGAAAGATTATAATTTCATTGTTTGATAGCCCAGTAGGCCCGGTTCTCAATCTCAAGAGAGAGGTGACAAATCTTTCCAAACACAAGATGATAGGGTGACATTCCAATGGGAGTTTAAAAGTCAATATGGTAATCCCATAATAAATCATTGAGTCTAAGACTCCAATATTTTCAATTGGGTTGAACGGTTTTTTCAAGAATTTGTTTAACCTCTCTATTCAACACCTCAGCATGACCATTTGTTTGTTGGTGATATGTAGTAGACACTTGATGCCGGACCCCATACCATCACAAAAGTTATTTCATTTTTCGGTTACAGAAATGATAACCCTGATCACTAAGGATGAATCTAGGTAATACAAACTAACAAAAGATTTGGGTTCTCAAAAATTCCACAACTTCCTTAGAATCATCAGTCCTTGTGGATCATGCCTCTACCCATTTTGAAACATAATCCACTTCCATATGGATGTAAAGGTTCCCAAATTAATTTGGGAATGGTACCATAAAGTTAATGTCCAAAAAATCAAAAATTTCATGGAAGAGAAAGGTTTATTGCGACTTTTCATTTCTTTTAGACACATTCCCCATTATTTGACAGTGAAGAGAAGATTTACAGAAATCATGGGAATCCAAAAAAAGTGTTGGACAAAAGAGACTAGAATCAAAGACCTTTTGAGTAGTCCATTGGAGACCAAAGAGGCCTCCACAAGAAAGAGTGCAACAGAACCTAAGGACAGAATAAAACTCGCTATCGGTAACATAATGCCTAAGGACTTGATCACTACATGTGCACCAAAGGTAGGGGTAATCCCAAATGTACAAAAAAGACTCATATTTTAGAATTTCAGCCTAGTTTTTATTGAAATTAGTATGAATGAAAGATGATACCAAATAATTTACATTTTCAGCAGACTAAGGAATAACATCTTGCAGTCAGTAAAATTGCTCATCTAAAAACGTGTCATTTATGGGTATATAGGGGGATGAATCAATATCCGAGGATGGTTAGATCCTAATAATATGTTCAAATACTGCATTCTATGATCCATTTTTATCCCTAATTTATAAATTGATTTTCTGAAGGGGGAAAATCTAGGGAATGAGACATGGTTTGGATTCCAGTTTCTTAAGGAGATACTAGAGGGCTGCATGGTCTGAGAAAACAATGACTTTGGACCCCAAAATATATGATATGAATTTATCTAAGGAAAACATAATGGCAAGAAATTATTTTTTAGTTGTTGTGTAGTTTTATTGGGCAGTTTCTAGTGTACGTGAGGCATAGAAAATGACATGTATAGCTTGATCGACGCTTTGTGATAAGACTACCACAACTGCATAGTTAGAGGAATCACACATGAGATCAAATGGTAAATCCCACTGAGGTGGTTGGATTACTGAGGGTGACATGAGAATCCATTTTAACATATTAAAATCACCCTCACATTATTTATCAAAAACAAATTAATTTTCTTTTTGGAGAAATTAGGATATGGGGAGTGAAATTTTACTAGTCAAGAATGAAATGATGGTAAAATCAAGCATGACCTAGGAAAGACCGTACATCCCGTACATTTTTTGGGAATGGTAAGGAAGAAATGACATCCAATTTTGATTTATCTACTTGGATACCATCCCCAGAAATGACATGTCCCAAAAACTATACCTTTTCGCACCATGAAATGATATTTATCATAATTTAATATGATATTATTTTCAGTAAAACGACATAGGACTGAACCAAGATTACTCAAACAATAATCAAAAGAAGAGCCATAAATAGTGAAATCATCTATGAATACTTCCATATAATTCTCTAGGTAATTCCAAAAAATAATAACCATGCATTGCTAGAAAGTACCCAGAGCATTGAGCAAACCAAATAACATCCTCCTATATGAAAATGTTCCCAAGGGGCAAGTAAAGGTTGTCTTTTCCTAATACTAGGGGGAAATATGGATCTAAAATTATCCATAATACCCATCAAGGAAATAGTAATGGGACTTCCCTACTAGCCTCTCTAGAATTTTGTCAATGAATGATAATAAGAAATGATCCTTCCAAGTGTGTTGGTTTAATCGACAATAGTCTATATAGACATGCCAACTATTCATCACATGAGTTGGAACCAATTCATTGTTTTCATTTTTTATTATTGTAAGACCAGTTTTTTAGGAACCACTTGTATTAGACTGACCCATTAGCTATCATAGATGAGGTAAATGATTCTAAAATCCAAATATTTTATTAAATAATTTTTAGCAACATCTAGGAGGTTTGGGTTTAGTCATCTTTGTGCCTAACTCACTAGTTTACCCTCATCATTTAATAATATATTAAGTGTACACATTAATGGGATAATTATAGGAATGTAAGAAAGTATCCATCTCAAAGATTTTTTATAGTCCCTCAAAAGTTCAAGCAGTCTCAATTCATGCTCTAGAGGGAGTGAACTAGCAATGATGATAGGCATCTTGATTCCATTCTCAAGATAGGAATATTTTAAATCTTGAGGCAATTGTTTTAGTTCCAATTCATGGGGATTTTGGATTAATAGGAGTGTGTGTTAATGTGAAAGGTCACTAATCTCATATAAGAACTCAATAGTATCATCCTCATATGAGAAATGAGCTTGTACAAGATTAGCAGTATCATCAATGGTCATGCGATCCTTAGTGTTCAAGAAATAATTAATTAGAAAACATACATGACATTTTTCGAGACCACTACAACAATCAATGCATGATTCATTACCTAAAATTTCAATCAAGGATGAAAACTCATCAAGGGGATTGGTGGAAAGAAAATATGTTTTTTCAGGGGAAGGGAGTATATCAATTTAATTAATAGAGAGAGGAATGTTCTTCTGAGGGGTGCTTCATGGAATCAAGGACGTTGAAGTGGAAAATGTCACCACCAATCTCTATTGATAATGTACCATTGTAGATATTAATTATGGTTTTATAGGTTTTCAATAAGGGACTCTATAATATAATTGGGGATTTCCATTCATCCTACCATCTTCCATTTTTAGAACATAAGAATCAGTAGGGAAAATTAAAATTTTCACCCTCACAAGAGCATCCTCTAACACACCAGTGGGGTGTTCTATACTTCAATTTGTGAGTTGAAAAAAATTCCCCTTGGATTTAGTTATCTGAACAGTAATGTAGAGTAAATGGAGTGAGGCATCACATTTATAGTGGCACCCAAATCAAGCATAGAATTGGAAAATTAATACTCCCCTATGGTGCATAGAATCAATTATGTTACAAGATCATTGCAATTAGTGGGAAGTGATGGATCTATCAATGTTGAGACATTCCTCCCCAACATCACCTTCTCATCACCTCAAAGTCACCTTTAGTGTGTAAACATATCCTTTAGAAACTTGAAATATCTTGGAATTTTCTTCATAAAATCAATTAAAGGAATGTTAACCTTTACTTTTTTGAATGTTTCCAATATTTCCTTATCAAGTTTATTTTTCTTTTGCTTCCTAGGTTTGGTGGCCCTTTTGGGAAATGGAAGAGGAATGTTTGGACTGGGAGACTCATCAACAGGCACACTCTTTCCTTTTCTAGGGCTTCTCTTAAGACACGATTTTTCAACATTTGGAACATTTTAAATGGTTGGTATGGTGTTTTCCTCAGGGGGTATGACTCTATTGAAGGTTTCATTTGGATTTTAAGTTGATTTCCACTCCTAATGTTGATGGAAATTTCATTCCCCTTATATCTGGGGTTGAAAAGTGGTTGAGAGGGTAGTTTACCTGACCCATGACTTTGGATTTCCCCCACCGAGTTTTCTAGTTGACCTAATTGGGTTTTTAGGTCTTTTATGGAAGCTTGGGTGGTTTTTTGGAATTGGAAATTGTTGGAAGCATTTTATTTCATCATATATTCTATGCTAGGATCGGGTTTTGGAGGGGGTGGTTGGAAAGGCCTTTGTGGTGGTTGGGTATTTATGGGTGGTGGTGGTGGTGGATGACTACTCTACCCCTCTTGGTTCCATTATTTTTGATGTTGTTTTGAATACCACCTTTCCTATAATCTTGGTTTTCTTTCTACCCAGGGTTGTATGGATAGTAAAGTTCTTGCCTAAAGGGTTGGTTATAAGGGCGACCTGGAAGGATTGCTTCACAACTCTCAGAAGTTTCTCTTAGTTATTGGAATTGGTCAGGATAATGGGTGTTAGATGAATATATTCCATAGTGAATGGGAGTAGGATATTGGGATCTCCCTTGGGGAAGATAAAGTTTTCTAAGATGGGTACTTACCTCTTTGAACTTTGTGTCCACATTCTTCTCAAATTCAGTACTTTGCACCTCATACACACCTCGAATGGGTATATTGGATCTTGAACCAAATTTTTGAGTGTTTTGGTCCATGCTGTAAATGAGGGTTCTTTTAGAAATTGTATTTTTATCAACTAGCGCACCACCTGCATCAACATCAATCATATTTCAATCAATAGGAATTAAACCTTCATAAAAATAATGAATTAAAAGTTGATCACTTATTTGGTTGTGTGGGAAACTTTAATATTACCTCTTAAATCTCTAACAATATTCATGAAGTGTTTACCCTTGTGGTTGTATTATCACACATATTTCTTTCATTATTGTTATACTTCTAGAGGCCGAGAATTATTTTTCAATAAAAATTCGTTTTGTGTCTGCCCAATCTCTAATTGGTGAATTAACACAATATAACCAATCTTCCATAGTATCTTCTAATGAAAATAGGAATGCACTAATATTAACTTGTTCTTCATCCAAATTAGCAGGTTATAAGGTTGAACACACATTATGAAATTTTTTTAAGTGATTATGTGGATCTTCTCCAGCAAGTCCATGAAATCTTGGAAATAAGTGAATGATACTGGATTTTAGTTCAAAATTGGATAGCTCACCTTGTATTTGAATATATGTGGGTTGGATATCAAAATCAAGATATGTTAGTTATTTTAGTGTTTTATTGTTTTCATCCATGTTATACTCGTTAATTTTAAGTTCTAATTTGGTTCCAAAAGAAGTGGGGTTTAGAAAAGTCTCAATTTGTGGTGTTTCCTCCTTCAAAGGGTTGTCTTGTGCATCGCATTGTCGTTGATGTAAGATCCTCTCCAGTTTAGGTTCAAGAGGGGGTAAATCTCCCAAAGTATAACATTTCATGCATATAACCTACACAAAAAATAAATTATGACACAAAAAGAAATTAAAAGGTATAAGATAAAACAAATAAATATTCACAAAATTTACAAATATCTTAAAAAAACACCCACTAAAACCAAAGTGCTCCCCGTAAACGGTGCCAAAATTTGTCAGCATTATCATGAAACATCAAACTTATTATGTTTTTGAGGTTTATTTATATTATAGTTAATACCCTAGGACATCTCTCAAGGAGCATTGATAGGTTTAGAGTGTGTGTTTTTAATAAAAAGTACTAAAAGGGGGATTATTTTGAAAACAGTTTTAAGAAAATAACTTAACTTAAAGAGTTTAATAGTTGAAAAACCAAGTGGATTATGAAAAATATGAGACAAATGGGTAGTTTTGATCTCAATACACACATTTAAAGTTCATTTTTCTTAGATATTCATTTAGGTTTTGAGTAATTATTTGGTTGAAATTAATTGGAATCCTAATTAATTCTTAAGCCTTTATTTAATTACTTGAAGAACTAGACCTTGACATAACAATCATATTGCCAAGTTCCAGAACTTATGAATATAATAATATCATTCAGATAATTTTAAAATCTCAATAAAGTGTGTAAGGAAAGTATTATTGTGTAGTCCAATCGGAACAACCCAAGTCAAGCACTCAAAACCTCACACTGATTGGTTAGTAATTAAGAGCATAACATTTACATGCATAAAAAAAGAATTCAAAAATGAAATCATGTAATATAAATGGAATGAAATGTTTTAAAACTAAAATTAATCCACAATAGTATCTAATATATTTTCCATAACTCCCTTGATATGTGTACAGCTCCCTCACAAAGAACACCCACCGTTTAGCTTGACATTAAGAGGAAGAGGAAGCTCGGGTGGAACTCATTCTTCATTCTTGACCCCCCTATGATGATAGGGACCTCCAAAACTTCTAGGATGAGGAGAGTAATCCTATGGAACCATAAAATTATAGATATTTTCTTCTATTTTGAACTTTTAAATGAGGATCCCAAGGTTCCATTCTATAGGTAAAGTGGAAGGTGATTTTGGGCACATAGATTTATTAAAACCACTTGGACCATGGTTTTAGATGGGTATAAATCCTTATATATATTTGTAAAAAACTAAAAAGTTTTTAAATAACCTATTTAATATCTCAAAATAAATTTTGGATTCATTTTAACACCTACATCTTGAGATATGGACATATCACAACACACCGCTTTTGACTTCATGCAGATTCGGTGTGCCAGATAGATTAGTCTGGATGGGACACCATATGGACAAATGAGATTTGGGTGTCTTCATATGAAATTTATAAAATTTAATTTTGGACCATACCAAAAAATATCATCCAATATTTATTTATTTTTTAGTAGAAGTGTGCGGTTGAGTCCACTGGTGTGCTTGGATCCAGCCCAATTTGGCCAATTTTTCTTGAACATTGTCATAGGCCCTTCAAATCACCTCCAACTATAATGAAATTATCAAAAAAAGTAAAATTTACCATTTTAACAGTTATAAACAAAAAATAATTTAATCAAACAATAATTTCAATTTGTTATTATATTTGGAATTTACAATAAAATTCAGTTTAATACAATGGTGTAAGGGTGAAAATGAAACAGTGAATAACGGTGTGATCACACCCGCACACCTAAACATTTTCACTCCTGGGAAAAGTCATATTTACAAAAATTATGAATGTATATATTTCCAACTTCATAAAAATTTAACATTCAATTAAAATTTAATTCCTGGCATAAATGTGATCAAAACAAAAATCACATCGAGGAGTTATTATTAGCGAGCATAGAAAAAGACATCTCAAAAATTGCATCCGAATGAAATTTCAAGAGATGCATGATACCAATCAAATAAAATAATTCAAAATTTAATCATGTCATTAGTTATATGAATGTGTGTGTGATAACCATTTCATTCCATTCTTTTCACTTTCTATCGAGTAAATATAAGTTATTTTAAAAATTTTCTACATACATGATCCTTTCCACCAAACCTACCCTACATCCTTCGTAATAAAATTTAAAGACCCAATCACTTAAGAATTCCTAAAATTCAAACCATAATCTCATGACCTAGATATCCACATATTTTTTACATTTCATCACTCCCCTCATTTATTTTTTTCAAAAGTTTCACTTGGAGCAAATCTCACACTCTTCTCTAAAACCATGTTTGATATCCTCATGAAACTAACTGTAATAGTTATAACACGATCAAAAGTTGAGAAAGGGTGGTTTTTGACCTGCCCAATATACAACCTTTTTTTTGAGGGTGTACAATAGTAGGATAACAGGTACACACAAATATGTCTATATGGTATAGTAATGAAATAGATTGGATATGGAACGAAGGTATGGAAAAATAATTTTGGAAATCAGATAAAAATAAATCTAACTTATATTTATCTTTTATTAAATAAGATATTTTCACACATCATGGTTGGGTGAAAAGTTGTGTGGATAAATTAAGTGAAACAATTTTCCCTTAAACTACTCACATAAAAGGTACCATTATTCTCAAATGTTTCAAAATGATACAACCATTTATATAATCAATAAAGAGCCAAATTTCAAAATAAATTCACACCACAGTATTGAATTCTTGCTGAAATGAACATTTCATCATTTTTTTTGAATTTTAAGACAACATGAATAGAGAAATTACTCACTCATTTTCAATAACTCCCATGCTTAAGAAGACATAATTTTCCATGATAAAGTGGGAATAAAAAATTAACATTTTGGCACAAAAGTAGGGGGAGGAAGGGGGAGAAAGTGACAATACAATCCAACAATCCAAAAAGAGAAAAAGAATAAAGATGATGAAAATTACTAACTAACCTGAGAATATAACCATACCTTCACACCTAGTGTGTACAGTTTTCTCACTGTAATAAAATATAATGTGGGAAGGAAGGATAAAACCTGGTGGGTATCATTGGTAGGTAGCTTCTTGAACTAGGAGTTCATCCAATGAGAACTCCAGAAGGGATTTGTGGAAGTGATTAAGCCACAACCCATTGAAAGTGAAGGTTTATTTCATTTCTTCATTTTGTACATGAACAATGCCAAATGGATAAACATTAGTAATAATGTATGGGAAAAACCAGTGGGAACAAAGTTTACCTAGTTGCAACTTCAACCTTGCATTATAGAGGAGGAACTTCTTCCTATTGTGGAACTGATGATGAGACATGAGATAGTCATGGGGTGCCTTAGTTTACTCCTTATAAATCCATAAGTTCTCATATGAATCTATTCTCATTTCCTCTAGCTCCTAAATATGAAACTTCCTTTGATCACCTGAACTAGAAATATAATAATTTCATTGTTTGATGGGCCAGTAGTCCCAGTTCTCAATCTCAATAGGGAGGTGAAAACTTTTTCCAAACACAAGATGATACAGTGACATTACAATGGGAGTTTTCAAGGTAGTATAGTAAGCCCACAATGAATCATCGACTCTAAGACTCCAATATCTTCTATTGGGTTGAACCATTTTTTCATGAATTTTTTTAACCTATCTATTTGACACCTCATTTTTACCATTTGTTTGGGGGTGATAAGTAGTATACACTCAATGCCGACCCCATACCGATGAAAAAGTGATTGCATTGTTTAGTTAAAGAAATGAGAAAACTGACCACTGATGACGAACCTAGGTAATCCAAACCTACAAAAAAATTGGGCTCTCAAAAATTCCACAACTGCCTTAGAATCATTACTCCTTGTGGATTGTGCCTCTTCCTATTTTGAAGAATAATCCACTACTAGAATAATGTAAAGGTTCACCAATGAATTAGGGAATGATCCTATAATATCAATGCCCCAAACTTTGATAATTTCATAGAAGAGAAAGGTTTTTTGTGGAATTTTATTTATTTTATACACATTCCCCATTATTTGATAATGAGGAAAAGATTTACAGAAATCATGGGCATCTTGAAAAAGTTTTTTCCAAAAGAGACCAGAATCAAGGACCTTGCAAGCAGTCTGTTGGGGACCAAAGTGGACCCCACAAGAAAGAGTGTGATTAAACCTAAGAGCAGACTTAAACTCACTATCGAGAACACAACACATAAGGACTTGATTAATACATGTGGAACAAAGGTATGGGTCATAAAAAATGTACCAATGGGACTCATGTTTTAGATGGTCGACCTGGTTTTTTTTGAAATCAGCATGAATGCAAGATGCTACCAAATAATTTACAATTTCATCATACAAAGGAAGATAATATTTCACTTGATATAATTGATTATCTAGAAACATTTCATTTAAGGGAATACAGGGAGATGAGTCAATGTTTGAGGATGGGTGGATCCTACTGATATGGTCATTCACCACATTCAATGCTCCCTTTTTTATCTTTAATTTATAAATTGAATTTCTGAAGGAGGAGAATCTAGTGAGTGAGATGTGGTTTGGATTCTATTTTCTTAAGGAGATACCAGAGGGCTGTATGGTCTGAGAACACAATGACTTTGGACCCTAAAATATATGACCTTAATTTATCTAAGGAAAACACACTGAAAATAAATTATTTTTTAGTGGTGGTGTAGTTTTATTGGGTAGGGTTTAGTGTACATGAGGCATAAACAATGAAATGTGGAGCTCGATCAAACCTTTATAATAAGGATACCCCAATTACATAGTTATAGGTGTCACACATGAGCTCAAATGGTAAATCGCACAGAGGTGGTTGGATTACTAGGGGTGACGTAAGACTCCTTTTTAACTTATTAAAATCTTCCTCACATTATTTATCAAAAACAAATATCTTTTAATTTTTGAAGAAATCTGGAGAGGGGGAGTAAAATTTTATTAAAGTCATGAATGAAATAATGGTAAAATATAGCATGACCTAGGAAATACCGTACATCCCATACATTTTTAGGGAATGTTAAGGAAGAAATGACATCAAATTTTGATTTATCTGCTTGGATACCATCCCCATAAATGACATGTCTGAAAACTATATCTTGTTGCACCTTGAAATGAAATTTATCATAATTTATTAGAATAATTTTTTCAATACAAAGATGTAGTACTGAACCAAGATGACTCAAAAATTCACCAAAATAAGATCCATAAATAGTTAAATCATCTATGAATACTTCCATACAAATTTCTGGGTAATTTGAAAAAACACTAACCATGAAATACTAGAAAGTACCTAGATCATTGGATAGACGAAATGGAATCCTCCTATAAAAAAATGTACCAAAGGGGAAAGTAAAGGTTTTATTTTACCAATTATTAGGGGAAATATGGATCTAAAAGTATCCAGAATTCCCATAAAGGAAATAATAATATGACTTACCTACTTGCCTCTCTAAAATTTGGTCAATGAATGGCAATGGGAAATGGTCCTTCCTAGTATATTGGTTTTATCGGTGATAGTCTATACAGACACACCAACAATTCTTCACATAAGTTGGAACCAATTCATTATTTTTATTTTTTATTACTGTAAGACTAGTTTTTTTAAGAACCACTTGTACTGGACTACACCATTGGCTATCAGATATGGGGTAAATGATTCTCGCAACTAATAATTTTGTTACATTTTTTTAACAACATCTAGGAGTTTTGGGTTTAGTCATCGTTGTGTTTTTCTCACTGGTTTAGCCTCATCATTTAACAATATATGATCTATAAAAATTAATGGGATAATTCTAGGAATTTCATCAAGTGTCCATCCCAAATCTTGTTTATACTCCCTCAAAAGTTCAAGTAATCTTAATTAATGCTCTGGATGGAGTGAACTAGAAATGATGACAAACAACTTGTTTCTATTCTTAGGATAGAAATATTTTAAATCTTGAGGTAGTTTTTTTAGTTCTAATTTAGGGGGATTTTGGATTGATTTGAGTGTGTGTGAAAGTGAGAGGTCACTAATCTCATCTAACTTCTCAATGGTATCATCCTCAGATGAGGAATGAGATTTTACAAGATTAATAGTATCATCAATGGTCATGTGATCATCAGTGTTCAAGAAATAATTGACTAGAAAACATGCATGACATTTTTCTAAACCAATAAAAAAATCAATGCATGATTAATTACATAGAATTTCAATCAAGGATTAAAACTCAGAAAGGGGATCGGTTGAAATAAAATATGTTTTTTCAAGGTAAGGGGGTATATCAATTGAATTAATGGATAGAGAGTAATGTTCTTATGAGGGGTGCTTCATGGATTCAAGGATGTTGAAGTGGAAAATGTCACCAACAAACTCCATAGATAATGTACCATTGTGCACATTAATTATGGTTTTGGAAGTTTTTAAGAATGGACTCCCCAATATAATTGGGGAATGTCCATTCATCCTATCATCTTCCATTTTTAGCACATAAAAATAAGTAGGAAAAATTAAAATTTGAACCCTCACAAGAACATCATATAATACACTAGTGGGGTGTAATGTACTTTGATTTGCGAGTTGAAAAACAATTCATGTTTTCTTTATTCATCCAACCTGTAATAAAGAGTAAATGGAGTGAGGCATCACATTTATAGAGGAATCAAAAATCAAGCATAGAATTGGAAAAAGAATACTCCCCTATGGTGCATAGAATCGAGAATATTCTAGGATCATTGCATTTGGTGGGAAGTGATAGATCAATCAATGCCAATACATTCCTCCCCAAGATCACCTTCTCATCACCTCAAAGTCACCTTATGTGTGTACACATCTCCTTAAAAAACATGGCGTATCTTGGAATTTGCTTCACAAAATCAATTAAAAGAATGATAACCTAATTTTTTTTGAATGTTTCAAATATTTCCTTATCAATTTTAGTTTACTTTTGATTCCTTGGTTGGGTGTACCTTTGGGGAAATGGAAGAGGAATGTTTGGGCTAGGAGACTCATCAAAAGAAACACTCTTTCCTTTGGAAGGTCTTCTCTTATGACAAGGTTTTTCAAAATTTGGGACATTTTTAATGGTTGGGATTGTGGTTTCCTCAGGAGGGGATAAATATATTGGAGGGTTCATTTGGATTTTAAGTTGAGTTCCACTCCTAAGAGTGATGGAACTGACATTCCCCTTATCCCTAGGTTTGACAAGTGGTTGAGAGGGTAGTTTTCCTGACCCATGACTTTGGATTTCCCCCACTGAGTTATCTAGTTGGCCTAATTGGGGTTTTAGGTATTATATGGTATCTTGGGTGATTTTTTGGAATTGGAGATTGTTGGAAACTATTTGTTTCATCATATCTTCTAGGCTAGTATCGGGTTTTGGAGGGGTGGTTGGAAAAGCCTTTGTGGTGGTTGAGTATTTATGGGTGGTAGTGGTGGATGAGTACTCTACCTTGGTAGCTTCCATTGTTGTTGAGGTTTGTTTGAATACCCCCCTTAACTATAATATCAGTTTTCTTTCCACCTAGGGTTGGATGGATAATAATGTTCTTTCCTAAAGGGTTGTATATAGGGGCGTCTTGGAAATATTTCCTCATAACTCTAAGAAGTTTCTCTTAGTTGGGAGAATTGGTTAAAACAATGGGTTTCAGAAGAACATATTACACAATGGATGTGAGTAGGATATTGGTATTTCCCTTGGGAAAGAGCTATTTTTCTAAAAAGGGTACTTAACTCTTCGAACTTCTTGTCAACCTTATTCTCAAATTCGGTACTTTGCACATCATGGAAACCTAGAATGGGTACATTGGACCTTGAACCAAATTTTTGAGTATTATGCACAATGTTCTCAATTAGGGTTCTTACAAAAATTTGGTTTTCATCAACTAGAAAACCACCTATAGCAGTATAAATCATATTTCTATCAATAGGAATTAAACCTTCATAAAAATATTGAATTAAAAGTTGATAACTTATTTAGTGGTGTGGGAAACTTGAACATAACCTATTAAATATCTACCAATATTCATAAAGTGTTTCACCTTGTGATTTTATTATCCCATATATTTATTTCCTTATTATTGTGGTTCTAGAGGTTGGGAATTATTTTTCAAGAAAAAGGTGTTTCATGTTCACCCAACCTCTAATTGATGAATTAACATAATAAAACTAATATTTCGCAGTCTCCTAATAAAAACGGGAATTACCTAAGATTTACTTGTTATTCATAAACATTAAAAGGTTTTAAGTTTTAGCACATAGTATGAAATTCTTTTAAGTGATTATGTTGATCTTCTTCAGCAAGTCCATGAAATCTTGGCAATGAGTGAATTAAACAAGATTTTAGTTTAAAATTGGGTACCTCGCCTTGTATTTGAATATATGTGGGATGGATATTCACATCAGGTGAGGTTATTTATTTTAGTATTAGATTTTTTTCATCCATGATATACTTGTTAATTCCAGGTTCTAATTTGGTTCCAGAAGAAGAGGGATTTAAAAAATTCTCGAGTTGTGGTGTGTCCTCCTTCAAAGGGTTGTCTTGTGTGTCGTGATGTCGTTGACGTAGGATCCTCTCCAGTTTGAGTTAGAAAGGGGGTAAATCTAAAAAATTATAAAAATTAATTCATATAACCTACACAATAAATAAATCAGGACAAAAAAATAAATTAAAATTTATAAGATAAAAAAATATTCACAAAATTTATAAATATCTAAAAAAAACACACACTAAAACCAAAGTCCCCCCGAAAATGGTGCCAAAATTCAAACACATTATCATGAAAAGTCAAATTGATTATGTTTTTAAGGTTTATTTATAGTATAGGGAAGACTCTAGGGCATATCACAAAGATCATTGATATGTTTAGAGTCTCCATTTTTAATAAAAAGCACTAAAAGGGGGGTGATTTTGAACCCAATTTTAAGAAAATAACTTAACATAAAGAGTTTAATAGTTGAAAAACCAAGTGGATTTTGAAAAATATGAGATAAAGGGGTATTTGTGATTTCACTACATAAATTTTTAGTTCATTGTTCTTAGAGATTCATTTATTTTTGGAGTAATTCTTTGGTTGAAATTAATTAGAATCTCGATTAATTTCTAACCCTTTATTTCATTGCTTGAAGAACCAAACATTGACATAACAATAGTATTGCCAAGGTCCAGAAATTATTCTTGGAATAAGAAATTTCTAGTCATATTGGAATCTCAAGAAAGTGTTTATTAAAATAATTATTGTGTTTTCCAATTGGAACAACACAAGTCACACACTCAAAACCTCACACAGATCGGTTAGAAATTAAGAGCATAACATTCACATGCATAAAAACAAGCATTCTGTCACGACCCGTCCTCGGGGCCCGTGCCGTGACTACCCCAAGCCCGCCTTCCATAGGCCAGGGGCTGGCGACTAGCACCAAGGCGTAAAATCCCAGTAAACAGGGAAGGCATTGCCTTTATAAGTAACAACCACACAGAGTCAGCAAGCGGAAAGTAAAGTGCAGAAAGTAAAGGGGGCCGGAAATACAAGCCCAACTGTAAAGTACAACTGAAAAGAAAAACAGCAACTGAAGAAAAGACGGCGGCCTCGTGTCGTCCACTGGCAATCCCACCTGAAGGGTGGGTACAGATAGCCTCCAAGCTCCTCGGGTCCCACGTCCGCTCCGAGTACGTCCCGCCCAGTGGTCCACCTCCAGGTACCGTCCTGCTCCACGCCCAACCGTGATCAGCGCTGTCCGTCGTCTGCAACCAACACAACAAGGTGCGGGCATAGCCCGTGCAGGGGTGAGTACAACTACTCAGTAAGGACCCCGAGACCCCCGAAGGTCTCCCGAAATCCACAAAGGATATAGCACAAAGAAAGATGCAATCACGAAGTAACATCTGACTCGACTTAGGTATATGCCCATACATATACCTAAGTCCCCAATTCTAGCTCTGCTCACGAGCTCAAGAACAACTCGATCCACAAAGGAAAGCAAGACTCAAATCCACAAGGAGAGTAAATAGTAAATCCACAAAGGATGGTTCAACACAATCCACAAAGGAGAGTAACATAAGATTCAGCTCAACCAGGTATACTTTTTCAGATGACGTCAAAGATGATCACTGATCCATCTAAGTCGTCGGACCCACGAAGGATCGATAGGTACTAACCCCCGCAGAAGACCCACACAGGATCGGGCTCACACAGAACCTGTAGGCAGTGGCTCACACAGAACCGGTAGGCAGTGGCTCACACAGAACCGGTAGTAGGACCCACATAGGATCGGGCACTGATCCGCGTAGGATCGCTGAGTGCAGTAGTCGACGCAGTCCACTGAGGATCTCTGCACAGTCGTCGCCGAAGTCCACGAAGGATCTCTGCTCTGCCGTCGTCGCAGTCCACGGAGGATCTCTGCTCTGCCGTCGTCGCAGTCCACGGAGGATCTCTGCTCTGCCGTCGTCGCAGTCCACGGAGGATCTCTGCTCTGTCGTCGAGGTCACAGCCAGCGCTAGGGTTCCCGCACGTAGCGAGCTCGTTTAGGAGGGTCCGCTCCACGAGCCGAGGGGCTGATACATCAACTGACACGTAGTCCGAAGTTGATGTATCCAAAGGTTCTGTATCGACAACAGGATCTCAACGCGACAGACGGCGCGTCAATCGGACGCCCGGTCTGAGAGTTATTGGCATTTTCGTCCCAGGGGCCCGGTTGGTTTTTAGGGCAAAACCAACCCGACCGTGCTCCGCCTGTATCCGATCCTCGGGCGGAGTATGCCAAAAGTTCCGTCTCACTTAGAGAAAACTACCACAGCTGACGGTACGTCGATCGGACGTCCGTAGCTCAAGTTATGAGCGTTTCCGCTCCGAGGGCCCGGTTGGCTTCGTGTACGAACCAACCCGGCCGAACCCAAAGTCTTCCGAAACCTTGATTATAATATACCGAAACGACCGTCTCGATCCAAGGATCGCGTAGCCGCTGACGGTTCGTCAATCGGAGGTCCCAGGCCCAAGATATGGGCGAAAGACCGAAGAGGGCCCGGAACGGGGGTACTGGGCCCGGGGCGACCCGGCCCGAACCCCCCCTGGGGTCGGCCGAACCGGGTCGGCCCGAGCCGGGTCGGCCCGACCCGGCCCGAACCGGCTCGGCCGGGTCCGGTCCGGCCTGGGCGCGGCCCGGCCGACCGGACCGGCCGGCTCGGCCTCGGCCGAGCGGCCGAATGAGAGCCGCCGCGGGTTTGACCCGCGGCTTTGAGGAAACGCGGCCCCCGCGGGGGGGCCGCCTGTCACGCGGACGCGGCCGGGCCGCCGCGTCCATCCCGGTTCCGCGCGGCCGCGGAACCGGCTGCCGCCGCCGCCGCGGCTTCAGCCGCGGCGGAAGATTTCCACGGCGGCGCGCCTGGCGCCGCCGCCTCCGGTCGCCGGCGCCGCCGCGCCGGCGACCCGCGCCGCCGCCGCCTTCCGCGGGCCGCCGGAGATGCTCCGGTGGCCCGATTTCTTTCCCGTCTGCGCCGATGCTCCTCCCGGGGGACGATCTTCACTGCGGAATCAACAAATTGCCCTTGCCGCACGGTTTGTCGTCGTCCGCCAAATCCGAACAAAAGAGAAGATCGGCGGAGGGTTGCCGGGTCTTGTTCGTTAGACCCGCACCCTCCGCGTTAGTCATAAACGTCACCGGGAGGGAAAATCAACAACAATTTTAATTAAATTAAAATTGTCAGAGATTATGTTCTTTACTTAAAAAGAATAAACACGGGAAAAAGATAAAACAATCCAGCATCCCTTACCTTGTCGTCGTCGTCGGACGAGAGGTCGTCGCGGAATCGCTCGTCGCGGAGGAAGGAGATCGTCGCGTCGTCGCGGTATCCGGCGTCGCGTCGCCAATCTCCGGATCAAGATCAAACGGATTTAATTAGTTTAAATCCGTTGATATTGAAATTAAAAAGGGAGAAGAAAAGATCCGATTCTCACCTTTGTTGCCGAACGAGGGTCGGCCGCGGAAGAAGAGGCGTCGCCGAAGAATGTCGCGGGTAGATCTCGTCGACGTCGCAGATCTTGGTGTGCGTCGTCGAATTCCGGTCGCCGGCGTTCTTCGCGTTCTTCGCGTTCTTCGCGTTCTTCGCGTTCTTCGCGGAGAGGGTGGAGGAATGAAGATTCTTTCAAATCCTTTCCAAGGATTTTTGGGTTGGTCTTATTTTATAAACATGCCAACACACGAAACCGGTTAAGAAACGATCCATCAATTCGTTGAATTAATTCAACGAAAGAAACGACCCATTTAATTCACGAAGAAACAGTCCATTTAATTCACGAAATAAACCGCCCAATTAAATGGTCTGTTAAGAATTAAAGAAAACGCGTCGGTTGACTTTTCAGTTATTTTGACGGGTTTTCGCGGGTGCGTTACTTAGCGAAAGAAACGGCGGGGCTCGTGCGGGCCCAGCCTCACAAATATCCTACCAAGGGGTAGGATATTTCTGGATAGCATCCTATCCAGTTCAACTCAGTTCAAGCCGCCTTTAAGTGACTTCAAGTGGCTTCCAAGCAGCTTAAGTGAAATAAAATAAAGTTGTCGCACAAACTTTATTTTATTTCTGACTTAAAGCCGTAAAATTTAAAAACCACGTCTGAGCAAACGCAACTCCGGAAGAGGCGTTTCTAAGCAAATACCGGCGCTGCGATTTCATCGGTGCCCTCAGAATTCGATTCCGGGCACCGGTTCAAAAGATAGAAAAACCCGCTCGTCCGTTCACTGAACGTACCCGAGCCAAACTTCGGAAATTGATTCCGGGCACACCGGGCCTCGGAATCAGGTGCCGTCTGAAGCTGCGCTCTTGTAAAATTCCAAAGAAAATTAAGAAAAAAATTTCCTTGAAATTTTCGGGTCTTTACATTACTCCCACCTCAGGGCTTTACGTCCCCGTAAAGATACATCAAAACTAGGGGAACAAATGGGGGTACTGAGCACGCATCTGAGCCTCCCGCTCCCAAGTGCTCTCCTGGAGGTTCCCGTGCTGCCACCTGACGCGCACAAGAGGAATCGACCGCCCACGTAGGACCCGCTCCTGTCGATCCTCGATCTCCACTGGAACCTCCGCAAAAGTCGCCCCATCGTCCACGTCCAGCTCCCCAAAGTCGATGATGTGCGTCGGGTCGTGCACGTATCTCCTCAGCTGAGACACGTGGAAGACGTCGTGCACCCGGTGCAACTGAGGTGGTAGAGCCAGGCGATAAGCCACCTCTCCTATCCTGCTGAGGACCTGGAAGGGCCCGATGAAGCGTGGAGACAACTTGCCGCCTTCGCCAAATCTCCGTAAACCACGTCGAGGTGAGACACGCAAAAAGACGTGGTCGCCATCCTCGAACTCCAGTGGCCTCCGCCTCCTGTCAGCATATGACTTCTGCCGGCTCTGAGCTGTCCTCATCCTCTCCTGGATGATCTGGACCTTCTCTGTCGTGGCTCGGACCATCTCTGGTCCCACGAGTGCTGACTCCCCAGGGTCTGTCCAGCACAACGGTGATCTGCAGGGTCTGCCGTACAACGCCTCGTATGGTGCCATCCCGATGGTGGAGTGGTAGCTGTTGTTGTACGCGAACTCCACCAAGGGTAGGTGGTCCTCCCAGCTGCGACCAAAGTCGAGAACACATGCACGGAGCATGTCCTCGAGTGTCTGTATGGTCCTCTCCGTCTGTCCATCCGTCTGAGGGTGGAAGGCTGTGCTCAGATGGAGCCGCGTCCCGAACGCCTCCTGCAACCCCTTCCAAAGCCGGGAAGTGAAACGAGCATCTCGATCGGAGACGATAGATGATGGCACACCGTGAAGCCGTACGATCTCCTGGACGTAAAGACGTCCCAAGCTCTCCACTGAGCCCTGCTCTCTGATGGGTAAGAAGTGTGCCGACTTGGTGAGTCGGTCGACAATCACCCAAATGGAGTCGTGACCTCTGGAAGTACGTGGAAGTCCAGTCACGAAGTCCATAGATATGCCATCCCACTTCCACTCCGGGACCTCCAAGGGCTGTACCAAGCCTGCTGGTACCTGGTGCTCTGCCTTCACCTGCTGGCAGGTGAGGCATCGTGAAACGAACTCTGCCACAACTTTCTTCATGCCCGGCCACCAGTGCTGTCGTCTGAGATCCTGGTACATCTTCGCCACTCCGGGATGTACCGCCAAGGGAGAAGTGTGAAACTCTCTCAGCACCTCCTCTCGTAAAGCGACTGGTACGAAGGTACGTCCTCTGAAAAGGATGTCGTGCTCTACTCCAAGGGAGAAACCATCAGGCGCCTGACCTGAGGATATCAGTGCACGCCGGGTCTCACAGTCAGCGTCCCCACGCTGAGCCTCTCTGACCCGCTGTAGAAGTGGAGGAGAGACTGTGAGAGACTGAAGAAAGGCTGCTCCGTCTCTATCCACGAAGGATATCTGCAAGGAGGCTAGCTGCTCCGTCGCCTCCTCAAGTAGCTGAATGCCCGTCCTCCTGCTGAGGGCATCGGCTACCACGTTCCCCTTCCCAGGAGTATAGACTATCTCAAAGTCATAGTCCTGGAGGAACTCAAGCCATCTCCGCTGTCTCAGGTTCAGGTCCTTCTGAGAGAAGATATACCTGAGACTCTGGTGGTCAGAAAAGACAGTGAAGCGCTCGCCCATCAGATAGTGCCGCCAAGTCTTCAGAGCGAAGACCACTGCTGCTAACTCCAGGTCATGAGTGGCGTAGTTCTGCTCATGCGGCCTCAACTGACGTGATCCGTAGGCGATCACGGCCCGCTCCTGCATCAGGACGCACCCGAGTCCAGTCCCTGATGCATCGCAGTAAACTACGTACCCAACTCCCTCCTCAGGCAACCTCAAGATAGGTGCGCTGGTCAATCTCTGTCTCAGCTCCTGGAAGCTCTGCTGACATCTGTCTGACCACACGAAGGGTTTCCCCTTCTTTGTCAACGCTGAGAGTGGTGCCGCAACTCTGGAGAAGTCTGGCACGAATCTCCGATAGTATCCCGCTAGGCCCAAGAAGCTCCGCACCTCTGTCACGCTCCTGGGTGGCTCCCAAGCTAGCACTGCCTCGATCTTCGCGGGATCCACTGCAACTCCCGCCTCAGAAATGACGTGTCCCAAGAAATGGACCTCACGTAACCAGAACTGGCATTTTGAGAGATTTCCATAAAGCTGGTGCTCTCGGAGTGTGTCTAGCACAACTCGCAGGTGGTATGCATGCTCCTCCTCAGTCGTCGAGTATACCAAAATGTCGTCAATGAAGACAACGACAAATCGGTCGAGGTATGGCTGGAAGATCCTGTCCATGAGGCTCATGAACACTGCTGGAGCATTGGTTACGCCGAATGGCATAACCAAGAACTCATAATGGCCATACCGACACCTGAAGGCCGTCTTCTGCACGTCCTCGTCTCGAACTCTGAGCTGATGATAGCCTGACCGGAGGTCTATCTTCGAGAACCACTGCGCTCCCTTGAGCTGATCGAAGAGGTCATCAATCTGTGGCAGCGGATACTTGTTCCTCACTGTCACCTGGTTCAGGCGACGATAGTCGACACAAAGTCGCAAGCTCCCGTCCGCCTTCTTGGCGAACAAAATCGGGGAAGCCCAGGGTGAAACACTGGGTCGGATAAACCCCTTGCTCTGCAAGTCCTCCAACTGTACCCGCAGCTCTCGAAGCTCGGCGGGGGCCATCCGATATGCTGGAGTAGATATCGGGGCTGTCCCGGGGTACAAGTCGATGTAAAAGTCTACCTCTCTACGAGGAGGTAGCCCTGGAACGTCGTCGGGAAAGACGTCCACGTACTGGTCCACCACTGCAGGAAAAGCCGGACTCCGCACGTCCACTGCTCCTAGGATGAGGCTAGCCAACTGATGTGAGATGGGCTGCACTCTCCTCCGCGGAAGTCCATCCTGTGCTGCAAAGGTTCCCTTCTCGCCGGTGAAGGTAAACCTGCTCCCGTCGGTACGAACACATCGCACCTTGCGCCTAAAACAGTCGATCTGGGCATGAACCGTGGATAACCAATCCATGCCCAAGATGACGTCGTAAGGCCTCGACGCCGCTACAAGGAGATCCCAGCCGAAGCTCTCGCCTCCTAGAGTAAGCTCACACTGCCGGCACCAGTGCGTAATCGTCGAGTCTGCTCCCGTAGGAGTCTCTAGCCGTAAGGATCGAGCCAACGGCTCAGTCGGAATCTCCGAGCTCCGAACAAGGGCAGAGGCTATGAAAGAGTGACTCGCTCCTGTGTCTATAAGTACTGCAGCAAGGGTGGAATAGACACAGATCGTACCTCGAATCATCTCTGGCATGTCGGGGTCGTAGGCCTCCACTGCCTGGAGCTGGGCCTGTCTCTGCCCGCCAGCTCCCTGTGGTCGAGGTGGCCCTCCTGGTGGTGGTGGGGGTAGAGCCTGGAAGCGTCGCCCACCACCCGCTGCTCGGCCAGCTCCTCTGCCTCGTCCGCCTCCTCCCTGCGGACCGCCACGGTCGACCCTCTGCCTCTGCCTGGGTGGCCCCTCCACCGTCTGCTGCTCCTCTGGTCGGCGAGTCGGGCAGTCACGAGCCATGTGACCCTGCCCGCCGCAAGAGTAGCACAGCCTGCCTCTCGAAAGGCTGGCACTCCGCTGTGTGCCCTGCACCGCTGAGCCGGTGTCCTGAGGCCGTCTGCGAGGGGGTCTGGTCTGCCTGGACCCGTGAGTCATCCGTCGGCTGCCAGCTGCCGATGACTCAGCTACCTGCCGCCCTGCGCTAGGTCTCGCTGCTGAAGAAGGCTCTGCCAGGAAGCTCTCGATCAGGAGGGCTCGCTCCAGCACTCCCGCCTGGGTCGGAATGCTGAGGGAGATCAGCGACGCCCGAATCTCCTGTCGCAAACCCTGCTCGAAGGTCCGGGCCCGGAAGAAGGGATCCCGTACCATGTCGGTCGAGTAGCGAGATAGGTCCGTGAACCTCGCCGCGTACTGAGCGACCGTCATGCTACCCTGGCGCAGCTGGAGAAGCTCCTGGATGCGCACCGCTCGGAGGGTGGCCGGGACGAACTCAGAGCGGAAGAGGCTCTCGAAGTCCGCCCAGAGCAAGGATGCCTCATCGTGAACCTGGAGCATCAGGCTCCACCATCGTCCTGCCGCCGCCTGCAGGAGGCTCGCTGTGAGGATCACCATGAGATCCGCTGGTGTCCTCACTAGCCTGAAGATCCGTACCACCACCTCTAGCCAGTCCTCGGCGGCCTGGGGGTCCGCCTCACCGCGAAACCTGGGCGGTCGCTGGCTCTGGAACTCATGCAGTGTCCTGAGGCGACGTGCATCGTCAGCGTCTGGTACTGGAAGCATCGGTGGCTCGGCGGGTAAGGCTACCGCCGGTGCCACTGCTGGCAAAGGGCCCTGCACCGAGGCCTCGTCGCTCGGTGGGCTGCCGTCGCGCCCTACACTCGGAACCCTAGCTGGCAGTCGTCGCGGGGCCATCCTGAAAAGGAGAACAAGAGCACCACAGTCAGAACAGTATACCTGGTGAGCTGGCACAAGTAATCACAAGGAAAACTTGAGACTTTCATAAAGCAGATCAGTATACCCGGTGAGCTGACATAAGTAATCACAAAGAAAACTTGAAACACACACGCAATCAATGTTTTCATGCATTAAGTCGGAAATCAGGAGTCAGGGTCCTGGTGTACGGATACGTCGGCCGCCGCACCAACACTGGGCTCCCTGAACTGATAACCACACTCAATACACTAAACACTATTGCTTCACATAGAAAGAAAGGACGATCAGAGTCTGCGGTAGAACCGACCACCTCTGATACCAATTTGTCACGACCCGTCCTCGGGGCCCGTGCCGTGACTACCCCAAGCCCGCCTTCCATAGGCCAGGGGCTGGCGACTAGCACCAAGGCGTAAAATCCCAGTAAACAGGGAAGGCATTGCCTTTATAAGTAACAACCACACAGAGTCAGCAAGCGGAAAGTAAAGTGCAGAAAGTAAAGGGGGCCGGAAATACAAGCCCAACTGTAAAGTACAACTGAAAAGAAAAACAGCAACTGAAGAAAAGACGGCGGCCTCGTGTCGTCCACTGGCAATCCCACCTGAAGGGTGGGTACAGATAGCCTCCAAGCTCCTCGGGTCCCACGTCCGCTCCGAGTACGTCCCGCCCAGTGGTCCACCTCCAGGTACCGTCCTGCTCCACGCCCAACCGTGATCAGCGCTGTCCGTCGTCTGCAACCAACACAACAAGGTGCGGGCATAGCCCGTGCAGGGGTGAGTACAACTACTCAGTAAGGACCCCGAGACCCCCGAAGGTCTCCCGAAATCCACAAAGGATATAGCACAAAGAAAGATGCAATCACGAAGTAACATCTGACTCGACTTAGGTATATGCCCATACATATACCTAAGTCCCCAATTCTAGCTCTGCTCACGAGCTCAAGAACAACTCGATCCACAAAGGAAAGCAAGACTCAAATCCACAAGGAGAGTAAATAGTAAATCCACAAAGGATGGTTCAACACAATCCACAAAGGAGAGTAACATAAGATTCAGTTCAACCAGGTATACTTTTTCAGATGACGTCAAAGATGATCACTGATCCATCTAAGTCGTCGGACCCACGAAGGATCGATAGGTACTAACCCCCGCAGAAGACCCACACAGGATCGGGCTCACACAGAACCTGTAGGCAGTGGCTCACACAGAACCGGTAGGCAGTGGCTCACACAGAACCGGTAGTAGGACCCACATAGGATCGGGCACTGATCCGCGTAGGATCGCTGAGTGCAGTAGTCGACGCAGTCCACTGAGGATCTCTGCACAGTCGTCGCCGAAGTCCACGAAGGATCTCTGCTCTGCCGTCGTCGCAGTCCACGGAGGATCTCTGCTCTGCCGTCGTCGCAGTCCACGGAGGATCTCTGCTCTGCCGTCGTCGCAGTCCACGGAGGATCTCTGCTCTGTCGTCGAGGTCACAGCCAGCGCTAGGGTTCCCGCACGTAGCGAGCTCGTTTAGGAGGGTCCGCTCCACGAGCCGAGGGGCTGATACATCAACTGACACGTAGTCCGAAGTTGATGTATCCAAAGGTTCTGTATCGACAACAGGATCTCAACGCGACAGACGGCGCGTCAATCGGACGCCCGGTCTGAGAGTTATTGGCATTTTCGTCCCAGGGGCCCGGTTGGTTTTTAGGGCAAAACCAACCCGACCGTGCTCCGCCTGTATCCGATCCTCGGGCGGAGTATGCCAAAAGTTCCGTCTCACTTAGAGAAAACTACCACAGCTGACGGTACGTCGATCGGACGTCCGTAGCTCAAGTTATGAGCGTTTCCGCTCCGAGGGCCCGGTTGGCTTCGTGTACGAACCAACCCGGCCGAACCCAAAGTCTTCCGAAACCTTGATTATAATATACCGAAACGACCGTCTCGATCCAAGGATCGCGTAGCCGCTGACGGTTCGTCAATCGGAGGTCCCAGGCCCAAGATATGGGCGAAAGACCGAAGAGGGCCCGGAACGGGGGTACTGGGCCCGGGGCGACCCGGCCCGAACCCCCCCTGGGGTCGGCCGAACCGGGTCGGCCCGAGCCGGGTCGGCCCGACCCGGCCCGAACCGGCTCGGCCGGGTCCGGTCCGGCCTGGGCGCGGCCCGGCCGACCGGACCGGCCGGCTCGGCCTCGGCCGAGCGGCCGAATGAGAGCCGCCGCGGGTTTGACCCGCGGCTTTGAGGAAACGCGGCCCCCGCGGGGGGGCCGCCTGTCACGCGGACGCGGCCGGGCCGCCGCGTCCATCCCGGTTCCGCGCGGCCGCGGAACCGGCTGCCGCCGCCGCCGCGGCTTCAGCCGCGGCGGAAGATTTCCACGGCGGCGCGCCTGGCGCCGCCGCCTCCGGTCGCCGGCGCCGCCGCGCCGGCGACCCGCGCCGCCGCCGCCTTCCGCGGGCCGCCGGAGATGCTCCGGTGGCCCGATTTCTTTCCCGTCTGCGCCGATGCTCCTCCCGGGGGACGATCTTCACTGCGGAATCAACAAATTGCCCTTGCCGCACGGTTTGTCGTCGTCCGCCAAATCCGAACAAAAGAGAAGATCGGCGGAGGGTTGCCGGGTCTTGTTCGTTAGACCCGCACCCTCCGCGTTAGTCATAAACGTCACCGGGAGGGAAAATCAACAACAATTTTAATTAAATTAAAATTGTCAGAGATTATGTTCTTTACTTAAAAAGAATAAACACGGGAAAAAGATAAAACAATCCAGCATCCCTTACCTTGTCGTCGTCGTCGGACGAGAGGTCGTCGCGGAATCGCTCGTCGCGGAGGAAGGAGATCGTCGCGTCGTCGCGGTATCCGGCGTCGCGTCGCCAATCTCCGGATCAAGATCAAACGGATTTAATTAGTTTAAATCCGTTGATATTGAAATTAAAAAGGGAGAAGAAAAGATCCGATTCTCACCTTTGTTGCCGAACGAGGGTCGGCCGCGGAAGAAGAGGCGTCGCCGAAGAATGTCGCGGGTAGATCTCGTCGACGTCGCAGATCTTGGTGTGCGTCGTCGAATTCCGGTCGCCGGCGTTCTTCGCGTTCTTCGCGTTCTTCGCGTTCTTCGCGTTCTTCGCGGAGAGGGTGGAGGAATGAAGATTCTTTCAAATCCTTTCCAAGGATTTTTGGGTTGGTCTTATTTTATAAACATGCCAACACACGAAACCGGTTAAGAAACGATCCATCAATTCGTTGAATTAATTCAACGAAAGAAACGACCCATTTAATTCACGAAGAAACAGTCCATTTAATTCACGAAATAAACCGCCCAATTAAATGGTCTGTTAAGAATTAAAGAAAACGCGTCGGTTGACTTTTCAGTTATTTTGACGGGTTTTCGCGGGTGCGTTACTTAGCGAAAGAAACGGCGGGGCTCGTGCGGGCCCAGCCTCACAAATATCCTACCAAGGGGTAGGATATTTCTGGATAGCATCCTATCCAGTTCAACTCAGTTCAAGCCGCCTTTAAGTGACTTCAAGTGGCTTCCAAGCAGCTTAAGTGAAATAAAATAAAGTTGTCGCACAAACTTTATTTTATTTCTGACTTAAAGCCGTAAAATTTAAAAACCACGTCTGAGCAAACGCAACTCCGGAAGAGGCGTTTCTAAGCAAATACCGGCGCTGCGATTTCATCGGTGCCCTCAGAATTCGATTCCGGGCACCGGTTCAAAAGATAGAAAAACCCGCTCGTCCGTTCACTGAACGTACCCGAGCCAAACTTCGGAAATTGATTCCGGGCACACCGGGCCTCGGAATCAGGTGCCGTCTGAAGCTGCGCTCTTGTAAAATTCCAAAGAAAATTAAGAAAAAAATTTCCTTGAAATTTTCGGGTCTTTACACATTCAAAAATAAAATCATGTAAGATACATAGAATTAAATGTTTTAACACCCAAATTAATCAAATACAGTAGATAATAGATGAGTCATAACTCCTTTTACATTTGAGTAGCTCCCTCACAACAAATGCCCACTGTTTAGCCTGACATTGAGAGGAGGAGGAAGCTCGGATGGAACTAATTCTTCATTATTGACCACCCTATGATGATAGGGGCCTCCCGAACTTATAGGATTAGGAGAGGAGTCCTATGGAACTCCAAAATGACAGAGATTTTCTTTTGGTTCTAACTTTCAAATGAGGATCCCAGATTTCCATTTTATAGGAAAAGAGGAAGGTGGTTTTGGGCACACAGATTTATTAAAACCACTTGGAACATGGTTTGATATGGGTAGAAATACTTATCTCTGTTTTTAAAAAACCAAAATTTTTTCCCCACCTATTTACTATCTCAAAAAAAAGTTTGGATTAATTTTGACACATGCATCTTGAGATATGGACATATCACAACACACCACTTTTGACTTTGTGTAGATTCGGTGTGCTGGACATATCTATTCAGATGGGCCACCAGATGGAAAAATGAGACTTGGGTGTATTTATATTAAATTTAAACCTTTGAATTTTGGATCAGTCCACAAAATATCATCCTATTGGGATGTATGGTTTAGTATCAGTGTGCAGTTGAGTCCACTGGTGTGCTTGGATCCTGTGCAGTTTGGCCAATTTTTCTTGAACATCATCATGGGACCTCCAAATCACCTCCACCTATAATGAAATTATCAAAACAAGTAACATTTCCATTTTTAACAGTGATAAAAACAAAACAATTTAATAGAAAAAGAAGTGAAATTTGTTATTATATTTGTAATTTACAATACAATTCAGTTTAATACAATGGTATAAGGGTGAAAATGAAACAATTAATCATGGTGTGATCACACACACACACCTAAATATTTTCACTCCAAGGAAAAGTCATTTTTCTAAAAATTATACATGTATATATTTCCAACTTCATAAAGATTTAACATTCAATAAAAATTTGATTCTGGATAGAAATGATATCAAATCAAAAATAACACGAAGGAGTTATTATTAGTGACCATGGAAAAAGACATTTCAAAAATTGTATGGGAATGAAATTTCAAGAGATGCATGATTCCAATAAAAGAAAAAAAAATTAAAAAGTTAATCACGTCATTAATTCTCCACGTGTGTGCGTGACAACCATTTCATGCTATTTTTCCACTTTTTATCAAGTAAATATAAGTTATTTTAAAAAATTTCTACTTATATGATTCTTTTTACCAAACCTACCCTACATCCTTTACAATAAAATTTCAAGACCCACTCACTAAATAATTCCTAGAAGTCAAACTATAAGCTACCGACCTAGATATCCCCATATGTTTTACATTTCATCACTCCCCTTATTTATTTTTTTTTCAAAAGTTTCACTTGGAACAAATCTCAAACTCTTATCTCAACCCATGTTTAATCTCCTCATGATACTAATTTTAATAGTTATAACAAGATCAAAAGTCGAGGAAGGGTGGTTTTTGACCTACCTAATATACAAACCTTTTTTAAGGTGCACAACAGTTAGATAACAGGTACACACACATAGGTCAATCTGGTATAGTAATGAAATAGATCGGATGATGAATGAATGTATGGAAAAATAATTATATAAAGTATAGAAAAATCAACCTAACTTATATTTACCTATTATTAAGTAATATATTTTCATATTTCATGGTTGTGTGAAAAGTTGTGTGGAGAAATTAAGTGGCATAATTTTCCATTAAACTAATCATAGAAAGGGTACCATTCTTCTCAAAGGTTTAAAATGATACAACCATTTATATCATTGATAAATAATCAAATTTTAAAAGAAATTCAAACCACAATATTTAATTCTTCCTGAAATTCACATTTCATTAGATTTTTTTGAATGTTAAAACAACATGAAATAGAGAAATTACTCATGGATTTTCAATAACTTCCATGATTATGCAGGAATTATTTTCCATGATAAAGTGGGAATAAAAACTTAACATTCTGGTACAAAATTGTGGGGTGGGGGAAGAAAGGGGGGATCAAGTGACAATACAATCCAGCAATCCAAAAATAGAAAAAGAAGAAAGATGATGAAAATTCCTAACTAACCCAGGAATATACCCATCCCACCACATCTAGAGTGTTTAGGGTCCTCACTGTAATAAAATATAATATGGGAAGGAAGGATAAAACATGATGGGTGTCATTGGTAGGTTTCTTCTTGAACTAGGAGTTCCTCCAGTGGGAACTTTGGAAGGGCTTTGTGGAAGTGCTTAAGCTGCTGCCCATTGACAGTGAAGGTTTGTTTCATTTCTTCATTTTTTACCTGAACAATTCCAAATAGATAAAAAATAGTAATAGTGTATGGGATAACTAGTGGGAACTAATCTTACCTGGATGAAACTTCAACCTTTCATTGTAGAGGAGGACCTTCTGCCCAATGTGGAACTGATGATGAAGGATGAGATGGTCATGGGAAGCCTTTGTTCACTCCTTACAAATCTGGGAGTTATCATATGAATCTCTTATCATTTACTCAAGCTCATAAATCAATAACTTCCTTTGATAACCTTCACCAGAAATATTATAATCACATTGTTTGATGGCCTAGTAGGCTTGGTGCTCAATCTCAACAGGGAGGTGAGAACTCTTTCCAAACACAAGAAGATAGGGTGACATTCCAATGGGAGTTTTAAAGGTTTTACAATAATTCCATAATGAATCATTGAGTCTAAGACTCCAATATTTTCTGTTAGGTTGAACCATTTTTTCAAGAATTTGTTTAAGCTCTCTATTCGACACCTCATCTTGACCATTTGTTTATGGGTGATAAGAAGTAGACACTCGATGACCGACCCCATACTGATGAAAAAGTGATTACATTGTTTGTTTATAGAAATCAGAACCCTGATCAATGATGATGAAACTAGGTAATCCAAACCTAGAAAAAATTTGGGTTCTCACAAATTCCACAACTATGTTAGAATCATCAGTCCTTATGGCTCGTGCCTCTACCCATTTTGAAACATAATCCACTACCATAAGAATGTAATGGTTCCCAAATGAATTGGGGAATGGTCCAAAAAATTCAATGCCCTAAACATTGAAAATTTCATAGAGGAGAAAGGGTTTTTGTAGAATTTTATTTCTTTTAGACACATTCCCCATTCTTTTATAGGGATAACATGACTTACAGAAATAATGGGCATCCTGGAAAACTGTTGTCCAAAATAGACCAAAATCATGAAACTTGTGAGTAGTCCATTGGGGACCAAATCCTTCCCCACAATCAAGAGTGTGATAAATCCTAAGGATAGACTAAAACTCACTATCAAGAATACAATTCCTAAGGGATTTATCACTACATGTACACCAAAGGTAGGGGTCATCCCAAATGTACCAACAAGACTCATGTTTTAGATGAACAACCTAGTTTTTTTTTGAAATCAATAGGAATTCAAGATGCTACCAAATAATTTAAAAATTTTTAATACCAAGGAATAAAATTTTTCACTCAGTACAATTGATCATAAGGAAACATGTCATTTATGGGAATATAGGGGGACGAGTCAATGTCCGAGGATGGGTGGATCTTACTGATATGGACAACCACCACATTCTATTATCCTTTTTTATCTCTAATTTTAAAATTTAATTCCTAAAGGATGAGAATCTAGAGAATGAGACATGGTTTGGATTCTGGTTTCTTAAGGAGATACTAGAGGGCTGCATGTTCTGAGAACACAATGAATTTGGACCCCAAAAGAGATTACATGAATTTATCAAAGGAAAACACATTGTCAAGAAATTATTTTTAAGTTTTGGTTTAGTTTTCTTGGGAATGGTATAATGTAAGTGAGGCATAGGCAATGACATCTAGAGCTCGATCAACCCTTTATGATAAGACTTCCCCAACTACATAGTTAGAGGTGTCACACATAGATAAAATGGTAAATCCCACTGAAATGGTTGGATTATTAGGGGTGGTGTGAGACTCCATTTTATCTTATTAAAAGCTTCCTCAAATTATTTATCAAAAACAAATTCCTTTTATTTTTGAAGAAATTAGGAGAGGGGTAGTGAAATTTTACTAAATTAACAAATGAAACGATGGTACAATCCAACATGATCAAGGAAAGACCACACATCCTATACATTTTTTGGGAATGGTAAGGAAGAAATGACATCAACTTTTGATTTATCTACTTGGAGACCATCCTAAAAAATAACATGTCCCAAAACTATACATTGTCACACCATGAAATGACATTTCTAATAATTTATTACAAGATTATTTTCAATACAGAGACATAGGATTGAACCAAGACTACTCAAACATTCATCAAAATAAGATCCTTAAATAGTGAAACCATCTATGAATACTTCCATGCAATTATCTAGGTAATCTGAAAAAAATACTAACCATGCATCATTGTAAAGTACCCAGATCATTGCACAGACCAAATGAAATCCTCCTACATGAAAATGTACCAAAGGGTTAAGTAATGGTTATCTTTTCCTAATACTCATGGGAAATATAGATCTGAAAGTATCTAGAATACCCATCAAGGAAAAAGTAATGGGACTTCCTTGCTAGACTCTCTATCATTTGGTAAATGAATGGAAATGGGAAATGGTCCTTCCTAGTGTGTTGGTTTAATCAGTGATAGTATTTACAAACACGCCAACTATTCTAAACATGAGTTGGAACCAATTAATTGTTTCATTTTTTATTACTCTAAGTCCAGTTTTTTTAGGAACCACTTATACTATACTGAACCATTGGCTATCAGATATGGGTTAAATGATTCCAGTATCCAATAATTTTTTACCTCCTTTTTTAACAACATCTAGGAGGTTTGGGTTCAGTCGTTTTTGTGCCTACCTCACTGGTTTAGCCTCATAATTTAATAATATATGATGTGTACAAATTGATGGGATAATTATAAGAATGTAAGAATGATTCCATCCCAATGATTATTTATAATCCCTCAAAAGTTCAAGTAGTCACAATTCATGCTCTGGAGGGAGTGAACTAGCAATGATGATAGGAATATTGTTTCCATTCTCAAGATAGGAATATTTTAAATCTTGAGGCAGTATTTTTAGTTCCAATTCAAGGGGATTTTGGATTGATGGAAGTGTGTGTGAAAGTGATAGGTCACTAATATCATCTAACCAATCAATGGTATCATCCTCAAATTAGGAATTATCTTTTACAAGTTTATTAGTATCATCTATGGTCATGTGATCCTCAGTGTTCAAGAAATAATTAACTAGAAAACATGCATGAAATTTTTCTAGACCACTATAACAATCAATGTATGATTCATTACCCAAAATTTCAATAAAGGATGAAAACTCAAAAAGGTGATTGTTGGAAAGATAATATACTTCTTCAAGGTAAGGGAGTATATCAATTGAATTAACAAAGAGAGATGAAGGTTCTTATGAGGGGTGATTCATGGAATCAAGGATGATGAAGTGGAAAATGTCACTACTAAAATCCATAGATAATGTACCATTGTGGACATAAATTATAGTTCTGACAGTTTTTAAGAAATGAATCCCTAACCTAATCAGGGAATGTCCATTCATCTTGTCATCTTCCATTTTTTAACACATAAAAATCAACAGGAAAAATTAAAATTTGCATCCTCACAAGAACATCATTTAACACAACAGTGGGGTGTGTTGTACTTCGATTAGTGAGTTGAAAAACAATTTCTGTTGGATTTTGTTCTCTGATATATAATGTAGAGTAAATAGAGTGAGGTATCATATTTATAATGGAACTAAAATCATGTATAGAATTAGAAAATGAATACTCCCCTCTAGTTCATGGAATCGAGAATGTTCCATGATCATTTAATTTTGTAGGAAGTGATGGCTCTATCAATTCTGAGACATTACTCCCTAAGTTCACCTTCTCATCACCTTTAAGTCACCTTCGATGTGTACATATCTTCTCCAGAAACTTGTCATATCTTGGAATATTCTTCATGACATCAATTAAAGGAATGTTAATCTTCAATTTTTTTAAAGTTTTCAATATTTTTTTATCAATTTCAGTTTCCCTTTTCTTTCTAGGTTGGGTGGACCTTTTGGTAAATGGAATAGGAATGTTTGGGAAAGGTGACTCATCAATAGACACACTATTTCCTTTGGTAGGGATTCTATTAGGATAAGGTTTTTCAACATTTGGAACGTTTTCAATGGTGGGAATGATGGTTTCCTTTGGAGGGGATGACTCTATTGGAGGTTTAATTTGGATTTTAAATTTATTTCCACTCCTAAGGGTGATGGAACTGACATTCCCCTTATACCTAGGGTTGAAAAGTGGTTGAGAGGGTAGTTTACCCGATCCATGACTTTGGATTTACCCCACCGAGTTATCTAGTTGTCCTAATAGGGGTTTAGCTATTGTATGGTATCCTGGGTGGTTTTTTGGAATTTGAGATTGTTAGAAGCCATCTATTTCATCATATCTTTTAGGCTAGACTCAGGTTTTGGAGGGGGTGGTTGGAAAGGACTTTGCGGTGGTTGGGTATTTTTGGGTGGTGGTGGTGGATGACTACTCTGACCTGGTTGGTTCCATTGTTGTTTAGGTTGGTTTGAATACCCCCTTTCCTATAATCTTGATTTTCTATCCACTGAGGGTTGGATGGATAATAAATTTCTTTCTTAAAGGGTTGGTTATAGGGGTGGCCTGAAAAGTTTGCCTCACAAATCTCAGAAGTTTCTCTTAGTTGGGGGAATTAGGAAGAATAATGGGTTTCAGAAGAACATATTCCATAGTGTATGGGAGGAGGATATTGGGATTTACCTTTGGAAAGAGAAAGTTGTTGAAGAAGGTTACTTACCTCTTTGAACTTTGTGTCCACCTTCTAATCAAATTGGGTACTTTTCACCTCATGGGCACCTCGAATGGGTAAATTGGATCTTGAAACAAATTGTTGAGTGTTATACACCATGTTATCAATTAGGGTTATTGCAGAAATTGAGGTTTTATCAACTAGTGCACCACCTGCAACAACATCAATCATATTTCGATCAATAGGATTTAAACCTTGATAAAATTATTGAATTAAAAGCTGATTACTTATTTGGTGTTGTGGGAAACTTGAACATAACCTCTTAAATATCTAAAAATATTCATGAAGTTTTTCCCCTTGTGTTTTGATTATCCCACATATTTCTTTTCTTAGTTTTTCTGTTCTAAAGGCTAGGAAGTATTTTTCAAGAAAAAGGCATTTCATGTCCACCCAACCTCTAATTGGTGAATTAACATAATACAACTAATATTTCACAGTGCCCTCTAATGAAAATGGGAATTCCATAATATTAACTTTTTCTTAATCCACATTATAAGGTTTTAATGTGGAACACACAGTATGAAATTCTTTGAACTTCTTATATGTATCTTCTTTTGTAAGTCCATGAAATCTTGTCAATAAGTGAATTAGACCAGATTTTAGTTTAAAATTTGGTACCTCGCTTTGTATTTGAATATATGTGGGTTGGATATCAACACAAGGAGAGGTTAGTTATTTTAGTGTTCAATTGTTTTCATCCATGTTATACTCATTAATTTTAGGTTTTAATTTGGTTCCAGAAGAAGAGGGGTTTTGAAAAGTCTCAAGTTGTGGTGTGTTCTCCTTCAAAGGGCTGTCTTGTGCGCTATAGAGGCGTTGATGTAGGATCCTCTCTGATTTGGGTTCAAAAGGGGGTAAATATATTGAATTATAATTCATCATGCATATAACCTACACAAGAAATAAATCAGGACACAAAAATAAATTAAATGCTATAAGATAAAAAAAATAAATATTCACAAAATTT
The DNA here is from genome assembly GCA_963277665.1 of Viscum album. Classification (NCBI taxonomy): domain Eukaryota; kingdom Viridiplantae; phylum Streptophyta; class Magnoliopsida; order Santalales; family Viscaceae; genus Viscum; species Viscum album. The sequence continues at coordinate 324,214 of CAUJRU010000253.1, forward strand.
ACAAATATTTTTAAAAACACACACACACTAAAACCAAAGTGCTCCATAGAAAGGGCACAAAAATTTGACCGCGTTGTCATGAAAAATAAAATTGATTATGTTTTTAAGGTTTATTTATAGTATAGGTTAGACCCTAGTTCTTCTCTCAAGGGGCATTGATAGGTTTAGAGTATGCATTTTTAATACAAAGTACTAAAAAGGGGGTGATTTGGAAAATGTTTTCAAGAAAATAACTTAACTTAAAGAGTTTAATAGTTGAAAAACAAATTGGATTTTGAAAAATAATATACAAAGGGGTCATTGTTATTTCACTACACAAATTTCAAGTTCATTTTTTTAGATATTTATTTTGGTTTGGAGTAATTCTTTGGATGAAATTAATTGGAATCCTGATTAATTCCTAGGCCTTTATTTCATTGCTTGAAGAACCAAACCTTGACATAAAAATCATATCGCCGAGGTAAAGAAATTATGCATGGAATAAGAGCTTCCAAATCATATTTAAATCTCAAGAAAGTGGGTAATAAAAGGATTATTATGTTTTCCAATCATAAAAAGACATGTCACACACTCAAAACCTCACACCGATCGGTTAGAAATTAAGAGCATAACATTCACATGCATAAAAACAAGAATTAAAAAATAAAATCATGTAAGATAAATGGAATGAAATGTTTTAACACCCAAATTAATCCAAACCATTAGCTAATAGACATTCCAAAACTCCCTTGAAATTTGTGTAGCTCCCTTACAACGAACGCCCACTGTTTAGCCCGACACTGAGAGGAGGAGGAAGCTCGGGTGGAACTCATTCTTCATTATTTATCCCCATATAATGATAGGGGAATCCATAAATTCTCGTATGAGGAGAGAAATACTGTGAAACTCCAAAATTATAGAGATTTTATTCTGGTTCTAAATGGAAAATGAGGTGCCCAAGGTTCCATTTTATAGGCAAAGTGGAAGGTGGTTTTGGGCACACAGATTTATTAGAACCACTTGGCCCATGGTTTTAGATGGGTAGAAATCCTTATAAAACTTTTTAAAAAACTAAAAATTTCTTTTCCTACCTCTTTAATATATCCATAGAATTTTTGGATTCATTTGGACACCTATAACTTGAGATATGGACCTATCATAGCACACCACTTTTGACTTCATGCAGATTCGGTGTGCTAGATAGATCAGTCTGGATGGGCCACCAGATTGATGAATGAGACTTGAGTATATTCATATGAAATGTATATTATTAAATTTTGGACCATTATAGAAAACAACATCCCATTAGTATGCATAGTTTAGTATAAATGTTCTGTTGAGTCCACTGGTGTGCTTTGATCCTGCACAGTTTGGCCAATTTTTCTTGAACATCATCATGGGACCTTCAAATCACCTCCACCTATAATGAAATTATCAAAAAAAGTAAAATTTACCTTTTTAACAGTGAAAAACACAAAATAATTTAATTAAAAAATATTTGAAATTTTTTATTATATTTTTAATTTTCAATACAATTCAGTTTAATACAATGGTGTAAGGGTAAAAATGAATCATCGAGTATAAGATGCGAAATTTGTGATTATATTTGGAATTTAAAATACAATTAAGTTTAATAAAATGGTGTAAGGGTGAAAATGGGATTTTTAAAGGTATTACGGTAATCCCATAATGAATCATAGATTCTAAGACTCCAATCATTTTTGTTGGGTTGAACCGTTTTTTCAAGAATTTGTTTAACCTCTCTATTCGACACCTCATCTTGACCATTTGTTTATGGGTGAGAAGTAGTAGACACTCGATGCCCGACCCCATACTGATGAAAAAGTTATTTCATTTTTCAGTTACAGAAATGATAACCCTAATCATTGATGATGAACCTAGGTAATCCAAACCTACAAAATATTTGGGTTCTCAATGATTACACAACTTCCTTAGAATCATCAGTTCTTGTGGATCATGCCTCTACCCATTTTGAAACATAATCCACTACCAGAATAATTTCAAGGTTCCCAAATGAATTGGATAATGGTCACATAAATTCTATTCCCCAAACATTGAAAATGTCATGGAAGATCAAGGGTTTTTATGGAATTTCATTTCTTTTAGACATATTACCCATTCTTTGAAAATGAGGACAAGATTTATAGAAATCATGGGAATCCAGAAAAGGTTTTGGCCAAAAGAGACCAAAATCAAAGACATTGCGAGAAATCCATTGGAGGCCAAAGTGGACCCCACAAGAAAGAGTGTGACATAACCTAAGTACAGATTTAAACTCACTATCGGGAACACAATGCTTAAGGACTTGATCACTACATGTGAACCAAAGTTAGGGGTCATCCCAAATGTACCAACGAGACTCATGTTTTAGAAGGTCTACCTGGTTTTTTTTGAAATTGGAAGGAATGAAATATGCTACCAAATAATTTATAATTTTGGCATACCAAGGAATAGAATCTTGCACTTAGTATAATTGATCACCTATAAATATTTCATTTATGGGAATTCAAGGGGGTTATTCAATGTATGAGGATGGGTGGATCCTACTAATATGGTCAACCACCACATTCTATGTTGCTTTTTTATCTCTAATTTCAAAATTGAATTCATGAAGGAGGAGAATCCAGTGAGTGAGATGTGGTTTGTCTTCCTGTTTCTTAAGGAGATACAAGAGGGATGCATGGTTTGAGAACACAATGACTTTGGACCCTAAAAGATAAAACCTGAATTTATCCAAGTAAAACACAATGACAAGAAATTATTTTTCAGTTTCAGTGTAGTTTTCTTGTATAGGTTTCAGTGTACGTGAGACATAGGCAATGACATGTGGATCTTAATCAATGCTTTGTGATAAGACTGCACCAACTGCATAGTTATAGGCATCACACATGAGCTCAAATGGTAAATCCCACCAATTTGGTTGGATTACCAAGGGTGATGTGTGACTCTATTTTAAATTATTAAAATATTCCTCACATTATTTATCAAAAAAAATTTCATTTTTTGGGAGAGGGGGAGTGAAATTTTACTAAAGTCATGAATGAAACAACGGTAAAATCCAGAATGACCTGGGAAAGACTATACATCCTATATATTTTTGTGGAATGGTAGGGAAGAAAAGACACCCAATTTTGATTTATATAATTTTCACTACTAGAAAAGGAGATTTTTGAGACCCCTTACACGAGTGACTACCATTGGCGGTCGCAAGTCTTCTAAAAAAAATCAACATCAGCGCCCCCTCCCCCCATCCTCATGCCCAATCCTAAACCCTATCCTACAACCGCTCATCCCCTCCCTCACCGCACCGCCGCCACCTCCTGTTCTTTCCATTGCTGCACTGACGACGCTGCACCACCTCTGCCTCTGGCTCCCAGCCGACGTCGTCGCCCGTCCCCTCCCTCACCGCACCACCTATCCCCTCCCTTGATACACCACCTCTACCTCAACAAATCCTCCTATGGATCCCCAATGCCATCGCCGCCCATCCCCTCCCTCACCACACCGTCTTTGACTCTGGATCCCCTCCGTTGCCCCTCCTCTACCTCGCAACACCACCTCTGGCTACCCTCCCTTCCGAATTTGTCACGCTATCAGGTATGCCCTAATTTCTATTTTAGGGTTTTAATTTTGGGAAATTTTCAGCACAAATATGGTATGCATGAATATTATATGAATATTTCATGTGAATATTGCATGAAAATTTGTTTTCATGAAGAATTATGAAACAATGTGTGTTGACAGTGGGTGTATGAGAAGACTTCACACTTTAATTGAGGTTGGAAGTTACATACAATTTATAATCCTTTTATATGTTGATTGGATTGATATTAAGTTGTGTTTTTATTTGATTTATTCCATTATTGAGTTTATCACATGTCTCTCTGTGTGTGTGTATCCCATTATAAAATGTTTGAGGTTTGACCACATGTGTGTGCTTTCATAGCCCATGAGACCCATGTTTGAGTTTGATAACATGTGTTTGTTTCGATGCTATATGTTATTATTAATATTATATTTTGTTCCTCTATATTATATTCCATGTTTAAATGTTATTTACTTTTTATATTTTATATTGTGTTGTTCTATGCATGGTACCAATGTTACTGGTGTACTCATCATGGATCAATATCCCTTAAGGGGGAGTGTGATAAGATGATGTATGTTACATGAATATTGTATTGAGATAGATGATAGGGTATATTGTATTTTTTTATCCTCACATAGGGTCATGGTAGAGTTATGTGATATGGACCTTGAGGTGACAACGGGGCATGATGGTATTCAAGGACATGACTTGAGACATAGTTTTGGGATACAAAGGCCCAAGAGAGTGTACAAATGTGTTGGCCTTATGGATTAATAGAGAGAGAGAGAGATGGGGCTTAATGGCCTTCTATGTTTTGACTTCATACTCTTACCTTTTTTATGTTTTGGAATACATGACATGACATTGTGGTTGACTAAGTTCATAAATTTTGTTATAACTACATTTCCATCATAGAGCCAAAGTTTTTTTAGCGCATAACCAATCCGAACATGGTTCTGTGTTTTATTTCATGCACATTTATTTATTATCACAACATAAACTCTTATACCGTTGCACATGTGTTAAAGACAAATTGGTTGTTTCCTACTACTTTCATATTCCCACCAAGCATGGGAATCTCAATGCATGTGCATACTTCATATTCAGGGATACAAGGGAAAGACCCTGATGATAGGGGCTAGGATACGAAGAATAGTGTTTAGAGGTAGAATTGGGATGGAATTTAGAGGTATGTATCAATATTTTTTCATATTCTTGTTATTTCTCACACTTTTATTGACCTAACACTTTAGGGGTATTTAGGTTTTTACTATGTTACTTGAGACACCTACCATGAATTATGTTTTTTCATTTTTATCAAATATATTATGTCATTGTTTATCCTTTTATTTATTGATACCAATGGTATATTTTCTACATTGATGAAATTTAGACCCTTACTACTAGTAACAAACATCTTGCATAAAAGGATACCAGATTGAGGCCATGAGGAACACTATCTTGGACCCTGTGATTCAACATGGTGAATCACATTCATTGTCCCACATATTCTCTATTGATAACATAAGTTAAGATAGATTGGTATTTTTTTTTCTGGAATTGTATATATTTGATTTTATACTTGATATAGATTAGTTAGTTTTCTATTAATTAGAGATTGGTTTCCATCTTTGATGGTTAATCTTTATTTCCTCTGATGGTATAAAGGCTGTGTGAATCTAAGAGGTAGTGATACATTATTTTTACAAAGATACAATTTCTCTGAGTTTGAGAAGAATTTCCATCACTAATTGATTTTGGGAACTTTCATCACAAATTATATTTGTTGATTTATTGGTAGGCATTAACTTAGTTTCTAAGGTTGATAGTTCAAGATTGGAATTTGATGAATTTTTTCATGTACCACATACACATGTGGGTTATTATGTTGTGTTTCATTTTTTTGATTTAGCATTTGAATTTCTATAGTTATAGTTTCTTTATATGTTTTGATTATAGTGTATCAAAATTTATGAATTATGATATTATTGGACCACATATTCCTTATTTTTCATGTTGGTTTTGTATTTTTTAGTATACCCAATATATAATATATATTTTTTCTTAACTGATAGACTCCCCAACCCATCTGATCAAATGAGTTAAGTAATGTCCTTATATATGACCCATGATCTATCCAACTCCATATTATGAAGAATAATATATTTAAGTGAACCAATGATCATGTTTACAGGAGGAGAATATGATAAGTTTGAATCACTTTATGGAAACACATTTGAGAACCAAACCTGAAATTCACAGCTCAATGCTGACAAGCTTGTTGTAGATAACCCAATCAGTTACCTTAGGATAAAAATTAACCAATGATTGTGCAAAATCAAATAGTTGTAAAGAAAAATTAGTATACTGAATGTTTGAATAATGAGCTGTCAGAGCTATAATATTCCTTTCTTAAAAAATATTTACTCTATGGAATTATAGGCCAAATTCATTCTCAATATAGTTTCTTCGTTATACATATTTTCATCTAATCTTTTAGGATTTATGAAATATTTCATTTCCATTTTTTTTAAAATTTTTAATCAAAATATGATTAGGGACTCTTGAATATAGAATCATCATTAGATTTACCATACCAACATGGTAGAGATGAAATGAGATTTCACTTCCATTCCATTATCTATTATCTTTTTTGTTATTCAGAGATATAACTTGTTTATTTTATCAATGGTCCACATGAAATTGGTCAATCATTATTTTAAATATATTTGATATGAAAAATTCATGTAATATGAAGTCTTGTGTAAATGTTTTTTACATAGATATTATTATGGATAAGAGTTGGATTGATCTTCCAAATTGAACCTCTAGAGAATATTTCATGGCATTATGCAGTTTATTGAGTTTACTAGAGGATTTTAAAGTGACTATATTAGTTTTCCATGTAGAAAATGTAAAAACAGATATCAATTCACAAAATATACTATGAGGTAGCACCTATTCTTGATAGGATTTATGAAAAATTATAAGATTTGGACTCATCATGGGGAAAAATATATTCATTGTCAAAATAAAGATGAAATTAAGATGGATGTTGATGAGAGGATGAATGATCCAATTCATTAAATAATTACTGAAATGGTACGTGGGTTGGATATTGAAGGAATTGACATCCAGAATGTTGAGACCGGTGAGATAAATCTGCGCTCTGGTGCAGATCATGATTCGAGGAGGTTTTATGAAGTACTTGATGATGAAAAATGGAATTATATCCTGAATGTACTACTACAATAAATTATCATTTATCGTTGATTTGTTTCATTTAAAGACTTTGAATTAGTTTCCAGACACATCATTCGATATGTTGTTGGTGTTATTGAAAAAGTTTATTCCTGTCGACGCTAATATTCATGAATCATATTACCATACTTGTAATTTTATATAGAACTTAGGTTTTACATATGATACCATAGATGCATTTGCAAAAAACTATTTTTTATTTAGAAAAGAAACTTCCCATTTGGATATTTTTATGGTCTGTGGCGCTTCCAGGTGGAAAGAGAATAGGGTAAATTAGACTCATCAAATTCAGACTGCGATAAAGGGAAAACCGATTGTTATAAAGCAAATGCGTTACTTTTCGCTAAAGCCAAGGTTGAAAAGATTTTTTATTTCATCTAAAGTTTCTAATTTAATGAGATTACATGTGGAAAGAAATCAAGAAAGTGATATGTTAACCCACCTGGAAGACTCTTGTGCACGGAAGGGTTTCGATAAGAGACACCCCGAATTCTCTAAATATGTTTGTAATGTTCGATTGGGGTTGGCCAAATATGGTTTGAATCTATTCAAGTCTATGGTTGGTGCAAATCATAGAACATGTCCCATGGTGTTGGTTCCATATAATCTTCCTCCGTGGATTTTCATAAAGCAACAATTTATATTACTTTCTACTCTTATTGATAGACCTAGAAGTCCAGGGGATAAGATTAATGTTTACCTTCATCCATTGATTGATGAGTTGAATGAATTTTAGGGAGATGACATGGTGACTTATGACTATGAAATGAATGAAATGTTCAAACTGCAGGATGATTTATTGTTGATAATCAACAACTTCCTGACTTATGAAAATTTATCAGGCTGGTGTAGAAAGTGGAATTTTCTTACCCTTGTTTCAATAAAAGATAAAACTCTGTATGGATTAAACATTCCAAAAAATGGGCATACATGGGTCACCGACATTTTATCCCCACTCATCACAGGTTCAGAAAGGACAGAGTGACATTTTATGGTACTAGAGAGTTCAACCCAGAACCACAGATCATGACGGGAGTCGAAATGTTATCATAGATTGAGGAAGAAAACATATGCACGGTATATGAATTTTAGGATTTGGTGGCTCATCCATTACCTAATATCCATGGTGTGGGTAGAAAACATAGTCACAATTGGAAAAAGAAAAGTATTTTTTACAATCTCCCCTATTGGAAAACTAGTATTCTAAGAAATAATTTGGATGTCATGCATATTGAAAAATGCTTGTGATAATATATTGGGGACCATTTTAGGTGTCAGTGGAAAATCAAAGGACCATGTTAATGTACATCATAATTTGGAAGAAATGGGTTTAAGGAAAAAATTTCATTTATAGTTAGATAAGGGAAAAAAGGCATATATTCCTTCTGCATAGTATACAATGACTACAAAGGAGAAAGATACATTTCTTTCCATTTGGAATATGCTCAAGGTGCCTGATGGATACTCTTCTAATATTTCAAAGTGTGTGAATCTGACGAGAAGGAGATTTCAAGGGTTGAAAAGTCATGACAATCACATACTACTTCAGTAGTTGATTCCAATCACAATTTGTGATTGTTTATCCCCCAATGCTGTTAAACCATTGATTGAGATGAGTAATTTTTTAGACATCTTTGTTTAAGAAATCAACGAATGAGTGATTTAAAAATTTTGCACGACCGAATTGTACTTACACTTTTTCACCTTGAGAAACTGTTTCCCCCCTCATTTTTTGATGTTATGGTTCAGGTGATAGTTAACCTAACCTATGAGGTAATGGTTGATGATCTAGTGCAATTCATGTGGATGTATCCTATTGAATAGTATCTAAATACATTGAAATGATTTGTACGCAACAGAGCTCATCTAGAGGCATCAATAGACAATGGTTATTTGATAGATGAGTATACTAAATTTTGTGTAGAATATCTTATGAATGTTGAAACAAAATTAGATAAGCCATCTCAGATTCATGATGGTCCAGTTCGAGAAGGAACCATATTTGATATGGATAACATTGAGTGGATACAAGTGCATCGATATATCTTGTTCAATACACCATTAGTTACACCATTAATTTAGTAAGTGTCTTATCAATTTTATTCTTTAACTTTTACGTGTTTTTTTTCATAATTTGATCATTTAAACATCGTATTATCATTGATAAGAAACACATTAATGAGCTAAAATAATAGATGTCTCGTGTGACTGAGTATCAAATTCAACAATCACATTATGCATCATTTCATGATTGGTTAAAGGAATTTGTATGTATAAATCGATTTTAATTATGTGTGAAGTATTATAATAATTTATTTATAAAGAAATCATTATTTAATTCTGTGAATTATGTAGGTTCATAACCTGAGGGAGTTAGGTGACCCCATGCTAACTGAATAATTTATCCAACTAGCTGAGGGTCCATCTATAACGTCTCTTTGTTATAAATCTATATATGCTAATGGATTTTGATTTTGAATTAAATATATTGAAGACAAAAGAGAAACACAAAACAGTGGCATCGATTGTTCATTCGTCGATTCTTGTTATTACTATGGTCAATTGAAAGATATCATTGAAGTTGTATACACACACGAGTTGAAGTACATATTGTTAAAGTGTAATTGGGTTGATCTAGTGCGTGGAAGTAAATTTGATCAATATCAGTTTACATTGGTGGAATTTTAACTATATGTTATACAGAAATGAATGAGTTTTTAATGAACCTTTCATTTTGACATCACAAGCGGAACATGTATTCTTCGTTACTTTCCCTTTGAATCCTATCTCACAAGTTGTTGTGAAAATGTCTCGACAAGGAGGGTTTTTATTTGAACAAGATGAACCAGAGATTGTTCCCTTTGTTTCCCAAAAGCTTGATCAACATACCATAGTTCAATGTGAAGAAGATATTTATTGGGTTAGAGTGGTCATTGAAAGAGAAATAGTCAATTTTCATGTCTAATGAAAGGTATAATTGTTTTCCCATTCTTTAGTTTAAAGCCTTTTTTTTAAATTGTTTAAAAAAACACAAAACTAATTTGGTACATAAGGTTTTTTATTTATTATTAGTCAGAATAAACCCCTCCTCCTGGACATCCCCCCATCCCAGCCCCTCCCCCTCCACCTAGACAGCCCCCCAGCCCCAGACAGCCCCCACTCCCAACCCCCCCTTGGACAACGCCCCCCCTTCCTAAACATCCCACCCCCAAAAAATTTCCCCGGACTGCCCCCACCCCAACTCTATAGCATTATGTATGAACCTCCAGCAACACCAACATTGGCCAACAAATCTATTTGTATTCTCTTTAGAAGTAGTCTGACCAGATTTACTTTCTTACTATTTTTGGGTGGAAACCTCAATCTTTTTTGTTCCATTTAGGAAGTTTCTCTTCTTAAACATGCAAACATTCACCCTTCAAGAGCTTTAACCATATCACCACATTCATTATTCAATTTTTTTATTTGATTTTCATGCACATTATTTGTCTCTTATAAATAAATATCCAACCCTCTTACCCTATTTGATTTTTCCTCTAACTGAGCATCTTTTAAATTCATGGAGACTTTAATTAATACCTCCAATGAATTATTACGTTGTGTTCCACGGTGACTGATTTAATCAACCTAGTACAATGAATTATTTTCAATTATTCATTAATAAAATAATATCTTTTATTGTAAAATGTAGCAGATTCATCTTTGTCTTCAACAAATTGTGTGAGTCTTACACTTACTTATTGGCTTAAGTATCATCCATCTTTCCAGCCTCCTCTTATAGGTGTTCCTTTTCATCTTGTATCACTTTGATGTGAGAAAATATATATGTAACTGCTTCAATACAAAAAAATTTCAAACATTTTCAGCTAATTCCAAATGTTTTTTGTAGAATATAAATACTCAAATAGAGTATAAAAATAAACTCCAAAACCTCTTTTATTTAGCCTTGAAATAAACCTTTATCCATATGATTTAAATCACTAAATACAATGGCCTACATGCTAAGTCATCAATGGATGGTTTCTAAACAACTTCAATTAGATCTTACTCAATAGTTGGCTTCTTCAAAGCACTTACCAAACTATTTTAGACACTATTCCAACTTCATCACTTGTCTTTGACTTGAAGATCTGATCAACAATAATCAAGTTTCAAGGATTGCCACTTAAATATATCTAGCTGGTTATTTCAGGGCTCCCGGACAACCCACCCCCAAAAACTCCCCCCGGACATCCCCTACCCCCACGCCCACCTTCACAATCCCTCCCCCTCCACCTGGATATCCCCCAGGCCCAGACATCCCCCAATCCCAACCCCACCTTGGACAGCCCCCCCAAAAAAACTCCCCCAGACACCTCCCCCACCCCCAGTCCTAGACAACCCCCACTCCCAACCCTTACTTGGAAAGCCCCTCCCCTCCTGCCAAAAAAACTCCTCCCGTACATCCCCCATGGATATGCCCACTCCCAACCCCTATAACCCCACTGACCAGCCCCCTAACCCTCCCCCTTGGACAACCCCCCTCCTAACCCCATGCAGCCCCACACCTACCGATACTAATATAATTTTTAACTTCTTACTGTAAAATTAGAAAGATATTTCTATTGGAAAAGATAAGTATTTTATTATATTAATGTTTAATAACTAGGTAAAATAGTCTCCAATAGTAAATCACTTCACGTTAAAATAACCCTCTAAATACGAGCCTTTTTTATATATAATTTTATTTACGTTTTGTTAAGTTTCCTATTTTTTAAAATCCATTTACAACTAATTATTTTATACCTTTTTGTTTTATTAACAACTGTAAAAAATTTTATTTTAAAAAAACAATCCAATTTATCTTTTTGACACTTTGGATGGTCCCCTTACTAATGTTTTCTACAACTACATGCATGTCAGGGGAACATGCAGCAGATCCATATCATCCATCTGAGCCATCTACATCTCAGGTTCGAGGTATGTTTGAATGTAACTGTGTTTATTTTTTTATGTAATTTATAAACACACACACAAATACGCACACAAACACACATATATATTCAAATTTCTCAAATTATGTATAAAATTGTTTTCAACAGGATCAGACTTGACCGGTTCTTCCTCTCACAAGACAGGCCCTGGTTGTGTAATTTCATCATGGGATGGTTGTGTGTTTTATTTCATGCACATTTATTTATTATCAGAACATAAACTCTTATACCATTGCACATGTGTTAAGTACAAATTGGTTGTTTCCTACTACTTTCATATTCCCACCATGCATGGGCATCTCGATGAATGTGAAGACTTTATAGTCTACAATACAATGTAAATTCCCTGATGATAGGGGATAAGATATGGAGAATGGTGTTTAGAGGTATAATTGGGATGGAATTTAGAGTGATGTATCAATATTTTTTCACATTCTTGTTATTTCCCACACTTTTATTGACCTAACACTTTGGGGGTATTTGGGTTTTTACTATATGAATTGAGATACCTAACATAGATTATGTTTTTTCATTGTTTATTGACTCTATTATGTTATTGTTTATCCTTTTATTTATTGATACCAATGGTATATTTTCTACACTGATGACATTCAGACCCTTACTGCTAGTAACAAACATCTTGCATAAATGGATACCTACTTGAGGCCATGAAGAACACTATCTTGGACCCTGTGATTCAGCATGGGGCATCACATTCATTATACCACATATTCTCTATTGATAACATAAGTCAAGATAGATTGGTATTTTTTCCTCGAATTGTATATATTTGATGTTATCCCTGATATAGATTAGTTAGTTTTCCATAAATTAGAGATTGATTTCTATATTTGATGGTTAATCTTTATTGCCTCTGATGGAACAAAAGAATTGTGAATCTAAGAGGCAGTGAGAAATTATTTGTAAAAAGATACAATTTCTTTGAGTTTGAGAAGTCTGTCCATCACTAATTTATTTTTGGCACTTTCATCACAAATTATATTTGTTGATTTATTGGTAGGCATTAACTTGGTTGCTAAGGTTGATAGTTCAAGATTGGTATTTGATGAATTTTTTCATGTACCACATACGCATACGGGTTATTATGTTGTGTTTCATTTTTTTATTTATCTTTTGAATTTATATAGTTATAGTTTCTTTATATGTTTTGATTATAGTGTATCAAAATTTAAGCATTATGATATTAGTGGACCACAGATCCCTTATTTTTCATGTTGGTTTTCTATTTTTTAGTATACCCAATATATAATATTTTTTTCTTAACTGATAGACTCTCCCACCCATATGATCAAATGAGTTAAGTAATGTCCTTACATTTGACCCATGATCTATCTAACTCCATATTATTAAGAACATTATATTGAACCGAACCAATGATCATATTTACAGGAGGAGAATATGATAAGTTTGAGTCACTTTATGGAAACATATTTGAGAACCAAACATGAAATTCACAGCTCAATGCTGACAAGATTATTGTGGATGACCCAATCGGCTACCTTAGGATAAAAATTAACCAATGATTGTGAAAAATAAAATGGTTGTGAAGAAAAATTAGTATACCGAATGTCTGAATAATGAGCTGTCATAACTATAATATTCATTTCTTGAAAAATGTTTACTCTATGGAATTATAGACCAAATTCATTCTCAATATAGTTTCTTCATTATACATATTTTCATCTAATCTTTTAGAAGTTATGAAATATTTCATTTCCATTTTTTATAAATTTTAATCAAAATATGGTTAGGGACTCTTGAATATAGAATCATCATTAGATTTACCATACCAACATGGTGGTGATGACATTGGCTTTCACTTCCATTCTATTATCTATTATCTTGTTTATTATTCAGAGATATAAATTGTTTATTTTATCAATGGTCCACAAGAAATTAGTCAATCATTTTTTAAATATATTTGATATGAAAAATGCATTTAATATTATGTCTTGTGTAAATTTTTGTTATATAGATATTATTATGGATAAGAGTTGGATTGATCTTTCAAATCAAACCTATAGAGAATATTTCATGGAATTATGCAGTTTATTGAGTTTACTGGAGGATTTAAACGTGGCTATATTAGTTGTCCATGGAGAAAATGTAAAAATAGATATAAATTTACACAATATACCATGAGAGAGAACCTATTCTTGAACAAATTTCTGAAAAATTATAAGAGTTGGACTCATCATGGATAATAATATATTCGTTGTCAAAATAAAGATACAATTCAGATGGATGTTGATGAGAGGATGAATGACCCAATGGCTGAAATGCTTACTGAAATGGTACATGGGCTGGATCCTAAAGGAATTGACATCCATAATGTTGAGACCGGTGAGATAAATCTGCGCTCTGGTGTAGATCATGATTCGAGGAGGTTTTATGAAGTACTTGATAACACAAAAATGGAATTATATCCTAGATGTACTGCTTAAAATAAATTTTCGTTTATCTTGGAGTTGTTGAATTTGAATACTTTCAATCAGTGGCCATACACATTGTTCGATATGCTGTTGGTGTTATTGAAAAAGGTTCTTCCTATCGACGCTAAGATTCCTGAGTCGTATTACCATGCTCGTAAGTTTATAGAGAAATTAGGTTTTATATATGAGACCATAGATGCATGTACAAACAACTGTATGTTGTTTAGAAAAGAAACTTCCCATTTGGATATTTTTATGGTCTACGACGCTTCCAGGTGGAAAGAGAATAGTGTAAATCAGAATCATCAATGTCAGACTACGAAAAAGGGAAAATCGATTGTTGTAAATCAAATGCGTTACTTTCCCCTAAATAAAAGGTTGAAAATATTTTTTATTTCATCTAAAGTTTCTAATTTAATGAGATGGCATGCAGAAATAAATTTGGAAAGTGATATGTTAACCCACCTGGAAGACTCTCATGCATGGAAGGATTTCAATAAGAGACACCCCGACTTCGCTAAATATGTTCGTAATGTTCGATTGGGGTTGGCAGTAGATGGTTTGAATCCATTCAAGTCTATGTTTGGTGAAACTCATAGCACATGGACTGTGGTGTTGGTTTTTTATAATCTTTCTCCGTGGATTTATATGAATCAACAATTTATATTACTTTCCACTCTTATTGATGGACCTAGAAGTCTGGGGGATAAGATTGATGTTTACCTTTAGCCATTGATTGATGAGTTGAATGAATTTTGGGGCGATGGTGTGATGACTTAGGAATATAAAATGAATGAAATATTCAAAATGCAGGATAATTTATTGTGGATAAACAACGACTTCCCAGCTTATGAAAATTTATCAGGCTAGAGTAAAAAGGGGAATTTTCTTTCCCTTGTTTCAATAAAAGTAAAAAATCTGTAAGTCTTAAACATTCCAAAAAATGGGCATACTCGGGTAACATACGTTTTCTCCCCCCTCAGCAAAGGTTTAGAAAGGACAAAGTGACATTTGATGGTATAAGAGAGTTCAACCTCTCACCAAAGATCATGAGAAGAGTTGAAATGTTATCACAGATTGAGGATGAAAACATCTACATAGTATATGAATTTTAGGATTTGGGGGGATCATCCATTACCTAATATTCGTGGTGTGGGTAGACAGTGCAATCACAATTGGAAAAAGAAAATTATTTTTTACAAGCTCCCCTATTGTAAAACTGACATGCTAAGGCATAATTTGGATGCAATGCACATTGGAAAATATGTTTGTGATAATATATTGTGGACCATTTTAGGTGTTAGTATAAAATCAAAGGACCATGTTAATGCACATTATAATTTGGAAGAAATGGGTTTAAGGAAACAATTGCATTTACAATTAGCTAAGGGAAACAAGGCATATATTCTTGTTATATAGTATATGATGACTACAAAAGAGAAAGTGACATTTCTTTCCATTTTGAGGATGATCAAGGTGCCTAATGGTTACTATTATAATATTTCAAAGTGTTTGAATCTGATGAGAAGGATATTGCAAGGGTTAAAAATTCATGAAAATCACATACTACTTCACCAGTTGATTCCAATCACAATTTTTGATTGTTTATCCTCCAATTTTGTTCAACCATTGATTGATATGAGTAAATTTTTAGACATATTTGTTTAATAAATAAATGAATGAATGATTTAAAAAGCTTACAAGACCGAATTTTACTTACACTTTGTCACTTTGAGAAACTGTTTCCCCCCTAATTTTTTGATGTTATGGTTCACTTGATATTAAACCTAACTGATGAAGTAATGGCTACTGGTCCAGTGCAATTCAGGTGGGTGTATCCTATTGAGCGGTATCTGAATACACTGAAATGATTTGTATGCAACAGAGCTCATCCGAAGGAATAAATAGCCAATGGTTATTTTATGGATGAGTGTAATAATTTTTGTGCATAATATATTATGAATTTTGAAACAAAATTAGATAATCCATCTCAGATTCATGATGGTCTAGTTGGAGAAGTACCCATATTTTATATGGATAACATCGAGTGGATACAAGCACATCGATATATCTTATTCAATACTCCATTAGTTGCACCATTAATATAGTAAGTGTATTATCAATTTTATTGTTTAACTTTTACATGTTTTGTTTTCATAAGTTGATAATTTAAATATCATATTATCATTGACAAGAAACACATTAATGATCCAAAATAATAGATGTATCATGCAGATGAGTATCAAATTCAGCAATCTCATTATGCCTCATTTCATGATTGGTTCAATGATTTTGTATGTATAAATTGATTTTCATTATGAGTGAAGTATTATACTAATTTATTTATGCAGAAATCATTATTGAATTTTGTGAATTATATAGCTTCATAACCTAAGGGAGTTAGGTGACCCCAGGCTAACAGAATAATTTATCCAACTAGCTGAGGTTACATCTATAACGACTCTTCATTATAAAGCTATAGATGCTAATGGATTTCGACTTCTCATTAAATATGTTGATGAAAAAAATAGAAACACAAAACAATGGTATTTTTTTTCCATTTGTCAATTCTGGTTATTACTATGGTCAATTGATAGACATCATTGAAGCTGTATATTCACGCAGGTTAAAGTACAAATTATTAAAGTGTAATTGGGTTGATGTAGTGAATGGAAGTAAAGTCAATAAATATTAGTTTACATTGGTGAATTTTAACTATGTGTTATACTGAAATGAATGATTTGATACTGAACCTTTCATTTTGACATCACAAACAGAATAAGTATTCTTTGTTACTTTGCCTTTGAATCTGATCTGACAAGTTGTTATGAAAATGTCTCAGCAAGGAGTGTTTTTATTTGAACAAGATGAACCTGATACTATTCCCTTTTTTCCCAAATTTTTTTCAACATACCATAGTTCAATGTGAAGAAGTTATTTATTGGGTTAGACTGGTCATTGAATGAGAAACGGTCGATTTTCATGTTTAATGAAAGGTATAATTATTTTCCTTCTCTTCAGTTTAAATCCTTTTATTTAAAATTGTTTAAAACAAACCAAAAATAATTTGGTACATAAGAATTTTATTTATTATTTTTCAGAATAATCCCCTCCTCCTAGACATCCCCCTACCCCCACCCCCAACCCCTCGCCCTCCACCTAGACAACCCCCCCCAGCCCTGGACAGCCTCCACTCCCAACCCCCCTTGGACATCCCCCCTTCCCGGAAATCCCACCCCCCAAGAACTCCCCAGGACAACCCCCACCCCTACTCCGTAGCCTTATGTATGAACCTACAGCAACACAACATTGGCCAACAAATCTTTTTGACTTCTCTTTAGAATTAGTCTGACCAGATTTACTTGCTTGCTATTTTTGGGTGGAAATCTCAATATTTTTTGTTCCATTTGGGGAGTTTCTCTTCTTAAACATGAAAACATTCACCTAACAAGAGATTTAACCTTATCACCGAATTCATTATTAAATTTTTTTATTCGATCTTCATGCACTTATTTGTCTCCTGTAAAGAAATATCCAACCCTATTACCCTATTATATTTTGCCTCTAACTGAGCATCTTTTACATTCATGGAGACTTTATGTAATGGTCTCCAATGAATTCTTGCATTGTGTTCTACAATGACTGATTTAATCGACCTAGTACAATGAATTATTTTTAATCCTTCATTAATCAAATAATATCTTTTATTGTAAAATGAAGAAGATTCATCTTTGGCTTCAACAAATTGTGTGAGATTCTTACACTTACTTATTGGATTAAGTATCCTCCATATCTCCAACCTCCTCTTATAGGTGTTCATTTTCATCTTGTATCACTTTGATGTGAGAATATATATATGTAAATGCTTAAATACAGAACAATTCAATTTTTTTAGCTAATTCCAAATGATTTTTGTAGCATATAAATACTAAACTAGAGTATAAAAATAAACTCCACAACCTCTTTACTTTATCCTTGAAATCAATCTTCATTCAGATGATTTAAATAACTAAATACAATGGCCTACATGCTAAGTCGTCAATGGATGGTTTCTCCACAACTTAAATTAGATCTTCCTCAGTAGTTGAATTCTTCCAAGAACTTACCAAAATATTGTAGACATTATTCCAACTTCATCACTTGTATTTTACTTGAAGATCACGTCAAAAATAATCAAGTTTGAGGGATTCCCACTTGAATATGTCCAGCTAGTTATTTCAGGGCTCCCAGATAACTTCCCCCCAAAACTCCCCCGGACATCCCCCACCCTCACCCTACCTGAAAAACCCCTCCCCCTCCACCTGGACATCCCCCCAGCCTCAGACACCCCCCACTCCCAACCCCCCTTGGAGAGCCCCCCCCCCAAAAAAAACTCCCCCGGACAGCCCCCACCCCCACCTGCACAACCCCTCCCCCTCCACCTGGACAACCCCCCCACCCCCAGCTCTAGACAAACCCAACTCCCAAACCTCCCTTGGACAACCCCTCCCCACCCCCACCAAAACACTCACCTCGAACAACCCCCCCAGATAGGCCCACTCTCAACCCCTGTAACCCCCTTTACCAGCCCCCCATCCCCTCCCCCTAGGACAACCCCCCCTTTCCACCCCCTACTACCCACACCTACCCATGATAATAGAATTTTTAAATTCTTACTGTAAAATTAGAAATATATTTCTACTGCAAAAGATAATAAGTATACTATTATATTAATGTTTAATAACTAGGTAAACTAATCCCTATAGTAAATCACTTCACGTTAAAAGAACCCTATAAATACAATCCTTTTTTATACATAATTTTATTTATGTTTTGTTTAAGTTTCCTATTTTTTAAAATCCATTTATAACTAATTATTATATACCTTTTTGTTTCATTAACAACTGTACAGATTTTAATTTTTAAAAAACAATAAAATTTATCTTTTTAACACTTTGGATGGTCCCCTTACTAATGTTTTCTATGACTTCAGGCATGTCAGGGGAATCTGTAGGAGATCCACATCATCCATCTGATCCATCTACATCTCAGGGTCGAGGTATGTTTGAATGTAACTGTGTTTATTTTTTTATGTAATTTCTAAACACACACACACATAAACACACACATATTAACATTTCTCAAATTGTGTATAAAATTGTTTTCAATAGGATCAGACTTAACCACTTCTTCCTATCGCAGGAGAGACCCTGGTCGTGGCATTTCATTATGGAATTCTGACATGAACTTTGATTTTTCATTTGACAAGGGATTTCATCCTGTGGGACTGACTGCCCCTACCTTTATTCATCAGTTGGGTCATATCATTCACGGCCCACATCGATTTCCATTGACCACACATGACTGGGATTCTATCCCTCAGGATACATTAGATTGGATTTGGAGGGATGTTTAGGTAAGAATACCATTTTAGTTTCTTCCCTATGTTTAAAAAATACTAACATGTGTGATTTTTTTAATAAATAGAATAATTTAAAAGTGTTCCCTGATGAGTTTCAGCTGGTGTGTATGGGAAAATGTCTTAAGATGTGGAAATTTTATAAAGGAAACAATAAGAGGGAGCACTGGGTACCAAACATGGGTGCCCTATACATTCTGGAAAAAAGTCCTGAGAGGTGTTCTCCCATCTCAGTGGCGCGACTTAGTGGAATATTAGTCTACTGAGTTCATTGAGATCAGTCTATTTATTTTGGTATATATAGTTTTAAGAATGTATGACATTATATTTTTTTGAAATTTGAATTAATTGAATGTAGGAGGTATCAAAACTCCATTCATAGAATCAAGCATTGCAGGGACCAACCTCATAGGCCCGAGACTCGTCACATGTCTCAGATCCGACATGATGTATTTATTATTCATTTTAATTTATTATTTAATATGGTTTTGTGTTATATTTTTATATTTTATTGGTATACAGTTACAGGAGAAAGGTGCACTGACTGATAAAATGTCGGTGTAGATGAGAACTCATGATCGAAATGATCCAGAGGCTGCAGATCTTATAGTAAGTGCTTTTACTCATTACCAATACTTACATGTATCTGTATATAAACATATATATGTATATATATATTTAAATATTTCACATGGTAAATTTGAAGCTGAGTTAGTTCAACTGCTAGAGGACCAGTGACAATTTCCCATGCGAAGGGATAAGATATTCCATCGCATTATTGGCCATGACGGGCATGGATATAGTTTGACCTATGGAACGAGGATTCCTCGTTCTTTAGTATCACAAAATGATGTTTTTTGGTCCTATTGTTTCTCAGATAACACAACAGTTTGTAGATTTTGAGGCACAGTTGCATGTTTCTGAGGAGGTAAATGCACAATGATCGCTGAGGTTAAAACATTGTGGGAATATGTGCATCTGGGTGATGGTGCATGGGATCATACAAAAAAAGTTTATACTGAATTTATTTATTTAATTTCTATTATATTCGTTATTAAAATCTTTATAATTTATATTTGTTGAAGGACCCTAGCACATAAGATGGAGGTAGCATCCATGACCATACATGACACATCATTTTCATGAGGTGTGTTTCTTTTATATTTATTATTCAATTAATGTTATATATTGATTTAGACTTTAAATGTAGAATTTTTCAAGATTAGAGAAATTTATGTTTTTAAAAACTCAAAAGTTTTTTAATTTTAAGAGTATGATCAATAATTGGATAATTTATTATGATAGATAATTCCTAGAATCCCCATCAGAGGATAGGAATTAGGCTAGGTGGCCCTGGCCTAATGGACCAATGGCCTAATAGCCTATTGGCCTAAGGGTCAAATGGCCTACTGGCCTATTGGCCTAACAACCAAATGTCTGAATTGCCCAATGGCCCAAATAGCCAAACACCCCAATGACCTAAATGTCCTAACACCCCAACGACCTAACTCCCCAACGACTGAACACCCCAATGACCGAACACCCCAATGCCCCAACCACCCAATGGATAAATTCCCCACGGCCTAACACCCAATGTCCAAACACCCCAACACCCCAACTTCCCAATGGCCCAATGGCCTAACAACCTAACGACATGATGGAACAATTGGACAAATGGACTAGTGGCCAATGATGTTGCTTTATACCATGATAACATTTTTCCTAATGTGTTTCTACATAGTGTACTATATATATATATACTATTCTTTTTAGTATGTTTTATTATCATTGGATTAACATGTTGTTCTTGATAGAAATTGGTAAAGAATGTAAAGCCAGAATTGATTGATAATTAATTGGATAGAGAATTAAGAGTCATGTTTACTTAATCTGGTGTTGGTTATAATTTGATAATAATCAAATTGAAACATTGATCATGTGTAATTGAAAATGAGTTTGCTGTTGGGGGCTACTGGGTAGAGGGGGAGGGGTTTTGCAGGTGGGTGGGTGGGGAGGCTATTCGGGGAAAGTTTGTTTGGGGGGGGGGGCTGGTGGGGGGGGGGTGTCCATAGGGACGGGGGGGGGGGGGGGGGAGAGTGGGGGATAGGGGGGTACTGTCCGGTGGGTGGGGGGGGGGGGTGTTCTGGGTGTGGAGGGGGGGGGGGGGGCTGTCCAAGGGTGAGTGTGTGTGTGTGTGTGTGGGGGGGTGTCTGGGGAGAGTTGGGGGGAGTGTGAGATGTCTGGGGGGGGGGGGGGTGGGTTGGGAGTGGGGGCTATCTGGGGGGGGGGCATCTTGGGGGAGTTTTTTAGGGGGGGGGGGGGTGTTTGAGGGTGGGGGGGGGGGCTGTCCGGGGTGTCGGGGGGGGGGGGGGGTTCCAGGGGGTTGGGAGTGGGTCTATCTAGGTGGGGTGGGGGGGGGAGGTTGTTGGGAGTGGGGGATGTCTGGGGGCTGGGGGGTGCTGTCTGGGGGGGGGGGGTGTTCAGGGTGGGGACTGTCCTAGGGTGAGTGTGTGTGTGTGTGTGTGGGGGGGGGGTGTTTAGGGTGGGGGCTATCTGGGAGTGAGTGTGTGTGTGGGGTGGGGGTGGGGGGGGGGGTGGGGGGGTTGGGAGGGTGGCTCTCTGAGGGTGGGGGGGGGATGTCTAGGGGGAGTTGGGGGGGGGGGTTGGAAGTGGGGGATGTCTGATGGTGGGGGGGAGGGGGGTGGGGTTGTTCAGGGTGGGGGCTGTTTGAGGGTGAGTGTGTGGGGGAGGGCATCCCGGGGAGATTTTGGGGGGGGGGGGGGGGGGCTATTTAGGGGGAGTTTGGGGGGGGGGGGGGGGCTATCCAGGGGGTGTGAGTGGGGGTTGTTTGGTGGAGGTGGGGGGGGGGGCTATCCGAGGGTTGGGAGTGGGGGTTGTCTGGGGGTGGGGTGGCTATTCGAGGTGAGTGGGGGGTGTCCGGGGTGAGTTTCTGTGTGTGTGTGTGTGGGGGGGGTGTTCAGGGTGTGGAGGGGGGCTGTCTGGGGGGGTTGGGAGTGGGACTGTCTGGGGGGAGTTTTGGGAGGGGGGCTGTCCGGGGGGGGGGGGAGTGTGGGGGATGCAGGGGGTTGGGAGGTGGTTATCCAGGGGGGTATATTCAGTACTGAAATTTAATCTATATAGTTCAATATCGAGCAAACTCAGCTGAATGGTTGTCCAAACCTCGTTTCAAACCACATCATCATGTACGGGCAACACAGTAGGTCCCTACTAGAGCAGAGTAGTGATTTTAATGGCCTAATGTCAAAATTGGCCTAATAGACAATTGTCTAAATGTATAATTGGAAAATTGGACAAATAAAATAATGCCCTAATGGACTAACACCCTAACGCCATAACACCCCAACGCCCTAACGACCGAACAACCTAACAATCAAATGGAAAATTGACCAAATAGACTACCATCCTAATTACCTAATGTCCTAATTATCAAATGTACTATTGGCCTGATGGAATATTAGAATATTAGGTTAATGGCCAAATAACCGAATGAAATATTAGACTATTGGCCTAATGGACAATTGTCTAAATGGAGACTTATCCAATTGGACTAATTCACAAATTCCCAAATGAAAAAATGCCCTAACATCCTAAATCCCTAACGCTCTAACGACCAAACTCCCTAACAGCCAAACGCCCTAATAACCAAATGCACTAACGGACAAATACCCTAATGAAAAAACTCCATAACGGCCTAATGTCATATTGGCCTAACGCCCTAATTCCATAATGCCCCAACTCCCTAACGCCCTAATGATCTAACAGACCAATGGCCTAACAATGGCCCAATGACCCAATGACCTAATGGCCTAATGGAAAATTGGCCAAATGGACTAATGTTCTATTTACCTAATGTCCTATTGTCCTAATGTCCTATTAGGCTATTGGCCTAATGGCATATTAGCCTATTGTCCTAATGACCAAATGTCCTAATGGAATATTAGCGTATTGGCCTAATGGACAGTTGGCTGAATGGAGACTTGGCCAGTTGGCCAAATTCCCAAATGGGCAAATGGCCAAATTCCCTAATAGCCTAATGTCCTAATGACCCAATGGCTTAATGGACAATTGAAAAAATGGAATACTGTCTTAATTACCTAATTTCCTATTGGCCTAATGGAATATTATCCTATTGGACTAATGACCAAATGTCCTAATGGCATATTATCCTATTGACCTAATGGATAATTGGATAAATAGAGACTTTGCCAATTGGCCAAATTCCCAAATGTCCAAATGGCCAAATTCCCTAATGGCCAAACAACCTAATGGAAAAATTCCCTAATGAACGAACTCCCTAATGGCCTAACTACCCAATGCACTAATGCCCTAACGTCCTAACGCCCTAATTTCCTAACAGACTAATGCTCTAATGGCCTAATTACTTAATGGCCTAACGGACTAACACCCTAATGGACTAACGCCCTAACAGAACAATTTTATTATTATATATATACTAACTTAATAAATATGTCCAATTTTCATTTGCGTTGTTTAGTTGTTTCTTTTGTATCTTACTGTAGGTTTATTGAAGTAGAATATTGGAATGGATTGGAGTTGTTTGGATCACTGGATATGAAGAAGTATGTCTTTAATTTATTTTTTTTGAGGATCCTGGTGTTTCTGCTGTTTCAAATTAATTTTTTTATTATGATTTTAGATCTCTTCCTACTATTTAAGAAGTAGGACTATATTTTTTTTAAAAATTTTCCCATTTTAGAGGACGCCTATGGAGGTCACTATGGGATGATTTTTTGGTTACCTATAGTGACCGGCAATAGCGGTTTCTATAGCTCGACCTAATAGAGACCGTTATTCGGCCAAGCATTAGGTCACCTACAGAGACCACCAATGGAGGTCACTATATCCCTACAACAACGGGCCTAATACAACCACCATTGGAGGTCTCTAAAGACAAATAGTGACCACTATTGGTAGTCGTTATTGGTCCAATTTCTAGTAGTGTGTATACCATTCCCAAAGATGACATGTCCCAAAACTATACCTTATCACACCATGAAATGAAATTTCTCATAATTTAATAGGAGATTATTTTCAATACAGGGATGTAGGACTAAACCAACAATACTCAAACATTTATCAAAAGAAGATCCGTAAACAGTGAAATCATCTATGAATAGTTCCATGCAATTCTCTAGGTAATCTAAAAAAATTCTAACCACGCATCGATAGAAAGTATCCAGAGCATTGCACAGACCAAATGACATCCTCCTATATGAAAATGTATGAAATGGGAAAGTAAAGGTTGTCTTTGCATGATCCTCAGGGGCAATATGGATATGAAAGTATCCATAATACCCATCAGGGAAATAGTAATGAGAATTACCTACTAGCCTCTCTAGAATTTGGTCAATGAATAGAAATGGGAAATGGTCCTTCCTAGTGTGTTGGTTTAATTGGAGACAGTCTATAAAGAAACGCCAACTATTCCGCACATGAGTTAGAACCAATTCCTTGTTTTCATTTTTAATTACTGTAAAACCATTTTTTTAGGAACCACTTGTACTAGACTGACCCATTGGCTATTAAATATGGGGTAAATGATTCTTGTATCAAATAATTTTGTTACCTCCTTTTTAACAACATCTAGGAGGTTTGGGATCAATCGTCGTTGTGCCTACCTCACTATTTTAGCCTCATCATTTAATAATATATGATGTGTACAAATTGATGGGCTAATTACAGGAATTTCATCAAGTGTACATCCCAAATCTTGTTTAAACTCCCTCAAAATTTTCAAGGAGTCTCAATTCATGCTCTGGAGGGAGTGAACTAGCAATGATGACAGATAGCTTGTTTCCATTCTCAAGATAGGAATATTTTAAATCTTTATGACATTTTTTTATTTCCAATTCAGGGGGATTTTGTATTGATGGGAGTGTGAGTGAAAGTGAGAGGTCCCCGATCTCATCTAACTGCACAATGTTATCATAAAAAAATTAGGAATGATATTTTACAAGCAAAACAGTATCATTGATGGTCATGTGATCCTTAGTGTTCAAGAAATAATTAACTAGAAAACATGCATGAAATTTTTATAGACCAATACAATAATCAATTCATGATCCATTACCTAGAATTTCAATCAAGGATGAAAAATTAGAAAGTGTATCAGTGGAAAGAAAATATGTTTTTCAAGTTAAGGGAGTATATCAATTGAATTAACAGAGAGAGAGGAATGTTCTTTTGAGGGGTGATTCATGGAATCAAGGATATTGAAGTGGAAGATGTCACCACCAAACTCCATAGATAATATACCATTGTGGAAATTAGTTATGGTTTTGGTGGTTCTTAAGAAGGGACTCCCAAATATAATTGGGGAATGTCTATTCATCATATCATCTTCCATTTTTAGAAAATAAAAATTAGTAGGGAAGAATTAAAATTTTCACCCTTACAAGAACATCCTCTAACACACCAGTGTGGTGTGCTGTACTTTGATTTGAAAGTTGAACAATAATTACTATTGTATTTAGTTCTCCAATGTACAATGTAGAGTAAATGGAGTGAGAAATCACATTTATAGAGGAACCCAAATCAAGAATATCATTGGAAATGGAATACTCCCCTATGGTGCATGGAATCAAGAATGTTTCAGGATCATTGAATTTGGTCGGAAGTGATGGCTCTATCAATACTGATATATTATTCCCTAATATCATCTTTTCATCACCTTGAAGTTGCCTTCATTGTATACACATCTCCTTCATAAACTTGGCATATCGTGTAATTTTCTTTACGACATAAATTAAAGGAATGTTAACCTACACTTTTTTAAATGTTTCCAATATTTACTTACCAAGTTCAGTTTCCTTATTATTCCTAGGTTGGTTGGACCTTTGGGGAAATGGAAGAGGAGTGTTTGGGATAAGTGACTCATCAATAGACACACTCTTTCCTTTGGTATGGCTTCTCTCAAGACAAGGTTTTCGAACATTTGGAACATTTTCAATGGTTGGGATGGTGGTTTCCTCATGAGGGGATGACTCTATTAGAGGGGTCATTTGGATTTTAAGTTGATTTACACTCCTAAGGGTGATGATAATGAAATTACATTTATCCCCAGGGTTGAAAAGTGGATGAGAGGGTAGTTTACCCGACCCATGACTTTGGATTTCCCCCACCGAGTTAGCTAGTTGTCCTAATTAGGATTTGTAGGTATTTTATGGAAGATTGGGTGGTTTGTTGGAATTGGAGGTTTTTGGCATCCATTTGTTTCATCACATCTTCTAGTCTAGGATCGGGTTTTGGAGGGGGTGGTTGGAAAGGCCTTTGTAGTGGTTGGGTATTTATGGGTGGTGGTGGCGGATGAATACTCCACACAGGTTGGATCCATTGTTTTTGAGAGTTTTTTGAATACACCCTTTCCTATAATCTTGGGTTTCTTTCCACCCAAGGTTGCATGGATAGTAAGGTTCTTTACTAAAGGGTTGGTTATAAGGAGGCCTAGAAATATTTCCACACAACTCTTAGGAGTTTCTATTAGTTTGGGGAATTGGTTAGAATAGTGGGTGTCAGAGGAAAATATTACATAGTGGATAGGAGGAGGATATTGGTATTTCCATTGGGAAATATCAAGTTTTCAAAGAAGGTTACTTAACTCTTAAAACTTTGTGTCCAACTTCTTCTCAAATTCAGTACTTTTCACCTTAAGAAAACCTCGAATGGGTACATTGGATCTTGAAACAAATTGTTGAGTATTATATGCCATATTATCAATTAGGGTTATTGCAACAATTGGTGTTTTATCAAATATCACACCACCTACAGCAGTATCAATCATATTTCAATCAATCGGGACTAAACCTTTATACAAAATGTTAAATTAAAATTTGATCACTTATTTGGTGGTATGGTAAACTTGAACATAACCTATTAAATCTATACCAATGTTCATGAAGTGTTTCCCCTTGTTATTGTTTTATCCCACATATTTCTTTCTTTATTGTTGCAGTTCTAGAGGGTGAGAAGTATTTTTCAAGAAAAATGCCTTTCATGTCCGTCCAACCTCCAATTGGTGAATTAACATAATAGAACCAATCTTTCACAGTGTATTTTAATAAAAATATGAATTCCCTAAGCTTAAATTGTTCTTCATCCACATTATAAGATTTTATGTTTGAACAAATAGTATGAAATTATTTTAAGTGCTTATGTGGATCTTCTCCAGCAAGTTCATGAAATTTTGGCAATAAGTGAATTATACCATATTTTAGTTCAAAATTGGGTACCTCGCCTTGTATTTGAATATATGTGGGATGAATATCAACATCAGGAAAGGTTAGTTCTTTTAGTGTTTGATTATTTTAATCTATATTATACACATTAATTTAAAGTTCTAATTTGGTTCTAGAAGAAGTTGGGTTTAGAAAAATCTCAAGTTGTGGTGGGTCCTCATTCAAAGGGTTGTCTTGTGCATCATGGTATCGTTGACATATAATATTATTTGTTTTGGGATTGACCGGGGGTAAATATCCTAAATTTGAATGTTTTATGAATAGAAACTACACAATAAATAAATCTGGACACAAAAATAAATTAAAATGTATAATATAAAACAAATAAATATTCACAATATTTAGAAATATATTAAAAAAACGCACTCTAAAACCAAAGATTTCAACGACAATGATGAAGAAATCTGACCATGTTGTCATGAAATGTCAAATTTATTATGTTTTTAAGGTTGATGTTTAGTATAAGGAAGACCTTAGATCATTTCTCAAGTAGCGTTGATAGATTTAGAGTATGTATTTTTAATAAAAAGTACTAAAAAGGGGGGTGATTTTAAAAACAGTTTTAAGAAAATAACTTACCATACAGAGTTTAATAGTTGAAAAAAAGTTTATTTTAAAAAATATGAGATACATGGGTTGTTTTTATATCACTACACACATTTTAAGTTCATTTTTCTTAGATATTCATTTAGGTTTGCATTAATTCTTTGGTTTAAATTAATTGGAATCCTGATTAATTTCTAAGCATTTATTTCATTACCTGAAGAAAAAAACCTTGACATAGCAATCATATTTCCAAGATCCAAAACTTATTCATGGAATAAGAGCTTCCAAAGAAAATTTAAATCTCAGGAAATTGGGTAAGAAAAGGATTCTTGTTTTGTTCAATCAGAACAACAAAAGTCACACACTCAAAACCTCACACTAATCAGTTAGAAATTAAGAGCATAACATTCACATGCATAAAAACAAGAATTCAAAAATGAAATCATGTAAGATACTAGTAATGAAATGTTTTAACACCCAAATTACTCTAATAAAGTATCTAATAGATGCTCTATAACTCCCTTGACATCTATGTGGATCCCTCACAACAAACACCCACCATTTAGCCTGAAATTGAGATGAGAAGGAAGCTCGGGTGAAACTCCTTCTTCATTCTCGACCCCCCTATGATGATAGGGGCCTCCAGAACTTCTAGGATGAGGATAGGACTCCTATGAAGCTCCAAAATGGATGATATTTTCTTCTGATTCGAACTTGAAAATGGGGATCCTAAAGTTCCATTTTATAGGAAAAGTGGAAGGTGGTTTTGGGAACATAGATTTAGTAAAACCCCTTGGACCATGGTTTTAGATGGGTAGAAAGACTTATCATGCTTTCGGAAAAACTACAAATCTATTTACCCACCTCATGAATATATCTACCAAAATTTTGTCTTCATTTGGACACCCACATCTTGAAAAATGGACAGATCACAACACACCACTTTTGACTTCTTGCAGATTCAGTGTTCTGGATAGATCAGTATGGATGAGCCTCCATATAGAAAAATGAGACTTGGGTTTCTTCATATGAAATGAATCCCATTAATTTTTGGACCATACCACAAAATCTAAGTACATTTGGATGCATGGTTTAGTAGCAGTGTGCGGTTGAGTCCACTAGTGTTCTTGGATCATGTATAGTTTGACCCATTTTTATTGAACATCGTCATGGGCCCTCCAAATCACCTCCATTGAAATTATAAAAAAAAGTAAAATTTACCTTTTTAACAGTGATAAAAAAATAATTGAATCAAATAATAAGAAAAATTTGTTATTATATTTTTAATTTACAATATAATTTAGTTTAATACAATGGCGTAAGGGTGAAAATGAAACAGTGAATCACAGTGCGATCAACAAGGTTGGGGATCAGGCCATGTCTATTCAATGTACCATATACCAAAGGAGAATGACATTAGGCCATCTACTGTTATAGGTTCCATTCTAGTGGCCTCTACTATCATTTCTACCTTATTTGATACAAGTGCATCACATTATATAATATATGTGCCTATTATAGAGAGTCTTATAATTCTTTTTGAGTACTCTTGTACTGTTATGAGGCTTGATACACCTTTGGGTATAAGATCATAGAGAATAATCTAGTATAAGGATTTTACTATTGAGGGAGTAATCTGAATTTTCTTATGGAACATCTTCTTTGTTGAGATGATAGGCGCCAACATCATTCTCGGAATGGGCTGGTTAGTTCCTTATAATGCCTACATGGACTGTTATCACCAGAGGGTGTTGTTTAAATCACCATAGGGTGGTATGTATATTCAAAATGTTGAGTGGGATGTCCAGGAAGGTAAATTTAGACCAGAGAATCTTGGTCTAGGTGGAGTGACTACCCATATTTCTATGGTTTTTATGAATGATTCTGGACTAGGTTAGATTGAGTTCCCTCCTATAGTCGATTGATTTGAGGATATATTCCATGATTAATTTTTAGGGATACCTCATGAGAGAGAGGTGGATTTTAAAATCAAACTAATACATAGATCTCTTCCAGTATCCATTCCTCCTTATCGGATGACTACTAATGAGTTGTAGGAACTCAAGAGGCAGCTAAAGGATTTAGAGACCAAGGGTTTTATATGGTCTTGTACTTCCCCTTGGGGTACACCGGTACTTTTCACCAAGAAGGTGGATGAAACCCTTAGGATTTTTATGGATTACCATAAATTAAATTATATTATAGTGAAAAAATCATTATCCTTTACCTCACATAGATGATCTTTTTGACCGACTCAAAGGAGTGAGGGTATTCTTGAAAATCATCATGAGAACAGGATATCATCCGGTTCAATTTATACCTTCAAATATTCTATGTATGAATTTCCATAGTCGGTACTTCTTATATGAGTATCTAGGGATGATGTTTGGTCTTACAAATGACCCTACCATCTTCATGGACTTGATGAATAAGATTTTCCATCCCTATCTGGATTCTTTACCATGGTGTTCATGGATGAAATCTTGGTATGTTCTCATACTTAGAGAGACCATGATACTCACCTTGAGATCATTTTGAATACACTGATAGAGCACTATCTGTATGCTAAGATCAAAAAATGTCACTTCTGGATCGACAAGGTACACTTACTGGGTCACATTATCTTAGAGGTAGGAGTTTCAGTTGACCCAAAGAAGGTGATAACTGTGGTTACCTAGGAAAATCCCAAGAACTTATTTAACATACAAAGTTTCTTGGGGATATATGGATACTACAATCATTTTATAAAAGGATTCTCATGCTTATAATCACCTCTTATGGGCTTGAATAAGAAGGGTGTGGAATTTATATGGTCTGAATCCTATGATATAACCTTTTAAGAGTTGAAAGGGAGGTTAAATTCAACACCGATATTGATTCTTACAGAGCCAAGAAGTAGTTATATAATCTATTTTGATGCATCAGGTATTGGGATATGAACATTTTTTATGTAAGAATATAGAGTCGTTGCATACAGGTCATGACAGTTGAGGCCTCATGAGTAGAATTACCTGTCACATGATCTTGAGTAAGTTTCTATTGTACACGCCTTGTGTTGTTGGAGACATTAACTATTGGGGGAGAATTTTGTGGTGTTTACAAGCCATAGGATCCTCCTGTATATTTTTAAATAGTGATACTTAAATATGAGGTAGAAAATATGGGTAGAATATCTATAGTCTTTTGATTTCAAGCTATCTTATACGACTGGGAATGGAAATACTGTTTTCGACACTTAGAGAAGGAATACTCAGACTTAGGTAGTCCAAGAAGCCAGCAGAAAATGGAAGATTATGGATCTATTTTCTGAGATGCATATAGAGGTTCAGAACCATCATGAATAGTATGTACTTGCATCACTATATGTGACCTATTCACTTTTAGAGAAGGTGAAGATGTGGTTGTTTTTAGATTCTGAGGGCTTGTTCCTACAATAGAGTATTTATAATGATGAGCCACCTCCAGATTGAACTATTGATGATTAATAAATCCTGCATATAGATGGGCGTATCTGGGCTCCCAAAGATATGATAGAGGAGTTGATGCGTGAGTTGCATTCTTCATAATGGGTAGTTCACCCGGGTATCTCCAAGATGTATTTTGATATGCGTTGAAAGTATTGGTGGTTAGGGATGGAGCGTAAAACAACAAGTTTTATCACTAGGCGTTCCACCTGTAAGTAGGTGAAAATAGAGCACTAGTGACCTGATAGATTGTTATATCTCTAACCGGTTCTAGAATGTAAATGGGAGGATGTTGCGATGGATTTTTTCATTGGATTACCAAGGTATCCTCATGAAAGTGACACAATTTGGGTAGTTGTGTATCAATCTAAGAAATTAGCACAATTAATTTCTATATGGGAGACTTTTTCAATTGATGAGTTGGGAAGATTACATGTCTATGAGATTATATGACTACACATGGTCCCTTGTACTATCATTTCAGATAGGGACGCTTGCTTCACATCAAGTTTATGGTAGGGGATACAGAAGGCTATGGGTATACAGGTTCTTATAAGCATAGCCTTTCACACTCTGACTGATGGTCAATCAGAACAGACTATATAGGTTCTATAGAAAATGCTCCGAGAATGCGTCCTTGATTTTGGTTGTTCTTGGGAGAATCATAACACATTATTCTAGTTCACCTAAAATAACAGTTACCAAGATACAATTCATATGGATCCTTATGAGGCCCTATATGGTTGGCCATTCTATTCAACCCTATACTGGTTAGAGGTAGCGGATGCAGTGATACTCAGTCCTTATATTATTCAGGAGACTTCAGAGTAGGTTTAAATGATAAGAAAATGGATGAATACGAATCATTCTAGATATAAATATTATGTCGATCACCATTGATGAACTCTAGAGTTTGAGGCCGGGGATCACATATTCTTACGGGTATCACCCATACTTTGGAATAGACGGATACAGAGGTAAGTAAAGATTTCACCATTCTTTTTCAGGTTGTTTGAGATTCTAGAGAGAGTCAAGACGGTAGAATATCAATTTATTTTATTTTAGAGGAACCATTCCATGCACATCATCTTCAACATTTCCCAACGTCACCATTATCATCTCGACCATATCATATTTTTGATCATGAGGATGTTGAGTTTGATGTTGATACTTCTTTTGTGGAGTATCCTAAACACATCGTTAATTGGAGCATGAAGGATCTCTAATTCTAGTCTATCCCTTCAGTACAAGTTTTATGGTAGCATGGCCGAGTATGGGATGAGACTTGGGATTTGGAGGTCTATGTACATGCTTAGTGGATGAAGTTATTCTTAGATGATGTTTTTTCTTCCTTGGAAGGTGAACTCAGGGATGTGTTCCTTTAAGGGGGAAGACTGTAAGAACCCATTTTTTATCTCAGGTAAAAATACCCTAAATTTTGGTCTAATTCCTTATTATGAACCTATTTTGGATGCAATTTGAGGTTATAAAGGTTTTAGGCGGTGTTCGGGGCTTTTTTGGAGCCCGAAACCCTAAACGGTGGAGAAAAACAATAGGTCACAAAGTAAGTAGAAACCATTTGACCTAGCCTACATGGTCTCTCCTAAAAATGTGGGGATGGATAGAGGATCAAGTAGGGTGAACAGTTTTCCCTAACCATGCACCAAGGGCTGCATTCCCATGAAATAATTTTAGAATTTTTAGTAGAGTTATTTTTCGTAGTTGGTGCATGGTTTCTCTAACCGTGCATCCTAACCATGCAGGTGCCCCCTTGGAATAGTAGATGGAACATGGTTGATACACAGTTTGGCCAACTATGTGGCCAAACCATGAGACCCCAATTTCTTGGGTAAAATTACTAAAATAACCTTAATTATCTAATTTCTTAACTTATTTTCCTCTATTCATTCCAGTGGACAGAGGCACCTCCCCTCTCCCATTTTGAGCTCCCAAGTGACCTTTTGATAGTTTTTGATCTTGTTCATCCATCTGGAGTCTGGTCGAAGCAACATTCATCTCATTAAATTTTTATTGATAAGATATCGACTCCTTTTTATCCGTCATTCATTTATCTTCTCATAAATAAAGTTATTGATGTGGAGGCTCATATGCCCTATTTTTATGGCGTTGATCTGTTCTTTAGATTTATTCCAATCCAAGACAAACTAAAGGCTGATACTATATGATCATATTCGTAAAAGTATGAGGTAGATGGTCTATAATTTATTCATCATTTTTTAGTGTTTTATAATATGTTTTGTTGTGCTGCATTATAGTTTCATTGTGTGTGCCTATAAATTATATCTTCCTTGAACTGGTTTTCTTGGTTGGAGCCTAATGACTTTTTAGAACCCAAATTCATATTGGGGTTTCAACCTTAGATAGATCCATCCATTTGGATGTTCCCTCTTATATAACTAATTGGATTTAATGATAAAATATCCAAATCACCTAGTGTAGTTTTTGGTTTTAAATTCTAATTGATGATACTCTATTAACTTGGAATGAATGAGGTGGATTAACATGACTAGTTCACTTGATAATTATAATAAATTGAATTGAAGTGAGTAGTGAGACCATGTCACTTAATTTAAATAAACTATGGTAACACCCTTATTAATGATGAATGTAAATGAATTATGAATTATGCCTTGGATCCTATTAAAGCTAATGGTTATTTATCAATAATATGACATAAGGGCATGATGACCCTTGTGAATGAAAATAAATGGGCATGGTGACCCTATATGTGATACTGAGCATGGATTACCTTAAAAATGTGATACTTTATGAGCATGGAGTCCCTGGTGATAATTTATGGGAATGTTATCCCTTATAAATGTGATACCAGGCATGGAATCCCTTATAAATGTGATACCAGGCATAAAATACCTTATAAATGTGATACTAGGCATGACGCCCCTATTATGTGATGATGGGAATAGAATCCCTTATAATTGTGATAGTTTTCATGGCATCCCTTATAATACTATGACACTGTCCACAACGTCCCTTATAAAAGTGATACTAGTTATTTCATCCCTTGATACTATTTTAGAGTTATTCCGGCATGGGCTGAAGTAGGCAGTGTCAGCCTGGTTTCCTTTCAGGAACCAGATCCAACCCACTTACAGTTGTCATTACTAATTTATATTATTATATTTCCACACTTCCATATTGTATACATATATTAGATATTTATAGACTCTATTGGTGGTGGCCTACTGAGATTTATCTCACACCCTATTTGAGCCACTTATGGCACTCGAACATAGTATATGCTTGTAGGTATAGACAAGGGGAAGAATCCTCTTTTGGATGAGTGACTTTTGGAATGAATTAGGATGGATCTAGTAGCAGATGACTGGGATGTAGCTCGAGATTCTAGGATAGAGGTTTCCTTTTGTACCTCTTTTTATAGTAATGTTGTATGCAATGTATCTATGTTTTCCTTATTTATAGATACATAACATACATTATCATCATTTTGTATATGATTCAGTATGATTTTTTTATTATCTAGTTATTTTTTATTTACATATGTTTCCTATTATTATTCATTGTTATAATACTTCCACTATTTATCTGTTGATTGTACCACTATTCTACTCTAGTAATGAGGAAATAGTCTCCCCACAGACACAACCTAGGCCCTCTCTATAAGTTGGCATCCTATGGAATTTGGGGAGATGCGCTTGAGGTCATGTGGCCACCGGGCTTAGGGAACCTCTAAGTGGAACCCAGGTCCGAGACTTCACAATCTCATTTACCCACTTTCAATTCAATACTTTGGGAAGCTATAACATTTTTCATGTGTACATTTGTACTACCACCTTCATGAAGCGATGTGATTCATTTTTCATTTATATTTTACTTAGATGGTAATGTGAAATAATTTAATGAATATATATGATATATATGATATAATAAATATCATATAAAGGTTAATTAATATTTACCTTTTTTTTTCATTCCATATATCAAAAAATGTAAATAATGTTCATGTGTAAGTATGACTTACCATCTCCATGAACATGGTAATTCATTTTTCTATCACTAATTTTATGAATGAAAATAAAAATGTATACATTGAATATGTATAATATTTATATAATTATTATAATTATGGATCTTATGGAACCATGATCAAAATAAAAGGACCAAAACTACTAAATTAGAACATGCATGAAAAACGAAGCAAATATCACCCAGAATAGTGATTTTAATAAAGAAATGTTAACAAATGGGTGGTAAAAGGTTATAACTAAATAATATATGGTATGAAATAAATTATTATGGTTCTTTAATATATGTATAATAAATATATTTTTATTATATAGTATGTTCCAATGTGTATGAAGGAATTTGGACCTAAGGTAAGGTATTTTTTCACACTTTTACTTCTATGAGATACATGTCATATTCACCGCTTGTTTATTTTATACGATGTATATACTTCCCATGAATGTATTTTATGATAATTATCATGAAAATTATGGGTATTTAAATATCCATATAATGTAATATCTTTCATAAGGTTTTGATTATAAATATACCGAAGTGGTAAGATTTTATTTCACAATCCCATAATTATTCAGGATTATTTTTTTTAAGTACCCGATGAGGAATATTTTTATTAAATATCCATTTTTCTTAAAAAATTTATTTCAAGAATGTTTTTTATACTCTTAAATTATTTTTTAAATCCATTTTTACCCTTATTTTAATATTTTTTAAAATGAATCTTATTGTCGTTTTCTGAATGAGTTAATTTTTTATTTTTTACAAAAAATATGAAATAAAAGTTTTCTCTTAACTTATACAACATTAACATAATTTATCACCATGATGACTTCTCAATGCTTTGAAAATTAATTTAAAATTTAAAATTTTTATTTTAAAAGGAAATTTTTTCCATAATATTTTGGAAATTTTTATATTTTTACTATGTGATTTCAAAAAGGAAAGGTTATTTTTCTCTAGAAATGTTCCAAGTTATCTTTTAAAAATAATTTTCCATTTAAGATAAAATACTTTGATGTTACTTAAGCCTTAATGGGGTTATGATCCAATGATACCATCCTTATTATTTATATGGATGGTTTATTTTTATGATGAAATGATTTTTAAGAAACCATTTTTGTTTTCCAGGGGTTATACTATGATGAAATGTTGAAATGTTTATGAAACCCATTTCTTTTCCATGGGTTATGATATGATGAAATGTTTATGAAACCCATTTATTTTCATGGGTTATGATATGATTAATTTTTTATGATCTTGTGACACACATATTTATAATTTTCATTATGTGATGGGTGAGGCCTATATATTCCTCCAATGCATTGGGTAATGATTGATATCTCATGAGATAAACAAGATTAGAATAGGGAGTGAACCCAGTTCAGTAAGGGACTTTGTCCACTATGATAGTATTGGGAGTGAACCTTGAATAATATGATGGTTTAGAGAGTGAAACAATTCCACTATGACATTCTTGTAAATGATCATTGACTACTATGTAAAGGATTTTCTATTCTTATGTGTATTCTACAAACATATTTCTTA
Organism: Viscum album; assembly: GCA_963277665.1. NCBI lineage: Eukaryota > Viridiplantae > Streptophyta > Magnoliopsida > Santalales > Viscaceae > Viscum > Viscum album. The sequence goes on from CAUJRU010000253.1 coordinate 361,742, forward strand.
TGATAATGTTATATTATCATAGATCATGTTCTTTAATTCATTTATGATTCATGTCTTATGAACTACCAAGATTTATGTTATGACTCAAGATTATGATTTATGGTATGTAGGGAATGATTTTAAAATGTTATTATCATGTTATCATACCCTTATGTTCATGTTATTCTCAAGTGATCATTGATATCTCCCTTTTTACCCTTACTAGGCATCTGCGATCACCCTTTATTATGTTTCTTTTCCCAGTTTATGAATAAAGGTTTATAGTATTATATATATAATAAGGGTTCTAGTAATAAATAAATAAGTGAGAGACAATTTATATATTTTATAAACCATTTTTTATGTTTCCAATGATACTAGACCTAAATGATTTTGGCATGGATCAAAATGTTATGTAATAAATATTGATATATTAAGATGAAATATCTATGTATACAAATTATGGTTCACTATAAAGATGATAAACTAATCCAATAACTCATAAAAAAATTATTTCAAAATCACCATGATCATATATGGGGTGTTCATTAAATAAAAGTGTGAAACTATGAACTTGAAGTGTCCATAGTGTCACCTGAAAGTAATATTTGGGATATCTTTCTCCTTTACCCTCATTTGATAGTACATATTCCACAAATTAATCTTTGATAAATTTATGGAACCCTTAAAAAGATCAAATATAGTGTTTAGCCTCAAGAGGTTATAGATTTTATTCATCATCACTTGATTTAACTAATGGTAATATATTCAAAACCGTAAACTATAATATTTTTTTCTTCACAAATAACACCAGTGCACCCCAAGGTGGCACAATCAGTTGAATAAAACCCATATGCAATAGGTCATTAATATTAATTTGTAACTCATGAAACTCAAAAGGATATATCCTATAATAATAACAAGAAATCAGAGAGACACCAGGTTGTAACTCTATCCCAAAATCAATGTCATGTTAATGGGGTAGTGTTACCTCTTTAGGAAGGACATCAGTTAAATCATCGAAAACTCTGGGAAACAAAACCACCTGAACTTTCATTGATATCAAAATAAACTCTTACATATAAGAATAAATAGGTTCCATACATGTATAATCTAGCCAATAATCCCTCTTAATAATGGAAACCCCACTATTTCCTTCCAAAACAATGAAAAAATATCCTTAAGATGAAATCAATAATGTAATGCCAAAAATATAACCAATAAATACTAAATATGATATTATATGGGTGTATTTGAAGTAATAATAATTCTATAAATGACTGGTATTTACCCATTATTATATCACATCCCCCCACATCTCAAAAAATATAAACCAAACTCTAATTAACATAGTCAACAATAAGGGTAATGAAAGTCATTCCACATTGATACTTAGAGCTCAGACTAAGGCAATCACTATAAAGGAGTGTGAATCTATCAAATCAAATAAGAAATAAACTAATATAAAAGGAAAGAAAATGGTTCCTTGAATGGTATTTGGTCCTCCTTGATTTGAAAATTCCATAGAATATAACTGAATATACCTTTCTCTTTTGTTACACTACCCTAGATGACATTTATGATCACAACCATACTTAACTCTAGGTATCTAAGGATGGGGAACATTTATTAGTATGAAAATTTCATTATTTTTATGTTGTTTATAACTATATTTTATAGAAATTTTATTAAAAATGGTAGTTTATAGATTTTATAAGGTTGTAGGAATAATAATAAAATATATATTATTAATGATAGAAAATTAATTAATTAAAGATATTTTTTGAAACACAATATTTTTGGAAAAAATTCATAGAATGTTATTTATGTAATTCATGCAATAAAATTAGTCCTTGCAAGATTAATTAAGAGAACAAATGGGTTTCATATGAATTTTTTTAAATGTTGATGGATATAGTAAAATAACAATTTCCAAGAAAAAAATTAAATTATGTGAACTCCTAAGTTCATCATTTTTGTCAAATATTTGAGAGACCACATTGGAAGGCCAATATTGTATGAGCTAAATCATAAGAAGAATCAAACACCAACACTAACACATGATCTATTTCAAGGATACAAAAACATTTCTACATCACTCAGTTGTATTTATAAATGAAGAAATAATTCAAGGATGTTTCATGTTTAAAATTGCTGGAACTACAAAATCATAAACATCATGTGGAAATAATGCTTACAAAAAATAGGTAAGGTGACAAAAATTATTTCACAGGAATGAAGTACAACCCAAGATTTATTTACTCAATGACACATGTATTGATTCACAAGATAATATATTATACTCTATTAAATTTATAATTATTAACTAGAGTAGTGAAAAGTAAAGACTGTAATAGGAATTGTGATACTCTATTTTTTTGGAAGTTAAATAGTCAGGTGCCTAAGGCTGTAATACAAGGAAATTATAAAGTGACATAACCTATGCCATTGTCGACATGCCAATGATTAATCATTGATCATAGATGAAGAGAAGTTTATACACCACTTCAAACACCGAAAACTAAAAAATGCATCATAGTTCTAATTCCAAATGTGTTATCAATAGAAAAAGTTGTCAGTCTAATGGAGTGTGAATTATATAATTATTAAAATTATGTATAATAATATACCATATGCTAGATTTATCTCAAATAAAGTTCTAATAATTATGGAACTAGTAAGAATGATCTTAAATTCTTTGTATGGAAGGAATAAATGGATCCTTAGTTAGGAGAGTCATGGATGAGTTTCTAAGACCCATATCACAACTGTATATATAAGTAGAAAGTGATCTTAAAGTGATAAATAAAGATCCATATTGGAAAGTATAGTGAATATAGATGGATGAAATTGGATTTTTTATACATGTAAAATGACCTAAATCCATGATTATCATTTGGATTGATCACACAAATTAAATAGGAAGTACAAAAAGAAGATACAATACATAAAGAGAGGGAGTTCTCAAGTTCTTGGTTTAGAGGTTTTGATTTCTAATGTTTAAAAAGGTGGATAACACTAGAGGAGTAAGATCCATGAATCATAGAAAATATTTTTTATAATATTTTTATTTTGATTATTTTATATATTATAATTAATGTCTATTTTCATAGTGGGGTTTAGATGGTGTGGATTTGATAAACACTATTTAAGATTGAATAAATTGATCACTTTCTATTTTTTCCTTTATTTCTTAATGTTGTACAACCCTGATCACCCAGTGAATGATCCTTAATAGTTGTATGGGGTAATGATAGTTGAAGTCCATCATATGAACTATTGAGAATAACTATGATCTATGTAGAATTTTAGTCCCCTCATAGGCCAAAGTATAGATAGATTACAAGCTTAAAACCGAATTCCCTTAGTACAACTAGAATAATCAACATTACATGGACCTAAAATTGTGCTAATGACATGGATAATGTATCGATAGATAACCTGAATTAATTAGTGATCATACTAGAATAAAATTATATATTTTAAATATGAATATTTTTATTCAATAAAACTGGCCCCAACACCCCCATCGTCTCCTCACTAATATACTAAAACCTTCTCTATTACTCAATTTCAAACCAACTCACACACTTTCCTTGTTTTTTATTGTTATTTTATATTTTATATAATACCAACCAATACACAATATAATCATTATATTATATTATTTTAACATAAATGAACTAGAATTATTAATTTACCAAAGGATGTCCCTATAGAAATAACCTGAGGTACTCTTAGTTAATGTACAATAAGTATCCTGTGCACTTGTAATAGGTTTTATAACTACCACTTCACAATTAACACAAGAAGATTTGGAATAATTTCTAGGGAAAAAATCACTTTCCACATTTCTAGTATACAATTGACATATAAAATAAAAAATAAAGTCATAAAATCTATTTTACACATTCATATATATTGAAAATTTGTTATAAAATCTTAATTTATTATACATTTACTAGTTTGTAGGTCTATGAGTTCAAGGAGATCACTATGTGTAGGCCTCTTACCATTAATACTAGAGATAAAAATATACTTTTATAGGATATTTTCTAAAATAACTGAAAAAATAGAAGGTAACAATCTAATTAGGATTTCAAATGAAATATAAGAATGATATTTTTTAGAAATAATTATATAGTTTGAGAATATTTCACCAAGACTTAAGGACTTAAAAGTTACTATATTATTTTGTAACCCATAATGCATTATAATCACACAAAATTTCATGAATTACGAGTTAATTAACTAAAATATATTTTACTTTCCAATATTCAATGGGATTCCATCACAAGATGCACTATAATTTATTAAATACTATTTCTAATAATTGTGTAGTATGTTCCTTTAAATAGAATATCCAAGGTTAAATTTAAATTAATATGTTTCCCTTATAGAAACAAGTTATAAGCATGAAACTAGTTTCTATGGTAATAAGAACACTCTTTTAGAACACAGAAGTACATCTACAATACCATTATAAAAATATTTTATCCAATATTGAGGACTATGGATATTAATACTAGGATATAAACACTTTTTGGAAAATGAATAGGAACCATTTTCTAAAGAAAGGGATATATTTATAGGCCACTATCAATAATAACCACAATATTAATTCCCATATTCACTATTTATGTAATTATTTTATGAAGTATTAAATGTAATAGATAGGCTTTAGTTGATATGTCTAGAGAAGGAAATCATAGTGATAAGATATATAAGGAACTAAAACATATATATAACATACTTGACATAAATTCATAATAAAAAGAAATTAAAGTATAGAGATAAATTTTCAATTAAGTGACAATGATAGATGATGTAAATAAAAATATCACATATTTTCAAAAATAGTTTAAAAATATTTTTTCAAATACCCACAAAAATAAGGAGAGGTGTAATCATTTCCATATGATTGGTCACAATGATATACATTGCATAAATTTTGATATTCCAGAATAAAACACATCACCAACTCAAGTTAAATAATTAAACTACATTTTAAAATATGGGATAAAACTCATGATAAATGATCCATTACTAAATACTTACAATCTAGGATGAATTAATTATCCAAATCATTATTAAAAGTATCAAGGAAATTTAAAAAAATCCTAAATTTATATAATCAAGGGGAAATAGTAATACCAAGTAATAATTAAAACTAGTACTTATGGGAATCAATATTTATGTTTAAGATAAGTTGATAAGGGAGCTGATAGAATTTTAGAAGAATTAAAAGAGATAAAAAATCATTAGGTGAGAATGAATTAATTTATTCAATGTATCAATTATAATTTCTCAAGGACTGATCAATTGATTTAAGGAAATCAAATTGGAATCAATAACTTTAAAATTAATTTTGGTCAGATTATAAATAAAATTATAATGGTAGATAAAGGGATACTTCCAAGTACCACTAAAAAAAATCCAAGAGAAGAGTGAATGGAAATTAAAACAAGAGGAGGAAAAATAATGAAGGGAAAAGGTGCAGAAAAGAATGGAAAAGCTGAAATTGAAGTTGAAAATAAGAAAGGAGAAAATTATCAAGAAAATGGGGAGGTTAATAATGAATAAGGGAATATATTTACTGGTGAAAAGGTCATAGAAATAAAAAATAGTAATGAAATAAGTTTTGGAAGATTCAAGTTGAAGTTAGATGATAATTATGTGAAAGTATAAGAACCACATATACTATTTCCAGAAAGAGTAAGGGATCTTGGGAAACATAGAGACAATTACTTCAAGAGATTCATTTATATATTTCAAATGATTATAGTGCACATGCTATTTTTAAAAACATTATCCAAGATGACATATTATACAAAGTTCTTAAAAAAATTATCTCAAACAAGATGAGGTAATATGAATTCTGAACTGCACCCTTAATAGAAGAATATAATGAAGTGGTACAAAGAAAAATTCCAAAAAATTAAACAATATTGGATGTTTTAAAATTTATTATAAATTTTAATAGAAGATAACTTTAAATTTCTTAATGGATTAAGGAGTAATTATTAACTTAATTCATTTGGAAATTTACAAGGAATTAGCTATGGGAAAGTTAAATCCCACAGCAGTTGATTGATAATTGGTAAAAATATATATAACATGCCCCATAAGAGTAATTTAACATATTTTGGTGAGAATTTTCTTTTACATGATTTTCTTAGTGTTAAAAATTTAAATAGATAATTAAATATCTTTTATAATAGGAAAACCTTTCTTATCCATGGAAGGTGCTTTGATTGATGTGCCAAAAGGTAAGTTGATATTTCTAGTAGGTAATGAAAGGGTGATTATAAATGTATTAAAAGATATTAAGCATTAACATAGACTATATTATTGTTTTAAAATTATTTTTTTTGTTCAAGAAGTTGAAAGAGAAATGAAAAATTTGTTACACATAGATTTTTTTGAGAAAAGTGAAATTATTGATGACATGATAGATAAAATAAAGGTATTGGGAGGTTATAGTGAAAAAATAAAAAGGGAAATCACAAAGGTGAATATAATAAATCAAATTAATAGTTACTTGGTGATAAATACGTTGTGAAACCAACTATGCAAAGACCACCAGTACTCTAAATAATGACATTGCCTACAAAATTGGAGCATGCATACCTAGGTTATAAGGTGACATCATCGGCTAATTTAGATGTAGAATAAGACATGATATATCTTAATGTATTTAATAAGAACAACACTAAAATATATTATAATTTTTTTAATATAAATGTAATTAGTTCATCAATCTGTATGCATGTTATTTTGATGGAAGACAAAGTGAAATTGAAGCACCCCAAACCCGCATTCCTATATATGGTGCTAAAGACATTTTCTTTAAACACTAACTTTGATACCATATATAGATTCTAAAATTTAACTATACATGATTAAAATATATTTAGAAAATATTTCATCACTTACATGAAAAATACCTTTTAGATTTAGAGTTTTAGATAATTAGGGAAAAACATTCCATAAAAAAACCTATACTAAATGAAAAATTTTAGTACTAAATCAATCTTATCAAATGATATAATTTAATCATTCAAGTAAAAAACCATGTATATGTAATTTTTTACTTTGGTTTCAACATCTAACATAAGATTATATACACATGATACCCTTCAAGACATATCATTCGTAATACTCTTCTTCATAACCTAGGGAAATTGAAACATAAGAAGTTTGAGCTCAAATGCTCAGTATGGGTAAACATAATTCATAAGAATCAAATATCATAAGTGATAATTTGATGAAAAAATATATATTTGAACAAAAATAAGGTTCATGGATATAACATACATATATCATACCAAATAAAACATAAAACATAAATCATGAGCCATGGCATAAGTCTTCGGTATAACATAAATCATGGTTATAGGGACATGGAGACATAAGTCAATAATCATTAGATATGAAAATATAACATAAGAATAAGGATAAGACATAAGAGTTTGGAAAAAATATAAACATTGTAAATCATTTTCTTTATTAAGTCTCATTACCAAGATCATTATCACATTGTAAATAAAGTCTCTTAGTGGATAGGGTTTACTCCTCATTCCTTTTAAACTTTAATGGAAAAAGTATCACAGTGGATTGGGTTCAATATATATTACCTTACACATTATATGATGAGATATAATTATTTATCCAACTCATTGGATGGATATAACCGACCCACCCATTACATAAAAATAAACCATACATATATGTGTCACATAAACATGAAAACATTCATAAATCCATCATAAATCAATTAACCAATGGGAAATAAATGATTTTCATGAAAAATTACATATATAATTATCATAATACAACTAGAGAAAGAAGATGGATGGTATAATTATATCATACATCCAGTTAATAATAATAAAAATTAGAGGATTTTGACTGTAATGTCTGGACCTGGGGTCTACTTAAACCGTGTCCCAATCTGGTGAGTCGCGTGGACTCAAGCACATCTCCTTGTATATCAGAGGTTGATGACTAGGAGTGAGGGTGTAAAGGTGGTATAATGGGGAGACTATACCCTCATTCTATATTAGAATAGAGGATAAAAAATATAACAATAAATAATGAAATAATTTCTAAATAGATAGAATCAATCAACTTCAGAAGCGTAAATAGACAACTAAATAAGTAAGAAGTGAATGAAATAGATTATTGTACAATTTAATAGGTATAACTAAAGCCTTAATGGTAGTTTCAATAAATTATTCATGGAATTCTTATATACAAAATTTAATAGGGTAATAGACATAAAATCATGATATACAAAAAATAAAAAAATAACAAAAAGTTTCTCTACAAGAATCTCGAGTGCTTGCTCGGTCATTTACTCTTAAGCTCCAACTAATAATCAGTATATAAAAAACATATAGAAGGTCGCTTTCCCTTATCCATACCTATAGGAAGAAAATATTCTCGGGTTCCAAAGATAGCCTGAGTAGGGTGTGAGATAAAAATCTTATTTGGCCACCACCAACAGTGTCTACATGTAATCTGAGTAGTTCTCATAACTAAACAGTGCACAAGTATAAGTAGAATAGTAAAGCAAAGCAAAAATAAAAAACCTGCCCACTCAGGTTCCTATAGGACACCTAGCGGGTCTACCTACTTTAGATCATGGTTGGAATGAATTTTATCATGTCACTATATATATAGTATCATTAATATATATATATATATAGTTTAATTATATTTTTCATCAACCTATATGAACCAAGTGCATGCTGACACCTAATGTCCATATACCTGGAATAGTAGCGTTGGACTAGATCAGGGAAAAACTCATCCATCCATAACCAGTCTAACGAGGCTAAAATCCAATGCAATAAGGTACATGGACTACATCCCAATAAGAGTAACAAACTTCAAGAATCAACACTCAAGATGGTAAGTGAACCATTATGGAAACACTCTAATCATGGTACATGGAACATAAATCCGAACACCCATTTTGTATCACTGGTGCGAGATTCCATAATCCACACCCGATGTAAGGGAGTGTGATTTACCTCCTAGATCAACACCCCTTACCATCATAAACAACCTCTATAAAGGCATATTATAATTATAATTGGCATGGGGAATTAGCTCCCATCCTTCTATTTTATCTAGCTTTATACATAAGTAAGTCATAAACATTTGTAACGTAATACTTAAGGCATAACCTCTTATGCATGTATTTATCCAAGTTAAATTTACATTTAAAACATACAATTCATATGAAGCGTTTTATAAAGCATAAAAAAAGGGAATGGTCTTAACATACCTTGGGGTCATTCCATTTAAAACCAATTAAGTCATTTTAGGAAAGGAAATCCATCATTCATTTTCCAAATTCACTTGATCAATTCCTTTTAAAATATACAATTCATTAAAACATGGAAAACAACTCATAAGGATAAAATTTTCAATTATAAAGTGTCATGGTGAATTCATTTTAATGGTTCCAACATCTTATATAAGCCATCCTATACACACCATTCCAATCAAAACACTAGGTCATGATAATTAAATTCACGAGGCTCAATGTATTCACTTAGGAGGTGACATGGGAAACAAGTCCATTTCCTGCTAGGTCAATTCCAAATGTAAGGGGGAAAACACCCAATAGGTTCTTTGGTTTTCATTTAATACACATGTATCAAGGTCAATTACATTTAAAAAATTAGCCAGAAGAAACATAAAAGTTATAGCACTTTAAGAAAATTGACCAAAAAATGGCCAATTTCACTTGACACACCCATGGGGTGACCAAAGAAAGTGTATACAACCTATGAAACAACAAATAAGAATAATTAGGTACATATTAAGATGTAATAATCAAGTTGATATGAATAAATAACTTAAATGGAGATGCTCATCTAAAGTTGGCGTGCAACATAATGACATAGCTACAAAATGAAGAAACTCAAAGGTAAAATAACGTGACCACCTACCTCAAGGATGTATATGATTCCTCACTCGATATTAGCCTCATATTTGAATCATGTTAGGATAAATATGTAAAACAATTCAATGACTTGAAAATAGGGAAAATAAGACTACACCTAAATAGTGCAATGAATCCGAATGAAAAATGAGATAAGAACGGAGATACTAGGGGAGCTTACTGAGATGGATTCATAGATTTTAACGGATCAAGGATCATACCTTGGATGAAGAATCTATCTCAATGCTTAAATAAGGGTGTTCTTGAGATCCAAATAAGAAGAAAAAGGGTGATGGTTTGTTGGAGGAATAAGGGAAAAGAAAAAAATAAGGTTTTAACATAAGTGGGGGAAAATGAAATTTCACCCCAAAATATCAAAGTGCAAAGTTTGGCCTAACGGTTTGGACAGACCATGCAAAAACCATGCTTAGTTCACTATTAAAAGGGGCACCCCACATGATTATGTGTACAGTTTGAAAAATCGTGTGAAAAACATGTGAAAATGTTCTATTTGGAACCCACAACAGGCCACATGACCATTTTTCCTAGGTCACATGATTTCAGACAAACCATGTAGCACAGTCAGTTTTTCCAATTTTGAGGCTCCAGGCTCCGAACAAGCCCTAGATGCACCCGTGACCTCTTTATCTTGATTAGGAATCAAAATTAGGTCCATTTAAGTTACTCAAATCGAAAAACAAATGATCCCTACCTTTGTTGAAAATATGGGTCGTTATAACCTTCCCTCCTTAAAGTAACTCATCCCTGGGTTAGACTTATGAGGGTAAATAGGTACTATCTGCAAATATTTCAAGACACTTGGATTTTATATTATACTCTCTATCCTAGGTCTAATCCTATACCTGATCGTTCTTCCATAACACCTGTACCAAAGGAATTGACCTTCCTCGGAGTGTCTTCACACTCCGATCAACAATATGAACATGATACTTATCAAAGGAAGCATCCATATACAATTAGACTTCATTAGTCTGAAAGACATGTGATAGGCCTGGATAGTATCAGCGAAGTTGAGATACATGTAAGACATCATGCATAAACTGATATCTATGAGGAAGTTTCAATCGGAAATCCACTAGTATGATCCTCTTTACAACATCCAAGGGTCCAAAAAACCTCGGTGATAGATTAACCTGCTTTAGAATACATTTATGGCCCAACCTGGGCGAGACTTTCAAGAAAACCCAGTCTTTGACCTCGAACTCAAGAGGTCTCTAGCCTTTGTGGGCATACGCCTATTGTCTAGACGAATCTATCAACACGCCCTTTCTAATCAGTTGGACCTGATCTATAGTTTCCTAGATGAGATGTGGTCTAAGTGTAGCTTCCTCCCCTTTCTCTAGCTAGTATAGAGGTGATCGGAAAATCCTACCATATAATTATTCATAAGGATCCATCTCGATGGTAGCCTAAAAAATGTTGTTATAAGAAAACTTGATGAGGGGAATGTGTTTCTCCCAAGAACCCCCAAAGTTAAGAACACGTGTACGAATCATGTTCTCTAGAACCTGAATCGTACACTCCATATATCCATTAGTTTGTGGGTGATAAGCCATGATCATAAGCACATGTGTACCCAAGGCCTTCTGCAACCCCTACTAGAACCATGATGTGAAATGAGAATCTCTGTCATAAATAATAGAAAAAGAAGCTCCATGAAGATGTAAAACCTCTCAGACATACAACCTTACTAGCTCATCAGCCGATAAGGACTCTCATACAAGTAATAAGTGTGCGACCTTTGTTATAAATCAATGACAACCCACACTATATCATTTCTATAATGTGATCTGGGTAGACCCATCATGAAATCAGTCGAAACATCATCCCATTTCCACTTAGGAATGGATAATAGTTGTAAAATCCCTTTCAGTCACTGTTGTTCTACCTTCACCTAGTAATAAGTGGAACACCATGTGATGAAGCTATCAATATAGCATTTCATACTAGGAAACCAATACTGGCATCGTAGATCTTGATACATTTTGGTGACACTAGGGTGAACCACACATACCGAGGCATGAAATTCTCGCATCATCTCCTCTCTGATGTCTGCTGGGACCTATACATACCTATGGAATAGTAACGTATCATCCTTAGAAATGGCCCTACATAAATCTATATATTCATCTAAAACACTTTCCCTCAGGACAAGGCCTTCAGGATCAAATAACTTCCTTATTCTTACCCATTCCATAAGAGTAGATGTTACTACTAAGGATGAGAGGATAGTCTAAAAATGGTCATCATCAACCTCAATGTGTATCTATAAGAAAAAGGCTATAAGATTTCATTATCCACTGGATTCTTGAACCGCTTGTATCAGAGCCTTCTATTTTAGAGCATCTACTACTAAATTCAATTTTCCACATATATAGGCAAGCTCAAAATCAAACTACTGTAGGTACTCAACCCACATACACTACCTGATATTGAGATCCTGTGGTATAAATATGTACTCGAGGCTCTTATGGTCTATGAATACCAAAAAATTCTCTCCAAGTAGATAGTGTCTCCAACAACATAAGGAATGAACCACAACAGCTAGCTTGAGGTTATGCATTGGGAAATTCTGCTCGTGAGGCTTCAACAGATGAGACCCATATGCGATTAATTGATCACCATGAATTAGAACAACTCCAATATCAATACCCAATGTATCACAATATATAGTATAGCTCCTTCCTGGCTCCAGTGTAATCAATATTGACAGTGAAGTCCGACGAACCTTCAACTCCTGAATGGGTGCTTCACAATCTTCTAACAATTCTAATTTCACACCCTTCTTTGTCAATCCCATAAGCAGTGCTTCAAGGCATGAGAAATCCTGGATGAAACATTTGTAATATCCAAAAATCCCTAAGAAACTATGAATTTCAATGAAATTCTTGGGATGATCCCAGGAAACTACAACTCTCACTTTCTCTGGGTCTACTATAATGCATAACTCCAAGATGATATGAACTAGGAAGTGGACTTTTCCAATCTAAAAGTGGAATTTACTGAGCTTAGAATAGATCTGGTTATCTCTTAGTGTATTAATCATGGTCTCAAGATGGGTTTAATGGTCATATCTAGATTGTGAATACACCAAGATTTCATAAACAAGGACTGCCAAAAATGAATCTAGATACAGGTATAAAACCCATTTCATAAGATCCATAAATATTGTAAGTGCATTCGTGAGTCCAAATAGCATAACCAAGTACTCTTATAGACCATATCTTCTCCTGAAAGACGTGTGAGATATTTCTGAAGTCATAACATGCACCTGGTGATATCCCAAACTCAAATATATCTTTGAAAAAACCTTTTCTACTTATAGCTAATCAAAGAGGTCATATATTTTAGGAAATGGATACCGATTATTTATCATGAGCTGATTAAAATGACGGTAATCCATATAGAGCCTAAGGTTACCATCCACCTTATTAAAAACAAAATTAGTTAACCCCAAGGAGAATTTTTGGGGAGTATAAATTCTTTAGCCTCCAGATCCTATAATTGCTTCTTAAGTTCCACAATCTCCTTAGGTGCCATCCTATAAGGAGGAATGGTCACTGATGCTTCTCATGGAACAAGATCAATAGTAAAATCTACCTCTATAAATGGAGGTAGACCAGAGAATTCATTAGAAAAAAACTTTTTTGAAACACTACACTACATGAGGAAAATAAACTGGTTGTAACCCCTAGTCATCGAGGAAAATACTATAAATCTATGTTGTCACATTACCCAACATCGACTGCTCGGCTCCTGTTTATGTCTCACCGATATCCCATTCTCCCTTGTGTAAATGCTTACCACCCTATGGTTATGTAAACATCACCCTTAGACAATAACAACTAATATGGGCGCTATAGAGAACTAACTAGTCCATTTCGATGATTAGGTCAAATCCCATTATGTTGAGGATGTATAGATTCTATATAAAAAGATAACAACCTATATCAAGAGGGAAGTCATGAAAATGATGTAGGAACTCTGATTGGATACCTAACAATGTATCTAAAATCATAACTCCATAGTAGTGCTCAATATCATGGCCCAGAAATCCTATAAGAGTCTCAGATATAAAAGAGTGAATATGTGCCTATGTCAAATAAAGAAGAAAATTAAGTAGAGGCTACTGGAATAATACCTTTAAATATAGAAGGTCCAACGCTCTATTCCTGAGACATAGACTGGACTATATGTAACTTGCATGCACCGTGGACCCGAGTGACTACCCAAATACCCTGAGCAAGCCCACTCTACTGGAATTGAGAATCATAGGCTTGACTAGATCTGCCTCGAACACCACCTCAACCTGATCGACCAATGGTATTCCAACTGCCTGCCTATCATGATCCTGCCGACCCCGCTCCTGATCAAGGATCAGTTGCAGATCCTTGTTCTCTTGGAACTGTCGGGAAATTCCTAGAGAAATGATGGATATAGACCATCCTACCATAGCCTCTTCACTCAACAAGACCTCATGGACATTGAGACTTGATGTGTCATGGATTCCCTCATTAGTGATAGATAAGAAAACTATCTGCATGAGGGTACTGACTACTTCTACCTCTATGATAACTTCAAAATGTCTCTTTCTCCTAGAAGAAGAACCACTAGAAGCTCTAGGTTCTGAACCAACCTAACTTTCACCCTCAACATCTCTCAAATTCCGCTTGGTGATTAGGGAAAGGTTGACGATTTCAAAAATAGTAGTCAACCTAAACATGTTGACATGCGATCAGATGGAATACATTATCCCAAACTCAAATATTGTAGCAGTCATTAGATCATCAATATGTAGAGTTGGATTGAATCACTACAACTCTATAAAATGGGTAGATTATTCCATAAATAACACACTCCCATGCTATAGGTTTATAAATTCTCTATCTCTATCAGCAACTAGAGTTTGGGGAAAGCAGTAGTCATATAATATGGTCTGAAATTCTACCCATACCATATTACAATGCTGATCCACCTAGTTGATTACATCCTACCACCTCTTGGATGAATCACATAGCATATAATCCTCTAGATTAACCCTTCTCTCTAGAGGAATCTCTAGACGCTGAAATATACAAAGGATCGCTTCAAATCGAGTCTCCATAGTATGAGGTCCACCATCCCTTGAAAATGTAGGAGGATGCTACTGCTGGAACTCCATAGTCAACTTTTCCATGCTTGGGGTTGGTTGAACTACACCTTGAATGTTCTGAAGAATATACAGAAAACCCTCTCAAAACTGGGCATTATCACCCATATTTAGAAAAAGAAGAGGAGCCACAATTGGCTCTATAGCTGGAAACATTGGTGGCTCAAGGACCACCACCTCAGGTACATGGTCATTAATAAATTCAGGGTGTGCATCCAGAGGACGTCATGTTGGAATAATTCTATAATTCCAAACACAAGCCTCATAAGATATTTAAGAAATTGATAAGATTTAATTTAAGAAACTAAGACAGAAGTAAAGCATTCCTATAGAAACAACAACACCTCATTGTCTGCTCCAAAAGCCAAGTCCAGATGGTAGAAAGAGACCATAACATTCCATAAGAACATAATAGGAACCCCACTACCCACTCCTAAGGTTGGGTTCAGGTCTAAGTATATATTTCAAACACACACACACATAGATATATATAAGATTTCTATTCTCACTTTATAAGTCATATTCATTACAAATTGTTCTTGCTCGTAATTTAAATTACTTAAAATGGATGAATCATATGGTTTTCCATTTTCCAATCCATAAGGTCCAATAATCCTTATAAATAAAATCATGGAATCCACTTGACCCACACCATAAAACATTCCATCTCACGAGACTGATGGTTCATATCTGAACATTCCATAATTGATTGCTTAAGTTGTCTGCTTTAACTTATTAAAAAAACACAGATAGGTTAACGCAATAACTTTAAGTATAAATTACGTTTTACAATCACTTTAAGAAATTTCATCACAATTTAATACATATATAAGGAATAATCAATATAAAACAAGAAAATTCATGCTAAAATTGATGTGGCATGGAAAAATTCATTGCATATTCATCTTATTGTGCCTATAGTGATGCATGTCCTAATTCAAATCCCTCATTTCATGAGGCAAAATAAATAAATCATAATTTCAATTATACCAATATCGATAACATAATAAATCAAGTGCATCACCCAACAATGAAATGATATGAATAATAATAGTCCAAAGTAGAACAACAATTATAATTTAAGAAACTTGGTCTTTACCCCGAAGATGGGTTTGCAACACCCAAGCATAACTTATGACCAAATTCCAAGCATTTCCCAACATCCAATATATTGTCTCCAAATATTAAAGTAAGAAAGGAACCACTATGTTACTACTTTGTAACATTCCAACCTAGGGTCCACTTAAACTGTGCCCTTATCTGGTGGGTCACATGGCCTCAAGTGTTCCTACCCATATGCTAGAGGTTGCCGACTAGCAAATAGTATAAAGGTGGTATGGTGGGGAGAATATACCCTCATGTCGAAGTAGTAAAATGAATAAAATATATAATAATCATCAACAAAATCATATATAAATAGACAGAATCAATCCACCGTGAAAGCATAAATAGACAACTAAATAAGTAAGGATCAGAAGAAATAGATAATTTTACAACTAAATAGGTATAACAAAAGCCTTAATGGTAGTGTTAATACATGATGCATAGAATTCTGATTTACAAAAGGGAATAGGAGATCAATTATACAATCATTCTATATAAAAAGTAAAAAAATAACAAAAATCTTCTCCATAAGAATCTCGAGTGCATGCTCGATCATCTGTTCCTAAGCTCCAACTAAGAAAAAGAATATAAAAAACCTATAGAGGGGAGATTTCCCTTTTCTGTACCTACAATAATACAATCTTATCAGGTACCAAAGTTAGCATGAGTAGGGTGTGAGATAAAAATATTAGTATTCCACCATAAATGGTGTCTACATGTAATCCAAGTAGTGCTTGTAACTAAACAACATGAAAGTATAAGTACAATAGTAAAGCAAAGTTGAAATAAATAACTAGCAACTTTGGTTCCTATAGGAAACCTATTAGCTATACCATACATCCCAGGAAGAGTGAGAGACATCATGAAACAAAACTTATTAAGGTGAGTGAACTGTCCTGTAAACACTCTAATCATGGTACATGGGGTATAAAAACCAACACCCATATAGTATCACTAGTGAAAGATTCCATACTCTACACCTGATGTAAGGGAGTGTGATTTCCCTCCTAGATCAACACCCCTTACCATCATACACATCCTCTATAAAGGTATATTATAATTTTAACTAGCATGGGGAATTACCTCCCATCCATCTCTTTTATCTAGCTATATACATAATCAAGGCATAATCATTTGTAACATAATACATATGGAATAAACTCTTATGCATGTCATTAGACAAGTTCAATTTCCATTAAAAACATAAAATTCATATGAATAATTGTATAAATCATAAACAAAGGGAATGATCTTACTATCCCTTGGGGTCTTTCCATTTAAAACCAGTTGAGTCATTTTAAGAAAGGAAATCCATCATGAATTTTCCAAATTAACTTGATCAATTCCATTTGAGCCATACAATTCATTAAAACATAGAATACAAGTCATAAGTCACAAAGTTTCAATTGTACAATGTCATGGTCAATTCATTTTAAGGATTCCAACATCTGGCATAATACATCCTATATAAACTAATCCAATAAAAATACTAAGGAATGAAAATTCAATTAATTTGGCTCAAAGTGTTTTCTTAAGAGGTGACATGAGAAACAAGGAAATTTAGTACTGGGGAAATTCCAAATCTAAGAGGGCCAAACACCTAATATGTGCTTTGGGTTTCATTTAATACACATGTATCAATGTAAATTACATTTAAAAACTAAATCTGAAGGAATATTGAAGTTACAACACTTCAAGATAATTGAAAAAATGTCCAATTTCACTTGGAACACCAATCGGGTGACCATATAAGGTGTATAAAACCCATGAAACACCAAACAAGAATCATTAGTTATATATTAAGATGAAACAATCAAATTGATATGAAGCAGTCACTTAAATGGAAACTCTCGTCTAAAGTCAGCATGATGCACAACGACATAGATAATAAAATGATGAAACTCAAAATAAAACAATGTAACCACCAACATCAAGACCATAGATAACACCTTGATCTATATTGGCCTCAAATTTTAATTATTTTTGAATAAATTTTAGATATATTCCAATGCCCTAAAAATAGGGAAAATGAGCCTACGCTTAAATAGTGCAATGGATTCGAACAAAAAATGATATAGGAATTGAGAGATTAGGGTATATTACCAAGATAGATTCATAGATTTTTATATATTGAGGATCAGACCATGGATGAATAAAATAACTCAATGCCCAGATCATGGTGTTCTTGATATCCAAAGAGGAAGAATAAGGGTGATGGTCTATTGGAGGAAGAAGGGAAAAGGAAAAATAATATTTTAACTTAAATTGGGGGGTAAAAAATTAATCTCTCCCCAAAATATAAAAGTTCATGGTTTGGCCAAACCGTGTACAAACCATTCTTAGTTCACTACTATAAGGGGCACCTTGCATGGTTAGGTGTATAGTTTGACAAACAATGTGAAAACCATGTGAAAATGCTCTGTTTGGAACCTACAACAGGCCATATGACCATGCGCCCTAGGTCTCATAGTTTCATACAAACTATGTGGCCCAGTCTTATAGAGACCCTAACCTTTTACACAAATTATGAAACGATTTTAAGTATAACTAAACATAAAATACAACACAAGTATTTTAAATTTTAGTGTCTTTGTAAGACTAGGTTCATAATTAAAAAGAATAAAACCAAAAAATCTTTTATTTAATATCCATAAATATATTTTAACTTCCTTTTTGGTTATTGCATTTGAATAGGACATATTTGGGAATACATGAACAAAGGAATGAGATAAAAAACACAGTAAGGGAATAAAAATAGGAATAAAGCATAACACATAGGTTAGAAGACATAACATGATGACATGAAAAGGCATGGAACATAAATAAAAATATGAAATAATAGCATATAGAACTTGGGATCATGTAATAATATAATCATGGAATCATAGAAATTTGGAAACAACACACAACATGACATACTCATGAGTCAAGGCTAACTGCCAAGACCATTGCACATGGCAGACAAAGTCCCATAAAGGAATCAGGTTCACTCCCTCTCCCAACATGATGTCTCATGAGGCTAAACTTTACCCAATGCATTAGATCACTATTTGGGAGCACCCATAATAATATGTTCATTAATATGTGTTCAACATTAATAATCAAGCATAATATATCAAACATAATCATAAGGGTTACCCATGGAAAGAATTGGGTTTCATAATCATGTCAAAAGGCATAAGAAAAGGGAATATCATAATGGTTCCCATGAAGGAAAGGATTTAAATAATATATGGACATTCACAAGGTAAAATAGTCATATATCATGAAAATTTATTTCAAACATAATTGAAAACATGTAAAAATAGTGTTTAAGAAACTTTAGAAATAAAACATTTTAGTACGGTTTAAGGAGAATATTAAAGATTATTTTAAACAGAAAAGGAATAAATGTTTGTATAAAAATATAAATGAAAAAAGATATTTTTTTCATGATAAAATTATTGATTTTATGAGAATAATTTTTTATTAAAAATGATTATGGATATCACTTTAAAATAAGTAAGAAATCAGGATGTTTCTGTTAATCGGGCTTGCTTGTCAGGAAGAATTGAGAAGGGATCCTTTTTCAAACATGTATTTCCCCATCAAAGAAGGATGTACTGATCTAGATACATGATTTTGGAACATATAAACATAATTTAGAAGAATTATATAAAAAGGAATAATATTTAAATTGGTTTAAATATATAGAAAGCGTAACCTGATGAAAAGATGGGGGTTCAGAAAGAATCCCTTACCTCATGTCAGAAAGTGTTCTGTACTTGATCTTAATATCATAGATAATAATATTAAATACATTAAATTATTAATTAATAAAATTTTATACATTTATTTGGTTTATAATAATTTTATTAATTTCATTTATGGCTTTTTTGATGAGTTAAAAGATAAAAGTTTATCATTCGGGAGCGTTCGATTCTTTGGATTTCATGATCAGTTTACTTGTATACATATATGGAAAATCATGTAAAATGAGTGTATTTTTCTAGAATTGAAATTATATGTTTTTAATGAAATAAAATAAGATAAAATGTTTATATAATTAATTTATTTATATGGGGTGAGGATGAATCATTAGATAAGACTATAATGATAACCGTTTAGATTATTTCAGTATATTTTCGATCATCACAAGCTAGTTTTGTTTTATTATTTAACATTATGTATATAAGTTAGTTCCAAAAAATAAAAAGGTTATAAAATAAATTTTTGAATATTTTTCCACCATTATAATGGTTTTATTTCTAGACTTGAATGTGGTAAAAGAAAATTAAAACTTGTCATCCTCGAAGGTGATAAATCAACACCTCAAGGATGATATTTTAATTTTTAGAATAAAAGGAAGAGGAGAAGAGAAATGATGATGGATTTTACATTAACATAAAAAATTATAGCATATATAATTAAATTAGTTATAAAATTGCAAATAATTATTTTTGTTTCATAAAAATACCAATACTTAATTTATCATTTTTAAAACATTTATTTACTTATATCATGATAAAAATATATCATATTTTCATTTATAATATGCCTAAATTTTATTCATACTTTCATATATGAGGTTACTATTCTATTGGTTGGGTTACTATTCTTAAGGATCATATTACTATTCCAAAGGTTAAGTTAATATTCCATTGGTTTAGGTTCATTAATTTCTAAAAAAGCCTATTGTTTCATTCATTATTCATTTATAAAGTTTTTTTGTGTTAATTAATTTATTTTATGTTATTTATACTATATGACATAATTATAAGAAGGGATACTTCATTGATATAATTCTGGGTCATTACATTCTTCCCCCTTTTGAAAATTTCCCCTCAAAATCTTGTCTTACAAACTAAGGTGGAAATAGGTAAGGGTAGTTATCCTTTATTGATTCCTCTGGTTCCCATGTTTCCTATTCGTACTTCTGGTTCTTCTATAGTACTTTGACTAGGTGAGTGGTCTTATTGCATAAAACTTTATCTATATGATTCAAGATCTTCACTCACTACTCCTCATAAGAGAGATCATTTTATAATTGTACCACCTCTGAATTCAGTACATGTGATGGATATTGTATTTTCTTTATTAATAGGGATACATGGAATACATCATGTACTTGAGACATGGTAGGTTGAAATGATATTCGATAGGCCACAACTCCAATACGATCAAGAATCTTGAAGGGGACAATATACCTGGGACTTATCTTTACCTTCTTCCCAAATATCATGATACTCTTCCAAGGAGATATGAGGAGGAATACCATGTCTCTAACCTTAAACTCCATGTCTCATTGATGATTGTATTTATTACTCTTCTGTCAACTTTGGACTACTCTGATGTTCTACTGAATGGTTTTCACATTCTCTACCATTTCTTCGACTATTTTAGGTCCTAACAACTTAAGTTCACGTACCTCATCTCAGTATGCTGGTGTTCAGGATCTTTTCCCATAAGGGCTTCATATGGAGACATTTGGAAACTCAAGTGGAAACTATTGTTGTAAGAGAACTTAACTAGAGGAAGATGTTGGTCCCGTACTCCTTTGAAGTCCATAGAACATGCTCTTAACATGTCTTCTAGTGTCTAAATAGTCCATTAATATTGACTATCAGTTTGAGGGTGATAGGGAATACTGAAGCTCAGATATCATTTATAACATCTTGGATACTTTTCTAGAACTTTGAGGTGAATATTGGATCCCGATCACATACAATTGATATTGGTACTCTATACAACTTTACCACTTCTCTAATGTATATCCATGAAATTTTATCTAGTGATAAGTCCTATCGAATTGTGATAAAGTGAACTATAATTATTAGATGGTCCACAACAACCCATATAGGATTATTTCCTATGGATTTCTTCAGAAGTCTATGGAAAAAGTTCATGATGTTTTTTACTACTTCCATATTGTTATGGGTAATGGTTGTATCATCTCCTTAGAGTTTTTTCCTTTCAACCTTCAATTTATAACATACTAGGTACTTTGATGTATATTCAATGGTCTCCTTTTTTATATTGTCCCACCAATAGTGATATCAAAGATCTTGATACATCTTTGTGCTCCCTGGGTGAATAGAGAAGGATGAGTTATGTGTGTCATTCAGAAGATCTTTCTTTATCTCTGGATTTGATTGTACACGTAGTCATGAACCAAATAGTACAACTCCTTCCTCATTAATTTTTAACTCTAGGGATTTCCCCTATCATATGTATTCCACCTTATTCTGAATTTACACATCATTTCTTTAATCATCCTTTATTTTTTCCATGAGGGATGGTTGAAAAATCATTTGAGAAAGTATTAAAGATGTTATTTCCTTAATGATTTCCATGTCCATCCTTTTAAAATCTAATAAGATTAGATCCTTCTCAATTCTCATCATTAATAAAGTTGTATAATCCTTTATACTCAGAGAATCCACCACCATATTTTATTTTTCAGGATGATAGTGGATTAATAAGTCATAATCCTTGAGGAGATATAACCATATTCACTAGTGCATATTAAGCTCCTTATGTGTGAATGTATATTTTAGGCTCTTATGATCAGTATATATCTCACACTTTCCCATAAATAAAACATCGCTAGATTTTCAATGTGATGATCATATTCACCAACTCCATATCATTCATAGGATAGTTTTTCCCATGAGTTTTCAATTTCATTGATGCATAGGCTATCAATTTATCATTTTTCATTAGTAAAAATCCTAATCCCTTCTTTGAAGCATCACTATATACCATAAAGAGTTCCACACTTGTCAGAAGTGTGAGTACTAGCACGGTGATAAGACACTTTTTAACTCTTTGAATCAGTCTTCAAATTCACTGGTCCAAACATACTTTTCTCCCTTTTAAGTAATATTGGAAAGTGGGTTTGAAAAACATGATAAATTATTCACAAATTTCTAGTAATACCCAGCTAGACCAAGGAAACCATGGATCTCCATCACAAATGTTGGCTCAGGCCACTCTTGGATTGCCTTTGTCTTGGAAGGATCTATAGATATTCCTTTTATGGTGATAACATTCCCCAAGAATGATACTTACTTCATCAAAAACACACATTTAATATACTTTTCATATCTTTTCTCCCTTCTCAATGTTTTTAGCACAGTATTCAAATACTCCTTGTGTTCCTCCTTTCTCTTGGAGTATATCGGAATATCGTTATTAAAGACTACCACAAACTTGTTGAGGTAATATCTAAATACTATTAATTAAATCCATTAAAATTTATGGAGAATTAGTGATTCATAAGGGCATCACTATGAACTCATATTGTCCATACCATGTTTGAAAGGAAGTCTTGGAAATATCTTCCTTCTTCACCATTAATTGGTGATATCCCAACCGAAGGTCTTCCTTAGAGAAATACTTGACCCCATGTAGTTGATCGAAAAAGGCATCTATCCATAGTAGGGGATAATTTTTCTTTATTGTAATTTTATTGAGATCACGATAATAAATATAGAGGAACATTGATCCATCCTTATTTTTGATAAAGAGGATTGGTGCACCCCACAGTAAAGCACCCAGGAATATAAAACCCTTATATATATTCTCTTATAACTAATATTCAGTTCCTCAACCTTGATGGTGGCCATTCTATAAGGTGTCTTTGATACAGGCAAAGATCCAAGAATAATTTCAATTGATAACTCAACCTTTCAATCAAGAGGAAGGCTAAACAATTCTTCATGGAACACATTAGTGTAGTCCCTCATAATGGGTATGTCTTCGAGCATGATCCCATCCTTTGCATCAATCATTTGAGCTAGATATTCTTGCTTATAAGGTAGTAATATCCACACTTGAGATGATTATTTTAAAGGACCTTCATCCTCCTCTTTACTCTTGTATATAATTGGAGGATTCTTTGTGATGTGAAGAGTGATATACCTTTCCCGATAGTTGATGTTGGATTTGTATAAAGATATCCAATCCATGCTAAATATAGAATAAAACTCCACAAAAGTAAGAAAGACAAGATTTTCTAGGAGGTTCAGTCAAAAAAAAATTAATTTGGGAGGATTTATATACTTTGGATGTAATAATTTCCCCATTTTTTATTTTCATAGATAACTAAAACTCTATATTTTGAGGTGGTGTTTGAATTGTTATACTAAAATTGAAATATATACAAGAATGAAAACAACCAGAATCAAATAGTATGTTCACTATTATTGATTGAATAACCAACATACCTATCACCACATCATTTTTAGGCTCCACCTCAACAATAGTGGTAGAATATTCCCATCCATACTTCCTTAGAGATTGTTGTTGTCTATTTCCTCCAACAACCCTCAGCTTAGGGAAATAGATTTCATAATTCCCATGTTTCTTATAGTTGAAACACCACACTATAGGATGAGTGTTAATATGAACCTTCCTTTCTTCTTCCACATTAGTGGGATTCTTCATACGAATTCAGTAGTTATTATAAATATACCCTTATCTTCCACATTTTAATCATCCCTTGGTTCCCTTTAAGTAGTTTCTAGGAATCTTATTCCCACACTTTTGACACATAGGATGTTGTTTCTTCTTTCCATCTTCATATTTTTCTGTTTATCCACCCATATTAAACTCTATTTTCCACTTTTTGTCCCTAGGCCCATGATACCACTTAGAGTCTCTGTTATCCATTTAAACCTTAAGGGAACAACAAAAAATTTCCCTATAAATATCAAATTATTGAATCACAAATGTTTTTTGTAGAATAAACTTTAGTCTTCTAAAGAAGCGATCCAAATTTATTTTGGTGTTCATTAAAAATCTAGTGGTGTATCTTGGAAGACTTGTGAAGTTTGATTCATACTCCCTAATAGACTCGTGTTCCTTTTACTTCAGTCCAAGTAACAACCTTTCCATCTTAAGATAGAGGGTTTAGGGAAAACATTTATTGAAAAATATTTTCCTGAAATATTCCCATTATATAGAATAAATTTCCTCATTGGACTTTTTTTTCTTGACTATTTTACACCAAAGATCATCTTACACATCAAAATGATAAACTTCCAGTACAAATTTCTCTTCTTATGAGCATTGAATGACATAGAATATCTTCTCAATGGAGTTAATATAGTGTTCTTCAAGGAGGGGAACATATGATCTACTATACATGGGAGGCCTTTTCTACATAAATTATTTGAATAAAAATTTCTTTTTCTTAGGAGAAGTAGGGTGTTCCATATGATTAAATTTATTATTCACAACTTGATCCAGTTGAGAAAGTGTTGTCAAGAATTTTTGAGTACCCGTTCTCATCATATTTGGAATGTCATTAGGGAAATCATCACATTTATTATCACATTGATTTTTGACACAAGTTATTCTATTTCTAACTATTAACTAAGAAAAAGAAATTACAATCTGGGGGATTGAATACTTATCTAATAAAAGGGGTTAAACATGTAAATAAAAATAATATCTTAACCCGTGATTACCTATGTTTCAATATAGGTTGTCCATGGTGATATAATTATCCCTAGGGTTATTAATAATATTCTATACTCATAATATCCAAAAATAAATAGACCTTTATCTCATACCAGTTATAATGAACCAAACCTTTTACACATATTATTACATTATTTCAAGAATAATTAAACATCAAATAGAACCTAAGGATTGTAAATTCTAGTGTCTTTGGAAGACTAGGTACATAATTAAAAATCATAAAAACAAAATATCTTTTATTTAATCTCTATAAAGACCTCACAAATGTATTTTTGGATCTTACATTTTCATAGGATAACCTGGGGAATATGTTAACAAAGGAATGAGATAAAAATCCAAATAAGGAAATAAACACAGGAATAAAGCATAACACATGGGTTAAAAGGCATAACATGATGACATAAAAAGGCATGGAACATAAATAAATATAAGAAAGAATAGAATATAAAACATGTAATCATGTAATCATGGATTCATAAAAATGTGGAAATATCACATAATATGACATAATCATGATTCATGTCTAATTACCAAGACCATTACACATGGCAGACAAAGTCCCATGAAGGAATCATGTTCACTCCTTGTCCCAACATGATGTCTAATGAGACTAAAAATTACCCAATTAATTGGAGCACTATCTGGGATCAACCATCATAACATGTTCATTTATATGTGTTCAAAATGAAGAATCAAGCATAAGGGACCAAACATAAACATAAGGATTACCCATGGAAGGAATTGGGTATCATAATCATGTCAAAAGGAATAAAAAAAGGTAATATCACAATGGTGTGCATAAAATAAAGGATTTAAATAATATATGGAAATTAATAAGGGTAAATAGGATTAGATTATGATAAGTTATATTAAGATTAAGTGAAAAAAATGTAAAAATAGTGTTTAAGAAACTTTAGAAATAAAACATTTTAGTACGGTTTAAGGAGAATTTTAAAGATTCTTTTAAATGGAAACTGAATATTTTTTTGTATAAAACAAGAAATAAACCAAGATATTTTCATTATAAAATGAGTGATTTATAAAAATAATGGTGTCTTAAAACATATTATAGAGAGCACTTGAAAATGGGTAAGAAATTAGGAAGTTCACTATAATCAGGCTTACTTATCGGGAAGAATTGAGAAGGGAACCTTTTTAAAACATGTATTTCTCTATCAAAGAAGGATATAATGATCTGAATACATGATTTTGGAACATATAAAAAAAAATTTAGAATAAATATATAAAAATAAATAATATTTACATTGGGGTAAATTGATAGAAATCTTAACCTGATGGAAAGATGAAGGTTCAGAAAGAATCCATTACCTTATGTTCAAAAGTGTTCTCCACTTGATCTTAATATCCAGGATAATCAGATTAAATCCATTAATTAATTAATTAAAAAAATTTCTACATGTATTTTATTTATTATAATTTTTTTAAGTTCATTTATGGAATTTTTGATGAGTTATAAGATACAATTTTATCATTTGGGAGCATTCATTTCCTTGGTTTTCATGATCGGTTTACTTGTATACATGTATAGAAAGTCATGTAAAATTAAATTATTTATAAAGAATTAAAATTATAAATTATTAATGAAATTACATAATATAAAATGGTTATATAATTCATTATTTTATACGGGGTGATGATGATTCATTAGATAAGACTATAGTGATGATTATTTAGATTATTTTGGCGTTTTTTCGATCATCACAAGCTAGTTTTATTTTTTTATTTAATATTAGGTGTATAAGTTAGTTACAGAACATAAAAAATTTTATAATATAAATTTTACAGTATATTTCAACCATTATAATGGTTTTATTTCTATCCTTTAAATAGGTAAAGGAAAATGAAAACTTATCATCCTTGAAGGTGATAAATCAACACCTCACAGATGATATTTTCAATTTTATAATAAAAGGAAGAGGAGAAGAGACATGATGGTGTATTTTACATTAAAATACTAAAATTATAGTATAAATAATATACTGTAGTTATCATGAATTTTTGTACATATAAGGTGAGGAGTGTATAATAAATGAAAAGAAAGTGAAAAGAAAATAAAGAAATCGAAACATGATTTTACCTCTTTAATTCTTCTCCTTGAGGGCCTCCTTAGGGAAATAGGTTTTGGTATTTTGTTGATACCAGAACCTCCCAGACATGGGGAAGAGGATTTTGAATAAAATTGGTCATAAATTGAATAAGATTCAAGGATTAAGAGGTGTGAGGTGAGTAGGTGTTGAGGGGTGGTATTTATAGTGGAGGAGAGGGGTGTTTTTTTGATTATTTTACTCATTTGTTTATTATTTTATCTCAAGACTATGAATAGTGTGGATTCTTGTGAATAAGTAAATTAAATAGTACATGTGAGTTTAATCCAAAGGTTCTTACATCATCCATAAATTATCCATGATTAGATAATTCATGTATTTAGATTATATAGTAAATTATTGTATTTCATTATTCACAAAAAATTCAAATATTTTAGAGAAATACAAAAAATTCATCCTAAACATTTTTTAGTGTGTAAAATTAAAAAATAGACTCCATTTTATTAATATAATTTTCTAAATATGAGAAATTTTAATTTTTAATTAAAATCATTATTTACTTGAAAAATACTCATTTTAAAATTATAACTGATTTTATAACACTTTAAAAAATTAATTAATGTGTCATAAGATTATATTATAATCATAAGATAAAAAAATATTAACTTATAAATATATTTTATGAAAACAAATTTTCTTTTAAATAATTAAATTAGTTATAAAATTGAAAATAAAAATTTTTGTTTCATAAAAATATCAATACTTAATTTATCATTTTTAAAACATTTATTTACTTATATCAAGATAAAAATATATCATATTTTCATTTATAATATACCTAAATTTTATTCATACTTTCATAGGTGAGGTTACTATTCTTTTGGTTGGGTTACTATACTTAATGGCCATATTACTATTCTAAAGGTCAAGTTACTATTCTATTGGTTTAGGTTTATTAATTTCTGAAAAAGCCTCTTATTTCATTGATTATTCATTTATAAAGTTTGTTTTGAGTTATTTATATGATTTTATGTGATTTATACTATATGAAATAATTATAATAAGTGAAACTTCATTGATATAATTTTGGGTCATTACAAGTCTGTTTTCCCCATTTCAGGGCTCCGGGATCTGAATGAGCCATGGACATACCCGTAACCTCCTCAACTTGATTATGACTCAAAATTAGAGCTATTTATTATAATCAAATTGAAAAACTAAAAATATGTGCCTTATTTGAATATACGGGTTTTTACATTGACTTAGATGAATTTTTTTATAAGAATATTAGAGATATGCTTTGAAAAATTAGAAGAAATATACTTTTCTTTTGATAACATTTATTTCACAATGAAAAATTCAAAAAAAGGGAATGTAAATCAATTTGATAAACCATTAAAACATGAAAATAAATATTCATTAAGAAATATATCTATAAAGGTGAAAAAATTATTTCTTGTAGAATTAATTAAAAATAATATTCTTTTCAAACATTTACAAATAATGTGAAATTAATAGAAAATGAATCTTATAGAAAAATTTTAATTTTTTTTCAAAAAACTTTTAAATAAAGTAAAATTTAATATCAAATGACTGTAATAAATCATTGAATTATAGAAAGGGATATTAATAAAATAATTTTAAGAATATATACATAGAGGAGAAATATTTCTAACTATAAATAAGGGATAAGTTCAGTTCCGCTTATAAGAAACCATTCAGTTGAATTATAAACCAAAGGGAGGCGTAATGATAATAATATATGTAAACCTAGAAAATAAATATAATAGAAGGAAATATATGGGGTGGTAGTTATATTGAATATAAAATTTCTTCAAATAGTAATTTAGACATACACAATCTCAAATTCAAAGTGAGATTAAAAAAGAAACCCTTACGGATTTAATAACCTTTGAATCAAAACCCCGTGATAGAAAAAACATTTTTATTTGAAAATAAAATGTATTAAATGATAAATATAGTAAAATACATTCACGCGGTATTATATACACCACATAAATAAAGAACAGGGTGAATATAGAACATTTCTCAATGAAAGATGATTGAGATGACAAACCCTTTCCTCAAAATTTTTCTTTATCAAACACGATCTCACATCCTGTGTAATAAATTTAAGTATATTAATAATATACATAAAAACATTATTAATAGTTATTTAACTTATTATTACCCATATATTAATTTTATTATTAAAATTAATCTCCAGCTATTAATTATTATATTTTCCCACACATGATTCATTTTAGAAGTTCCCTTACTTATTAAATGTTTATTAGATAATAATATCCAAATTTTTCATGAATATTTAGTACATGTGTTTGATATATTTATGGAGTTACATGGCCATTTTATGAAACTGATGGTAGCATTTTTCATGGAAGGCTTAAAAATATCTCTTTTGATGAACTTCAATTAAATAAAAGAATTGATTTTATTAGTGAATGTAATTATATATATCACCATTAAATTATTATGGAAAAGTATTATATTAATCATTATTAAATAATATTACTAGTATTTAATTTTTCTTATTCATTCACGATGTAAATGTTAAAAAACTGTTCGTGTTGGTTGTAAAAACAACGCTAATAAGAACACATTATAATGACTAAATGAGTAAGAACATGTTATTATATAGTAGGAAAATTTAATTTTATAGAATTTCAATGATTTTAATTTTTTTATTAATGTGAAAAAATAGATTCTTGAAAAGTTATATTAATAAGATGTAGAATAATAATTAAGTAAAAGATAATACTTATATTGAAGACTTGCATCACCTCTTAGAGAGCCTCTTGGAAATTAGGGGTTTGAGACTCATTCTTTGAACCATAGGTTCCCGAATGTGACAGATGATTATAAAGGAGATATTTTGGGTAGGGATTCAAGATAATTTAAAAGGAAATATGTTTTTTAGGTGGCCTTATTAGGGGTTATTTTATAGAAGATAATGGGTGTAATTTTTGTAAATAATCATTTATTAAAATAAAAAGAATGTTATATTCAGGGAAAGTGGATCCAAAATTTTCGATTAATTAGGATAATATAATATCAGGTTGATCCTTTTCCATTTATTTATAGATTAGGTTTTTGTAAAATTTTATGACCTTATATCTTAATTTAACATTTCTACCTTATTTTAACCTTTACTATGGTGATTAAATTTTACCTTGGTAATTATTTTTTATGAGAAAAAATGAAATTAAAATTATTAATAAATTTGGATATATTAATTGTAAATATGAAAACCATTTTACTAGATTCAGTTTTTAAGGGATATAAAAATTAATTTGAATATAAGTATTTATGACACAATAATTTTTTTAGAAAAATAAATATATTAAGCATAAAAATGGATTTATAGATGTTCATTTCCACATAATAATCCTTATATTA
The DNA here is from genome assembly GCA_963277665.1 of Viscum album. Classification (NCBI taxonomy): domain Eukaryota; kingdom Viridiplantae; phylum Streptophyta; class Magnoliopsida; order Santalales; family Viscaceae; genus Viscum; species Viscum album. Next base: position 392,901 of record CAUJRU010000253.1, read on the forward strand.
TTGGTAATTTATTTGAGTATAAATATAAAAAAATAATTTTATTAAACTCCATACTTTAACTATAATAAATGTCAATTTTAAATAAAATCACATATAAAATATAATAAAAATAAAGTTTTAAAACAAATTTTTTTTATTTATCCATGAATATTTAATGTAGGATGATTTATTTCTTAATTATTTATTAGATTCTATTAATTGATTTAACTAATAAACCTGAATTTTATGAATGTATTTTATTGATAACACTCTTCAAAGGTAATAAATTTAACAAAAAATATGCAATTCATAAAAACATTTTCTTTAGAATCAATGAAATTTTCCTATAAGAATTATAACCCCATTATTTTAAAAAACCATTTATTTTTCTAATCATGTTTCATTTAACTATATTTTATTGTATTTTATTTTATATTTTAATAAGGAATTATTCAATTTTTTTGTGTTTCTTGTATCACAATCTATCAAACACATAAGATTTATTTAAAGGAAAATACATACTAAAATATTTAGGTGTTACATTCTACGACCATTAAATAAATTAAATAAAAAATAATAATTTTATATTTAGAAAAATATATAAAATATTTTCATACATACCTTTTAAAATAAAGGTTACTAGGTAATCAAATTACATTGTTTCTTTTGGATGCTCAAAGGTGTATTGGGTCATGTACATAAGTTAATACAATGCAACATAAGGTTTCTAAATTCTCAAAATTCTTATGCCCATGAAAAAAGGTGAAAAATTGGTTGAAATGAGTGTGATAAATGATAGATAGTTATATGTAATTGTTGAATTTTAACATATAGTTTTAAAATATCATTGTAGACTTGTTTTATATAAAATATTCAAATATGATCTAAGTGGAATTCTTGGAAACATGTTTGGTTCTGGGATTATGTCCAAATTTCTATAAAGATTAAAATAAGGTAGATATATTCTACCCAAATATCATCCTTCTCTATAGCTGTATAAAGGACTGCAAGTATTTTTATTATCTATGACACTCTGAGAAATTGATAAAGTTTCTCATGGTAATTCTGAAACCAAATAACATGGGAGAATTGTCATAAAAATATGACTAAAATCTTCGAAATACCTATTGTAATATAAAATAATTGGAGAATAATTTGATATGTTTTAAAGTAACTTTCATATGATATTAATTTTAGAAAATGTGACAGGATCACTTGAACTAGATTTTGAAATAATGATTATAATTAAATATCATGAGAGTGATAAGAGAGTATTATGAGTTTTTTTATTCATTCATCTCGATAAGGATATTTAATCTATTAAAACAATATAGTTAAAATATGAAATGAATTATATGACACCAAATTATAACATTATTAACTACCTCATAACCTTTTTAATCAAAAATATAACCCAAAATATATAATTTTTTCCTAATTATGCATACTTGGTTCTCCGTATTACCAGCCAATAATGAAAACCAAAATGTTTAGCATGAGTAATAAAAAATAATATCTTATAAAATCCTGATTAAATACAAAAATCACTCCTAATATGTCTTACTCCACACCACATTCATTTCATCTCATGATACATTTGGTTTGACCATAACACTGTTGGTTTAAACTTTTATTACTCTATTTAAATCAAGAATTACTTTAATTTTATCCTATTAATATCAATAAAATAATCCAAAAAATTAACTAACCCAAATTTATCAAGAACTATATTACAAACCCAACAATTATGGAATATGTGATCCCAAAATTGGAATTAACCTTTTTATCGAAACAACATTAATCACTTATAAATTACAGAAAAATTAATATATACCTTAATCACATATAATCCAAAAATATATTAATATTTTTACAAAATAACCTGAATTACCTTGTCATAAAATTACATTCTAACCTTAAAGGTTATATATTCCTTAATTTTTAATTCTTTATAAATCCCAATAATTTTCTCCTAAAATATCATCACCACCTTAAAATATAATCACATAAGACCTCAAAAGGGTATATATAAATTTTAATATATGATCACCCTTAAAATTATCAACCCATTATGATATTCATAAATCTTAAATTACCATCAACCGATAAAATTATAACATATAAAGATATATATAACCTGCTTTGATACCAACTGAAGCTCCCCAACCTCTCACTCCTGGATCCGGTGCTAAAAACATATTATTTACACATTGGATTTGATAACATCTATAACGACCCAAACTTACCTATACATAATTATAATATCTTATGAAAATATTACATCACTTATATACCCAAATCATTTTAGGTTTGTAGTTTTAGATAATTAGGAAAATCCTCTCTATAAAAAAACTCATACCAATTGAACACTTTTATCATTAAACCAAACTCATCAAGTTATATACTTTATTTATTCAAGAAAAAAACCCCACATATGGAATTTTAAATTTATTTTAAAAATATCCCACAAAATTCTCACACATGATACCCTTATAGAAATATCATATTTAATATACATCTTTATAACTTAGGGAAATAGAAACATAATAAGGGTGAGCTTAAATGAACTGTAAGGGTAAACATTTGCGATAAATATCAAAGATCATAAGGGATCATAAGATTATCATATTGGTATGAGAACATAAAAAATATTCACCTATGTAACATAAAAATATTATACCAAAAAAACATAGAACATATATCATGATTCATCGAATAAGGCTTCAGTATAACATAAATCATATGTATATGGGTGTGGAGACATAAGTCAATAATCATGATCCCTAAAAACATAACATAGATTTAATAATGAAAAATACAAGTGTGGAATAAACATACAATATAAAATCATTTTATTTTTCATGGATCACTACCAATACCATTATCACATTTCAAATAGAGTCCCCCAGTGGACCGGGTTCACTCCTCATTCCCTTTACACTTCAATTGAAAGAGTCCAATAGCGGATTGGGTTCACTCTTCATTCTATTACATGTAATATTATGAGATATAAATATTTAAATAATGAATTTTAGGTCTATAATAGACCCACCCATCACATTAAAATAAACCATACATCTTGTTTCCATAAAATCATGAAAGCATTCATAAATCCATCAAAACTTAATTAACCCACATGAAAGAAACATGTTTGATGGAAACATACATATAACATGATCATAAGATATATAGATAAAAGATGTTGATGGTATAATTAGATAATTTCTCTAGTGCATAATAATAAATATTATAGGATTTTGATATATATTAAAATAACACGTTTATAATAAAATTGGATATTTTATTTGAAAAACAAGAAGGGATATCCATTTCTTTTGATAACTTTTATTTCACAATGAATTTTTTTACAAAAAAATGGGAATAAAAATTATAGTGGAAAAATATAAAAAATTGAAAAGGATGATTCCTTAAGGAATAAATTTCTAAAATTTGGAAAATTAATTCATGAGGAAATCATTAAAAATATGATCCTTTTTTAAATTTTGCAAATAAAGTCAAATTTAGAAAAAATGACTCGTATAGAAAATGTTTAAAAATATTCGATAAAAAACCTTGTAAATAAAGTAAAAGTTTATATAAAATGACCTTAATCAATAATTAAATCATATATATTGATATACATAATTTTTTTTGAAGAATATGGATATGAAGGAGAAAGATTACCAACTGTAAAGAAGAGATAATGTCGGTTCCACTTACAATAAACCTTTCAGATGAATTATGATAAAAAGGGAAGTGAAATGATAATAAGAATTTTAAACCCAAAAAATTACTATAGGGGAATAAAATATATTTTATTTTATATATATATAACATTAAATTTCATCAAATATGAATTTATATATAAATAATCTCTTAATCAAAGTGAGATTAGAAAGGAAACTCTTACGAATTTGGTAACATTTTAATAAAAAAGCCTTAAAATAAATTCATAAGGTATTATATACATTATATAAAGAAATATGGTGGTAAATATTGAACATATCACAAAAATAAAATAAAATTGAGATGATAAACCTTTACCTTCAACTTATACTTTATCATACGTGCTCTAATATATTGTATAATAAATCTAGGTTTATTATTCATAAATATAATAACATTATTGATAGTTATTTACCATGATATAATTAATTTATAAATCCTTATTACCCTTATATTAATTTTTTATTGTTAAAATTCATCTTTGGGTGTCAACTGTTCTTTTTTCCCACACATGTTTTGGTATGGCGGCTCTAGTCATTATTCCTTATTAATGGGTTCACCACATATGTAATTTTAATGAATATTTATAACATTTTATTGATATAGTTTTGGAGTTCCATATTCATTTTATGGAACTCATCATAATAGTTTTCATAGAACACTTAAAAATCCCTCTTTTTGTGAACTTTAATTCAATAAAAGAAATGATTTTACTGATCTATATACTTATATATATCACCATTATAGAATAATGTAAGAATATTAAATTAATCATTATTAAATAATATTACTAGTATTTATGTTTTATTAGTCATTCATGACAAAAATGTTATAACATCATTCATGTAGGTGGTAAAACCAACCCAAACAAGAACACATTATAATGACTGAATAAGTAAGAAAATGTTATGGTATAGTAACAATATCACTCTTAAAAAATAGTAATGATTTTAATTTTTTTTATAAAAGTGATAAATATATTTAGTAAGATTCAGATGAAGAAAATAAAGAATAATGATTACAGGAAAAGATAACACTTGCATTCAAGGCTTGAATCTCCTCTTAGAGAGCCTCTTTGAAATGAGGGGTTTGGGACATCTTCTTGGGACCAGAGGTTCTAAAAAGTGATATAGTATTGTGATGGATATAATTTGGGTTGGAATTAAATATAATTTTAAAGTAAATGTCAATTTTGAGGTGGTATGATTAGGGGTCCTTTAATAGATGAGAAAGGTTGGAATTCTTTTTGTTGTTGTTGTAAATACTCATTTATTAAGATAAAAGGAGTTACATATTCAAGGAAATTAAATCCAAAATTTTAAATTAATGATGAAAATATAATTTTAGGTATATAATTACCTATTTCACCCATTTATAGTTAATTTTCTTTGTTATTTTTATGATCTTATCCATTAATTTAATATTTTTAACTTATTTTAACATTTATCAGGGTGACTAAATTTTACATCGATAACTTATTCTTATAAGCAAAAATGAAATTGAACCTATTAAATAATTTAGAAATTATGATTCCAAATATGAATACCAGTTTATATGATTAAATTTCTAAAGGTGATAAAAATTATTTTTTAAATAAGTATGCATAATGCAACAAAAACATTTTTTATAAAAATGCATTTTTAAGAATAAAAATGGATTTATACAAATTCCTTACCATAAATAATCCTTAAATGATTATTAATTTATTTATATATAAATATAAAAATTAATTTAATTATATTATATACTTAAAATATGATAAATTTAAATATAAAATAAAAATATATATAATATACAATAAAAACATATTTAAAAAAAACATATTTGTTTAATTGTGAATGGTTAAAGTGGTATTATTTATATGCACAAAAATATTTATTTTATATTACTAATTTATTTTACTAAAAATTCCTTAAATTTAATAAATACATTTTATTGATAACACTCTTCAAAACTAGTTAATTTAATAAAAATACATAATTTATTAAAATGGTTTCTCTAGAATCAATGATATTTTCCTACGTGAATTATTAACGTTTTATTTTAAAAAATAATTTATCTCACTAATAATGTTTAATTTAAATATATTTAAATATATTTCATTTTGTATTTGAATTATTCATTATTCACTTTTTTGGTATTGCGTGTATCTCATGATATTGAACACATTAGATTTGTTTAACGAAAAATACATACTAAAATCTTAGGGTGTTAAATAATGTCATTGTAGAGTTTAAAATAAGATTTAACCCAATAATTAATGTGGTTTTTAAGTTTTAAATAATTAAATTATTGGATATAGGGATAATATATTCATTTTTGGAGAGTGCATATGTAGGACCATTCCATGTTGTACCTAATAAGGGTTGAATGATAGTAGTGAAAAATGAGAAGAAAAAATAAATTTATAAAAAAACAGTTATAGAAGGGATAATATCCATTGATTATAGAAAGAGTAATAATGTAACAAAGTGTTGGGAAAAAATCCCTCAAGGTATCATTTAAACATTTTTGAGGTGATTTTGTTTGTTGACAAAGTGGACATCCGTGTTGTGTTTGCTGATAAAGAAAACCATGACAAAAAAATTTGTTGACGAAAGGTAATTTCATGGTGGCATGTCGAGTTCAAGGGATGTGGTTAACGATCCATGTTTGAATCAAGAACATCGAAAAAGGAATTGATGATCTCAAGGCGGTACAAAAAGAGCAGATACAAGGTGGTGCCGTTTTCCAGTGTTTTCCAAAATTTTGGGCCTGAAAATTGAAAAATGAAGAAAAATGGTTTTTGGAAAAGGGACATGTGTTCCATTTACTTGAAGGAGAGTAAAATTGAACACCTAATGTTTTTCAAGATCAGTACATCAAAATATGGCAAAGGGATAAGGGGTGCCCAAGTTTTAGATTTGTATGCACAAGTGAGTTGCATGACAGAGACTTGCGTGCCGAAACTTGAGCGCCGAGGGGAGACTTGCGTGCCATCATTCATGGTGTATAAAAGACTATAAATAGAGGTATACCCCTCCTCATTCGGTGACGAGTTCAACACTTAGAGAAAATCAGATCTCTCGTCGCGCAGGTGTGGTAGTCGCGCAAGTGGTGTGTGATCGCGCAAGTAGAAGTTGCGCGCCAGGTGATAGTTATGCGCCTAAGGTGGTTTGGGTGAGGAAGGTAGTGAGTCTCCCAAGTTTAGAGTTATAGAATGAGGAGTCACGCAAGTGGTTGAGGTGGAATTGCATGCCAGGTTTGAAGAAGCGTGAAAGTTGTTAGTTGCGCGCCAAAATTGGTTTGGGTGTAAAAGGGTGTGCGTCGCGCAAGTTTGGAGTAGGAGAAGGTCGTGTCACGCAAGTGGTTGTAGTGGACTTGCACGCCAGTTATAACTTGCGTGCCGATACTTACGCACTAGCTTGGAGAAGGGTGCCAGGTATGGTTGATGAGCAACAGTGATTCAGGGCTGCGTGGAAGCTGGAAGATTGCCTGATACCTTCGGTGGAAAGTGAGATTCATCTACTGGTGAAAGTTGGACTTCAACAGAGCATCTATATACAACATAGGATGTATTCATTAGTGATAATAAAGAGATCTATAGGTCTATAAACTATGAGTGGATCCTTTCCAGAGAAGTGAGCAAAGGAAGAGGAAGAAGGTGATCCTCTCCACCGACAGTGAGCCAGAGAGAGAGAGATTGGGATTGACCCTTGGGAAAGAAGTGAGATGACCTTAAACATTATAAAGGCAGTGAGCCTAAGCATAGAAGTGATCTAGCTCGAACATTGTAAATTGGCAGTGAGCCTTAGTGGATTTGGCACAGCGACACATCGCCGTTGTATGCTCCTTGGACGTAGCTCAGTGAGGGTGAACCAAGTAAAAATCTCTGTGTCTTCTTGCTTGCTTCCCTACATTGAATTCAAATCATTATCATCAGATAAAGAAGAAAATAAGTGATCATAATTAACACACAAGTGCAAATAAAGTGACCCTTGTAATAAAGAGGTCAAGATCCAGTGGGTTAGGAAGAATTTTTTCAAAAGAATATGCATACCCTAATTCACCACCCTCTCAGGGTATATAGGCCCCTATTGGTCCTAACAAAAAGAAATACTATTTTATACTTTGTTTAATTGATAAAATATTATAAATACTTATTTAAAACTCAAAATATCTTTTTCTAGATGTATACTTAGGATAAAATCAAGTGACTGTTGATCGAACAAACCAAGATAATACTGCTTTTACTTTTCCATATAATAATTTTACTTATAGAATAATTCCTTTAAGACTATATGGTGCTCCTTCAACATTCCAAAGGTACATGGTGGTAATATTCTTAAATATAGTAGATGTTGAAATTGGGTTCCCTAGAACCAACTTATGTATGTAATTTGATTACCATTACATATATACAGTTTGATATATACATGTGTTTATCTTTTCATAATAGTGTTGATACTTTTATATCCACTATATTTATGGTAATTTCCTTCTATTACATGTCATATAAAAAGGTTATAGCAGTTCCCAGGCTATTATGATTACCAAGATATACCATGATAGTAATATTAAAGTTATGTATTATTCTCTAGATACATCATACTAACAGGACACAAATTATTTTTGACTATCAAGTGTTGTGGGATCATAAAAATTGATACTTCTTGTCATGAAGTTTAAAATTGGTGATATATAGTATATGATATCATGAGAATAGACCCACCAATAGGAACATCACATATTTTAGGTGTCATTGGTTTTCTTTATCTATGAACATGTGTATTGGTATCCTAAATTTAGATCATTATCAATGTATACAATTTGATCGCATACTTTTATGTAAGAGAAAAACCATGAAATTGAAGTCCTGATGAGGTATCTTTTGTTGGGTGCATTTTTAGTGGTATGGAATTGGTTGAATGATCAAGATAGAATTTGTCACTTTTGATTTGAGGAAGTGATATCTCAGGACTAATTGATCAGGATGGTAGCACCTTCATTAAATCCATGACCATGGTAAAAGAAAGGTAAGTCTGTCTAGTTAGATAAATAAATAATAAAGAAATAATGGATGATAAAACAAGAAGTGCATCCTTCTTTATGAGATATCATGAGACAAAAAGACTATATTATAGGACATGTGTTCATAGGATGGTTTTTGTTTCTATAATCATAATTTATCACTTTAGGGGACTTGGTTGGTTTCTAGACTCTCATACTAATCTATGAATACTATTCAATACTATTGAGATAAGGTCCTAGAGGGTTACACACAATAGAATATTTAAGAGTCTTCCCTATTATTAAGAATAGAAGTATAAGACATGGTGGGCCACACCATGGGGTTTGACATATGTATGAGAATAATTGATCACCAAATAATAAATAATTTTTTATTATTCAAGTATAGAATAATTGGAGTTGAATTTATTTATTAAAATAATTCACAAGGTATTAAGTGAATAAATGAAAAAATATTATACGAATGAATAATATTTAATATTCAAGGTTTTTTTAATATTTTCGAGAATTAAGAGTTGAGTTAATGACTTGGTTTTATCATTTAATGTATTTATTATATATTAAAAGAATTTGATAAATTATAAATGACATTTACGATGCAATTAGTTCATCATAACATTCCATTTATTTCTTATTGAGTGGGAGTTACTTATATGGGTGTTGGGGAACCCTTTCCGGGTATTTAACCACCACTATATAAGCAATTAGGAGAACTTTTTAGGAGGAATATTCATTCCCATGATTTTGATAGCTCCTCTATCTTCCTTACACTATCCTAGATAGAGAAATAATCCTTCCAAGCGCTTGATCCAATAACACCTTTGTTAATAAACGGAAGGGATTCGTGGTGATTATAGTGATGTAGAAGGATTCATTGGACCTCTTCACTAGAACCTAAAATTTTATGATCAATGTTTGGATGGAATCTTGAAGAATGTGTGGAAAATCTAGAGGGGTTTGGTCTTGGATCCTTTGAGAAAAAATCACCGGTGATGCGCCATAGTCAAACACACCATCAATTCAAATGAGGTAAACTTTTGTTTAATTTTGTGCTTTGAAATATTCATGCTAGATCCTCAGAACTTACCAGGGATCAAATCACTAGAGTTGATAAAGTTTATTCACCTTGATAATGAAAATTTAAAAATCATTAATGAACTAACTTCCATTGTGCACTTCATTTCTAATAATTGGTATATGAGTGATCACTTAAATTTTATGATGCAAGAAAAAAAATTAATTTTCATTAAATTAAGTAGATATATTTGTTTTAGTCCCAAAATACCCAACCACATGTCGATCAGATCTTAGATGGCCAAGTTAAGGCCATCCAAAAAAATTAATATGGATTTTTTTTATTTTTTAGGTATTAAAAAATATAAAGAACACATAATTTTATTTAACTTATTTTACCCATCACAGTGGCTGGAGGGGATTATAGTCACCTTCAATATTTTTTTTCTATGTTCCCTCCAGAATCTGGTTGCTAGAATAGTACTAACCATTGATCAAAATTACAATTAATTATTGAATAATTAAAAAACACAAAGCCTAATATAGGATTTTGAAATTTAGGATGGAAGGGTGTTGTTTTAGAAACAATCTATTTTGTTTTTAATATAAAGGGGGAAGAGACCCATGGATGCCTATAGAATAAAAAAGGGGTCATTGGCTAGATTCCTATGGAATCCATCCATTTATTTTATAAAAAGTTAATTAATAGGGTGGTAGTCATGCTGCCCCATTACTGCTTTCCATTTTCATCTGTCATAGCCAACCACCACAACACACCTCAAACCACCCTAAATGAACATACCTGGCCAAAACCTACTCCTCCCATGTCTGGTGATCACCCCAACAGTCAATATTCATCTTGATGTCATTGCCTCACCCTTCCGTGCCTCCCTTCATCATAACTAACTTCTGAACACCCCATGCTCACTGCGATAATGCCACCCACTCCATCCTTTTCCTTCCCGGCTATCACCCGATCCATATGTACCACCTCCGGCCACCCTGGGAACCTACACTCCTTGCGCGACCTCACTCATGTCTACCCTCCTTGTCTAGTGATGACCCCTTATGCAGCCTCCGATGGTTGTTCCCAACCCATAATGGGTCAGGTAGATCCCATGACACAGAATTTCCTTGTGTGGGTTCAACCCAAACCACAATGGGACTAGGCAGGGTTTTATGGCCCATGGATTTTTTAAAATATTCGAAAATTAATTTATTATTTTTTGGAATTTAAAAGTAATAATTTTATTGTTCGTAAAAAATAATTTAATTTTGGTTTAAATTTAAATTAATTTACTTATTTAATTTTGGAATAAAAATTAAATTAATTCAAGGATCAAACAAAATAAACTTATTTGAATTTTAAAATAATTTATTTAATTTATTTAATATCCATCATACTTAAATTTATTTCATTTTAATTTTATCACATATTTAATTTACCTATAGACTGGTTTTGAGCATTGACCAACCTTTTCATGTCCGAGTTTATTTTATTTAATTAATTATTACAACTAGGTGTGATACTTTTAATAATTAATTAGTTTTTTAGTTTGATGGTCTGAGCATCTTCGTTCTTAGTTTAATATGTATAAGGGAATGCAAATCTGTTAGTTTATTTGTATATATTTTTCACTTTCCAAGACCCCCTCACCTGAACATGAGTAAATTTTTATTTTGGAGATGATTTTGTAAGACGTGGACCACACCAAGATGAGGAGATATCCCAGATGAGATGTGAAAAAATTAGAATGGGGGTGAGCTAAATTATGAGTTAAGACCCGACTCAGGTATTATACCCCTAGGTCATTGTTGACCCATTATGTTGAAATGGATCAACCAATACAAAATTATTAAGATTAGTGAGGTAGTTTATTTATTTATGCATTTTTTATTAATTTATGAATGTGCATTTTTGTAAGTAATACATAAAATATTAAGAAGAAAAATGCATACAGACATGATGAATGTATTCTATTAATTCATGTTCATTTTTGAGAATGAAAACATAGTATAAACATATTTAATAGAAAACAATTACATTCATTGATAAATAATAAAAACCCATCAAAGATATATTAAGTCGTAATTACTTCCGCCACTTAAATTTGAACAAAAATGACTGTACGATGTGATAGTTCACCCTAGTTGGAGGTACCTCCTACTAATTGGGAGTTCTTTTAAGAGTTATGGGTCAATATAACTAAATCTGGTAGCAAAGAAGTATCAAAATCTATCTTGATACCACTTTAGTGGCAAAGTGTTGAGGGAATCAATGTTACAATTTCGATAATCTGAGACTTCACTCAACAGTTCAAGGAATCATGAGTTAATGTGGTTGGTCAGTCTAGTGTATATCTTGAAACTCTCTAAGTAGTGTCATAGCCAAATATTGGACTATGATGATAGGCTTCAAGGATCCTTTCCACTAGAATACTGAATTGGATAGGTATTATGAATCTAGTAGGGAGGGTTATTAGGGTTCGATCAAATAGTGGGATACATTTAACAATTTAATTATTTAATCAGTAATGTCTAAATTATTAATCAAGACAAAGTACTAACTACTTATTTTTTGTTGTAGATAAAATAATGGAAATCATTAACACCATTGGTACATTATTATTGTGATCAATTCTGGATAAAGAAAATATTCTAACCGACCATAACTTCTAGAATTGGTACAAGATCCTACATATAATACTATACCAAGAGAGGAATATTTATGTGAAGGAGTCCTCACTTCCTACTAACCCCATCATAGACCAAGTAATGAAGATAAGGAAAAATATAAGAAGCAGGTAGATGATTCATTATATGTATAATGTATCATATTTTCATCAATTTATAGACAATTGTATAAAATACATGAGGATGGATATTCTTACAAGATGTTTACCCATCTCTAAAAATTTTATCAGGATAAAGATAGGAAAGAAAGGTATGAGATATCTATCCAGTTCATTATAAAGATATAGGATAGAAAAAGGTAATCAATAAAGACCTCATGTACTCAAGATGATAGAGTATATTGAGAGAATTGAATCCTTTGGATTCAAGATGAACAAATAACCATTGACATATCTTATTCATGCCTCTTTAATACTATGCTTCTCAACATATATTGTTAATTACAACTTGAATAAAATGAAAAAGTCTCCCCTAGATCTATTGGATTTAATTTTATAAGATTAAAAGGATATGAATAATATCAGTTCTTCAGTCCTTATGGTGAAAAATAGTATGAGGGGAAAGGCTAAAGGGCCTAAGGCTATGTCTAAGACAAATAAACCAATGCCTCATCCTTCCAAAAGGACAATGATATAGAGGGATGGAAATGAGTAGAAGGCAGTCTACTTTTTATGTGGACAAAAATTCCACTAGTTTAAGAACTGTAGAGCTGGTAAAAGGAAGAATGTTGATGCTTCTTCTTTAGGTATTTTTTTCATTGAATGCAATCTGTCTTTATCTACAAGTTGGGTATTGGATACAACATATGTCTCACAAATTTGTATTCATATACACGAACCATGTAGATTCTTGAAAATTGAAAAGGGTGAGGTGGATCTACGATCTATAAATGGTGTGAGACTAGAATCCTTGTTAGTGGGAGATCATCACCTATTATTTCCTAGTAGTATGGTTCTTACATTAAATAATTGTTATTATGTTCCTTTAGTTACCAAAAAAATAATATTAGTGTCAAGTTTGGAAACCATGGGATTTTATTTCAATTTTTGAAATAAATATTGTTTATTATATAAGTATAAAATATGTTATGGTATGGAATATCTTAATAATGGCTTGTATATAGTTGTATTTTAAAAAACCAGTAATAAAAATCAATGATAAAACCAACGAAAATGACTCATATAACACCCTCTTATGACACTTTAGGCTTGGTCATGTAAATGAGAAAACTTTACAAAAATTATATCAAGAATGGGTTTTAGACTCAAATGATTTAAAACCCATGGATGTATGTCACACTTTTTTACAAGTGAAAATGACCAAATCACCATTATTAGGAAAAGGAGTAAGAGACACTCAATTAATGGAATTGGTTCTTGCTGATGTATGTGGTCTGTTTATAGTAGAGGAAAGGGATGGGTTTTCGTACTTTATTACTTTTACTGATGACTATATTAGGTATGAATATATCTACTTAATAAGGTATAATCCATATTGATTTTATATGTTTAAATAATACTAACATGAAGTAGAAAACTAGATTAGCAAGAAGATTAAGGAACCCCACTCAAACTGAGGCATAATGTATCTTGACAAAGAATTCATTGATCACTTAAAAGAGTGTGAGATTTTATTCCAACTTACTCCACCTTATACACCTTAGTGGAATTGTTTTAGTGAAATAAAGAATCAAATATTTCTAGACATGTTCAGATCAATGATGAGTCTAGAAACTCTTCCATTATCCTTTTAGGGATATGCATTGCAGAAAATGACATATACCCTTAACTGAGTAACAACTAAATCAACATTTGGGATTCTGTATGAATTTTGGTATGGAAAGAAACCCAATCTGTCACACTTATGTGTGTGGGGATGTGATGATTTTTTTTCAACACTATACCTAGTAAAAAATTAACATCCCAAATCAGGAAGTGAATCTTTATAGGTTATCCTAAAGAAACCAATGGATATTACCTATATAAATCTTCTAATTGAAAAGTGATTGTGGAATTAAATTCCATATTTCTAGAAAGGGAACAAATTTTCAATAGAAATAGTGGTAGAAATATTGAATTCGTTGAAGTTGGTGCTCTATATACACAATAGTTGGTATGGGAAACATCTCCATAAGTGACAGTGGGATATGAAGAAGTTACCAAGACACAAGTACCACATAGGTCAAATAAAAAGGTTAGAGAACCAAAGCGATATGGTTTTCTTATCACCAAGTCAGGCGATACATTAATCTTAGAGAATGATGAACCTATAACCTACAAGGAGGTAGTAGATAGAAATGATACTACTAAATAGAAATAATCCATGCATTATGATATAGAGTCTATGTACCAAAATCAAGTTTGTAATTTGGTAGACCCTCCAACTGATGAAAAACCCATTGGGTGAAAATGGGTATTCAATAAAAATCTAGACATGGATGGTATGTTTAATTCCTATAAAGCTTTGCTGGTAGCTATAATGACCAATATTTTTACACATATTATTACATGTTTTTTTATCATAAACATAAATTAATTACATCCCAAATATAGTAAGGCCTAGTGTCTTTAGAATAATATATTCATAATACATCAAATTGAGGCTAAAATAAGACATCTTTATTTTATTCTCCATAATGAACTCTTAAATACTTCCAGGAACCTAAAAATTCATGGGATACCTTGTGGAATACATAGAAAAAAGGGGTGATGAGCTAAAAATCCTAGTAAGGGAATAAGAATGATAAGAAAATATGGCATGTGAGTTAAAGGTATAACATGATATCATAAAGGAGAAGGTTCATGAGTAATTCCATAGAATTATAACATATAGAACATGGAATTGTAAGATAATGGAATATTAGGAAATGTGGAAGCAACATATAACATGATATAAACATGATTCAAGGATAAATACCTAGATAATATCACACGGTTTACAAAGTTTCATAATGAATTGGGTTTACTCCCAAATCCAATACATGATGTCTCATGAGACTAAAATATTACCTAATTCATTGGATCACTATCTGGGTGCACCCATCACAACATGTTAATGATTTATATATAGTGAAAAATAAAATCAATTATAATTAATGAACATAATAATTACTCATGAAACGAAAATGGGTTTCATAATCTTGTCTCACATCATAATACAAGGAAATTTCATAATGAATTCATTTTAGAGATAAATATAAGTCATGTATTAACTTTTCAAATTAAGAAATAATAAGCTATGAATATATATGAGATACATATATACATAATTTAGAATAAATACATAACATCAATGGTTATCATTATTTATGAAAATATTTTTAAAATATTATATAGAATATTTCTTGAGGAAATTACCCGTTTCACTTTGAAATCACTTCTTCAAAATCAAAATTCTTTCAAAAATATTATAAAAAAAATTCTCAAAAAACCATGAATTATTATAAAGTAATATTTAAATAATTGTGGGGTCATGATGGTGGATATTTCTGTACATTCCATATAAGTTAAAAACATTCCTTTCACTCTATTGTAAAAAGGTTAAAAAGTACCACTTTCGGAAAAGGAAAAAAAGATTTATTTAAAACCATTTTTGTAAAAATGAAAACATGGGTAAAATTTTATTTGATAAATAAATTTTAAAATGTTAAAAACATTTTTGTAAAATATTTTTAGAAAACATGGATATGGAAGAAAAATAATTTTCGATTAAATAGAGAAATAAAGTCAATTTTTTCTTAAAAACATTTTATCAATCATATTAAGTACCAAATAGAGGAAAATGGCACTATTATTTTAAAATTTCATGAATAAATATAAGAGTAGAAAATATAAGGGTTTTAATAGAAAATGATAAAATAATTTTCTACAATGGAAATTCAAGCATAAAAAATCCCGATTAAAATGATATTGAAATATGAACCCTTACCGCTTTAGTAACTTTTGAATCATAACTTCCCATGAATTAAGTATATAAATTATAAAATAAAATAAAATAAAATTTGAAATATTAATGATATAATATGTAAAGTTGTGATATATACACCATTTAAAGTAAATTAGTTTTATAAATGAACCTGTGTCTCAAAGAAGGAAGTTTTAAGACGAAACCCTTGTCTTGAGTTCAGACTTTGTCATGTATGTATTTTATCCCCTGTATAAAAAAATTATATCAATCATTTATTTTCTTAATAAAATTTTCATGGTTTTAATCCCTTATACTTAATCTATTTATTTTAATGACTTCTTTAATTACTTAATCAATTATGTCCACATCGGGTGTTTTGAGGATGCTCATTTCATAATTTCAAAACAACATTGGTTTGTTGATCATGGTTAAAGGGGTAATTATTTAATTTTATTCCAAATAATAATCATGAAATAATCACAATTTGTATACATAAATTAAACTTAAAATCTATTTATTATGTTTATGAAAAATAAACTATGTTATAATCATGGAGATGGTAGGTCATACGTATACGTGTACAACGTTTTAATTTATAAAAAATAATAATGGAAAGATGGTATGTGTTATTTTATATTTAAATAATTATAATAATATCATAAATATAATATTATTTTTTTAAATACACTCACATATACCATCTATATAACTTGAATATAAAAAACAAATCACATCGCTTTATGAGGCAGTAGTCGGCCGTACACACAAACAATGTTATGATTTTTTATTGGATGGTATGGTAATAAGTTACATGATATATTAATTTTATATAATGGTTTATATTTTATTAATATTTTATAAAAACAATAAATCCATAATCATTAATATCCATGATATGTGATGACAGAAATCAAATTACATTAGGTCGCTAGGTGGTAGTTTTCCATACTCATGAATGATGGTTTTGTT
Organism: Viscum album; assembly: GCA_963277665.1. Taxonomy (NCBI): domain Eukaryota; kingdom Viridiplantae; phylum Streptophyta; class Magnoliopsida; order Santalales; family Viscaceae; genus Viscum; species Viscum album. The sequence goes on from CAUJRU010000253.1 coordinate 410,199, forward strand.
TCCCATTCGATGTAAGTAGAAATGATTTTAGGGTATGAAATTAATATAATAAAATCATAGTATAAGGTAAATATGGATTTTATTAAATCAAAATGGTTAATAAGATTTTAAATAGGTTGAATAAGAAATAAAACAAAGATGCTCGATTAATGATGACACCTCTTCTTCAGACCACCTCGTTAAGATTACCAAAAGCCTCACTAGATTGAATTTTTGATCAAAAAAAGATTAAGGAACATGGGGATGAAATTATAAAAGGTATTTTTGTTGGTAGTGTCTTAACAAAAAGGTTTTTAAGTGTGAATATAAGGGTATATGGGTGACCTTTTATAAGGGATGAGGAGCTGCATTCTTTTAAATACCCAAAACTATTGAATAATGGAAAGTTGCTCTCAAGACAAGTGCCTAAAAAATTGAAAAATGTAGTGGGGATATATAAGACCTATAGAAACATATAAAACTAAAAATAAACATGTTTTAAACAATTAATCCTTTTTACCTCTAAGGTTACTCAATTTTACCATTTTAATTTTTTACCATAGTGACTGTTTTTTTACTATTTTCCCTATTCATTATGACAAAAAATTAAGTTTAAATTATTATATAATATAAATTATAATGATTAAAATAATTTAATATATTTTATAAAATTCAATTCATATAATTAGTATAATTAAATTTAAAATAAAACCTATAACCATGATGAAAAAGTGGCATTCTGAAAAATGTATTTTTCAAGGAAAATATATTCTTATATTAAATGTATGGATAGAAATAATAATTATTTGAATTTTAATTCAAAATAATATAAATATTATATATAGATTTAATTTAAATCATTCCTCATTATGAGATATTTTAGTTAATTAAAATGAAGAAACATTATGTACTTTAAAACAATTTTCTGAAAAATGCGTTTTTTATGACTAAGAAAAAAGATATACTAAAATAATGTATAAAGTTGATTTAAATATAATTAATTGAATAAAATATAATTAAATGTTAATTATATTACTTTTAAATAATATCATAAGAGTAATGATACATTTAAATTAGTTAATTTATTAAAAACAAATTATAGTTTTACCAAAAATCAGTATTTTTTACTATCCACTGAAAAATCTATATTTTTTGAAAAATCCAAAAATGTCACCCTAAGTTAATATCGATATTTTAATTTATAAAGATATTTTAATTTTATAAAATAAAATATCTAAAAGTTCCAAAAATTAATTATAAGATTTTCTCACAAAAATAAATAAAAATAATTTTTGAAGGAAACATATTTTTTATAGAATAAATTATCTTTGTTAAAAGTTGAGTGATTATTAAGAATTTATCAAAAAATATATATAGGAATTTTATGTATATTTTATAAAGAAGTTAATACTATTCATAACTTCCAATTTTACAACTAGGTTAAATTGGTCATGTTTATATAATAATATTTTAATATCATATTGCAATTTACTTAAACTTAGTGTTGGGTATTGAATACACTCTAAAAAATAGTGTTATTTTAAAAATACTGAGGTGTTAAATTCTACCTATGTTAAATAAATTGTTTCATTACAATTTGATTTTGATCTTGGTAATCACTGTTTTGACATTTGATTTCTTTTTGGAAAACCAACATCATAAAAAGGGTGAATAAAACTTCCTCTTAAAAGAGTGAAATGAAAATATGAAGGTCATATGGAATAACACATGACTAGGTTTAAAAGTAGGAAAACATTGATGGGAAGTGAAAATATGGGCATAAAATAAAAGTTTAAATAAGTATGGAGAGTGATAGATATCATTGGTTAAAATAAAGTTAATGATCAAGAGAAAGTTAACAATCATAAAACCATAAATCTATGACGAATTAAAATACCATTGATTCATTGGATATGAAGGAAATAAGATACAATTTTCACTTCAATATCCTTTTCCAAGAGTTGAGGGACTATTTTAATATTAAGATAGAAAACCCCCAAAGAAATACTTACTTGATATCTATTTATTTCATTAACAAATTTTCATCCTTTTCTTGTGCTTCGATCAATTTAAAATTCACCTATTACTCTAAGGAATGAATATCTAATATGATTTTTTTAATCCTGAAGCACTAAAATTAAATTTTAACAAATCATAAGATCTATAAAATATTTGAAAATTATTCTTGCTATCTTTATTAATACCAAAATGTTTTGAATAATATAAGATAATACCCAAAAATAATATGAATATATTAATGTCCAAAATTCAACAATAAACTAAAGGTTTTACATAGATAATTATTTAAATAAATAACCCTATATTCGAAATAAACTCAATATCCCTGGCATTAAAGAATGTTTTAACCTCAAAGGTTATCTCATACCCTTCAAGTTACATCTCCAAAAATATAATATCATTCTTCCCAAGTAATCCTTTACATTAAACCTAAAGGTTATATATATCTCACCATAATAAAATGTTTCCAAAAAAATCATTAATCACTTTGAAATACTAAAAATTTAAAAAACTTGATCCTCTAACAAGTTTCCAAAAATAAAATTAATATTTATCCTCTATAAGATTTATACAAAAACATTATCATAATAACCAATACATCATGTTGGACAATGGTAGGTGATGTGCCCTTATCCCTATTTGGTTGTTGTTTCAAGCTCCACGACCTTTCCAGATGTGATGAGTTATTAATCAACTTGTGGGTTGTGCTTTTAATAAATATATATTAATATTATTCTTATAAAGTTCCCTTAAATATGATGAATATTCTAAAAATAAAACTAATAATTAAATCAGTTTGTTACCAATAAGGTTTTCTATACATCTTATTTAAAAAAAAATAAAATAATCTTAATTAAATATTATTATCTTTACATAAAATTTAGAAAAAACCCTAAAGAATACTAATAAATTTAAACTTATGTCCACAAAATACAAAGGCATTCATCCTCAAAATATATTTTTTACTAAAACCCATACTAAACCCAAGGCTTATTTTACCATAAATATCTCTCAAAAATACTCTTAATAATCTTATACTTCCATAAATTAAAACCTAAAAAGGGGTATTTATTCCTTTAAAAGTAGAATCAACCATAAAATTTTCAACCCAATACACTTTAGGTTTAACCTAGTTCATCCATGTGGTACTACAGTGTTTTTTGTGAATAAGGCAGATGGTAGTTTGAGGTTGTGTATAGACTACCAGAGGTCGAATCAGGTAATATTCAAGAACTGTTACCCTCTTCCAAGGATAGATGATCTGTTCAACCAACTGAGAGAGGAAATTCAGTTTCCTAAGATAGATATATGGTCTGGATATCACCTGTTGAGGGTGAAGGAGGGTGATATCCCAAAGACCACATTTAGATGCAGGTATGGGCACTTCGAGTTTTTAGTCATGTCATTGGTGTTATGAACACACTAGCGGTGTTCATGGGACTTATGAACTCCATCTTCCATGATTTCCTAGATCGGTTTGTTTTTGTATTCATCGATGACATCTTGGTTTACTCAATGTCAAAGGAGGAGCATGCCGAGCATCTCAGAACTGTCTTGCAGGTTCTTTGATGCCACTAGATCTATAGAAAGTTGTACAAGTGATTTTTTTGGACATGATATATGAATTTCCTCTAGCATGTGGTGTATCAGTAGGGTGTGTTAGTAGACCCATCAAATTTTGGAGTAGTTTTTTCTTGGGATGCACCTAAGAACATTGAATAGGTTCGCAGTTTCTTTGGTATCACAGGATATTATTGATTTTTTTAACTTGATTTCTCTCAAGTAACAACACTTTTTATGGACTTCACTAGGATGAACCAAGATTTTTTTGGAGCGATAACTTCCAGACAACATTTGGTTACCTAAAGGGGAATTTGATTAGTGCTCCAGTGCTTTGGTTTCCCAAGGAAGGGGTGATGTTTGAGGTGTTTTGTGATTATTACCATCTAGGTTTGGGATGTGTGTTGATGAAGTATCATGGATTTATCTCTTATGGGTCTAGGCAGTTACATTCCCATGAATGTAACTATTCAACCCATTATTTGGAGTTAGCATTAGCTGTGTTGATGCAGAAGTTGTGGTGACATTACCTCATTAGGGATCGCTTTGTGGTCTTCACGGATCACAAGAGTTTGAGGTATATATTTTCCCGGCATGATATTGATCTAAAACAATGGATGTGGATGAAGTTTCTTTAGGATTTTGATTTTAAGATCTCCTAAACCCCAAGAAAGGGAAATTTCATGGCTGATACTTTGAGCAAAAAGTCACAGAATGAGGTTGTTCGAGAATATGTGGATTCTTGGAAAGCGATAGAGGAGTTGGAAGCCTTAAACTTAGATGCAATAGAGGATGGTGATAAAGGATATTTTTTTAGATGTCGTTGCAGTCTTATCTGATGAATTAGGTGGAGGAGTCTCAGTGGGAAGACTTAGAGGAAGAGGTGATGCGTGATCATGCTGTCCATGGTGATGCTCTAGAGGGGTGTTCGTAGAATGGTTGGAATCGAATGTTTTCCATGAAATTTTGTTTGTTTTTGGTGGAATTTCATGGTGGGGTATTTCATGAGTTTCATATCTCACATTTGGCAGTACATCCAGAAGTTTTTAAGATGTACTGTGGATTGAGGATGCAGTTTTGGTGGCCCAGAATGAAACAACCCATGGTAGAGTTTGTTGAGAAGTTCTTGGTTTTCCAATAGGTGTAAGTAGAGCACCATTTTCTTGGCGGTTTATTTCAGAACTTGGATGTTCTTGAGTGAAAGTGGGATGAAATATCAAAATATTTCATCCTAGGGTTACCCAAGTCTCAAGGAGGTTGCGATGGTATCTGGGTGGTAGTGTATCAGTTAACAAAACTAGCACACTTCTTAGTGATCAATAAGTTGGGCATAGTTGATGCCATAGAGAAGAGGTATGTGGATGAAGTGGTGTGGTTTCATGGATTTATGAGGTACATTATCACAGATCAGTATGTGTGGTTTACCTCACGAGTATGGAGGGGATTACAACATGTTGTTGGCACCTAATTATTCCTCAACACTACTTTCCACCCTTAGAAAGATGGGAAAATAGAGAAGACTATCCAGACATTAGAGGATATGTTGTGGGAATTCATATTGTTCTTTGGTGGATCTTTAGTATGACACCTACCTTTGGTATAGTTTTCTTATATTAATATCTATCACACTTCCATTGGCATGGATTCATTTGAAGCTTTGTACGGGGAACCGTGTCATTACCCGTTGTGTTGTATGGAGGTTAGGGAGACAACTGTCCTTAGTCCTGATGTGGCGCATAACACGATTGAGAAAGTTAATATTGTTCATGAGAGGATAAAATAAGTGAAAGAATGATATAAGTCTTATGCCGATCGTATGAGGAGTACCTTGGAGTTCAAGGTTGGGGACCATGTTTTCCTAAAGGTTTCTCCTCGATATGGGAAGAAGAGGTTTTCCAGAGAGATTAAGATTTCTCCCAGGTTTGTTAAACCCTTTGAGGCATTGAGGCGATTTGGTGAGGTGGCATACTAGTTAGAATTTACACTATAGTTAGAGTGGATCCATGAAATCTTCCACATCTCTTAGCTTCGTCGGTATCTTCACAATGACTTCCATGTCATTGATTGGGGGGGGGTTGGATATTAAAGACAACATGAAGTTTATGTAGAAGCTAGTAGAGGTATAGAATCATCGAGAGAAGGTAATGCTTGGGTAGACCATTCCCTTGGTTCATGTGTTGTGGATGCATGGTGTCCAAAAAGAGAGTACTTGGGAGTGAGAAACATAGATGCGTTCCGAGTACCTTGAGTTGTTTTAGGTTTTTCTTTTCTTTACTTTTCTTCTTAATGTAATGTTTGAACCTTGTTTTATGAGATCAGTTGTTTTCCTTGGATTATGTTGTGTGTGGTGTGATGTGTGATGAATTATTGACATATGAATAGGGGAGGACCTGATTCCTAATTGAGATGAATTAACTTTGATGCAATTGAACCCATTTGGGAGAGTCAATGATGCCCAGATCAGATAATATCTTGATCAGATAGTATATTGACATGGGGGATGAAATTTACTTATTTATTTATTAGAGACATCATGGTTATTCTACTTGTGTGGTGTGTTTTGTGGTTGTTTGGGTTGACGTGATGAGGCTTGGTTTGCAGATGTCAAAGGAGTTGTTCTTAGATGTGGAGGTTTCCACTCCAGATTTGAACAACATTGGGTGGTTTATCATTGGGTGTTGGTGTGTTTAGTTGATAGAAGCATTTCAAGCATAATGAGACTCTTGAGAGGTATCTCACGGGGTGGTTGTTTGGAACCCTCTTTCATCTGGTTTGGTTTTTGGATTCTCAAGGGTGAGAGTCATTTGAGAGGGATCTGATGTAACAACATGTGTCCTCCTGGTTCATTACTTTGTCGATTTTGGATGTTGAAAGTGATCAGGGGAAGTTTTGGGATATTTTGGTGGCTTCAAGAGTTACACATCATGTAACTATATAAAACACTGTGAAATTCAGTTTCATGAATTGTCTAAGGCTGGTTCATGACTTAAGGATTTTTGAGTAAATTAAATAATAAAATTAATAGGTAATTTTTTTTTGGCAAAAACTAAACACTAGGGAGTACACTATGTGAAAGGGGATTACACTCCATGTAATACCTTGATCTAGTGTAGTTTTAAAATTATTTTTCGGCTAAACCCTAATTCAATTGTTTGTGATTCCTTTTTCCTCTGGTTTTTGGAAAAACCTAGGAACCCAGAAGTATCCTTAAAGAGGTTCTTCATCCATCTTCGACCTATTGACCTCGATGGTTGTTCATCGGTGATATGTTGTTAGAGCATGGAAATTTCTTCCACTGTCTTGGTTGTTTTCCTTATGTTCTTCTCCTAGGAATGTTCTTTGGTGATTTTTTTTGGTTTGGGGTGTGAATCTAGTTTAGTTTTGATGGATACTTGGTGAGATATAAGTTTATCCATAGTTATTGTGGTGCGTTTTTAGTTCACGAGCATTTTTCCTCACCCTATGGTGTGAAAAGATTCCTTGAGGTTGGGATTCCCTCATTTCTCCTTATTTTTTCATCATGAGGGGTGGGTTTATGGATGTTTCCCTTGTAGAGATAATTGAATTCAGATTAAAAAAGATAATTGAACCCTATTTTGGATCAATATATGGGGGTTGGGATAAGTGATTCGTGTTCTTGTTGTTTTGTTATCTCTATTGATATTGTGATTATATGGGATAAAAACCCTGCTGAAAAATGTGGTTGTTGATGGATTTGTTTACGCCTGTGGTTGTTTCTTAGTTTTAGATTTTTTGGTGTCACCCTAAAATGAAAATTTGGCTAACCACATATACTTTTATAATAAATGGATACCCTAGGATTGTACCTTTTTTATGATAACCCCTGAATTAACAAGAGAAAATTAAATAAGGGATGCCTTGTTAAATATAAATATGTTTTTATTTTGTTTGTGTGGTAATTTGGATGTGTGAAAAACTGTTTATAGGGGGTTGGTTCTATGGATATGCTAATCTGGTGTGGTTTGTTTGAGGAATGGGGAAGCAAATCTAGTTGTGGTTTTAGTGTATTGCTCGATGTGGTTGTGAGTTGGGGGCTATTATAGTTGAGAAGGATGGATTAGGAGGGATGACATTGATTAAGGATGAAAATGGTTGTTATGGGTGCTTCTCCATTCATAACATTCTAGAATATTCACCCCATATCTTGATATTGATATATGAAATATCATAAATGGTTGTTAAATGTAGAGGAAATGTGAAGCCGCCTTAACTTATCAAGGATATTCCTTTCTAAAATTACATTTATTATGTTGCCATTTGTGTGTTGTGTTTATTAGTTTCCTGAGTAATGATGGAATTGATAAATTAAATTTTTAATAAATAATGGAAATGGTTAATTAAATTAGATGGGAATGTGAATTGGGTTTTGTGGTTTGTTGTGTGGTGTTGTGCATTTTGAGGTAGCAACAAAGGTGGAGATGTTGTGACTTAGTGTCTTGTATGAGAACACATAGGTTGAGATTGAGTATTTGGTATCATATATTTATATAAATGTATTTCATTGAGATTTATATATGCACCCCACCGTAGTTGAGAACTATGTGTTGAACACCCCATCGTTACGGGGGATGGTGTATTTCCCAACATCCGATGAGGAGTATGGATGGATGGGTTCCATCTCTTTTCCTCTATCTATTCCAGTCGAGGTAGGTATGACCCCTGATGTGATGAAATAAACTCTTTTAGTTTCTTTAGATGGTGGTTGTGATATCCCAGGTGTTTGCGGGCGATGTGGTTTGTTTCCTCGGTGTCTTCAGGATCAGTTGTGATGTTCTTTATTGGCTTTCTTTAGGATGAGATGTGATGTGATGTGGTTTGAGGCCTAGGTGTGTGCGGGTGGGATGTGTTGTGAGGACCATGTGTGTGTGGGTGTGACGGTGGGTAGCGATGTGGTTTTTAGCCTAGGTATGTGCGGGTGAGATGTGTTGTGGTATAAAGAAGGGATGGGAGCACCAGGACATCCGATGTTAGGAAAGAGCATCATACCAGTGGGAAAGTGGTGCGGGGTACCCTATCATCGATGTGCTTTATAATATATTACTTGACTTGTGTTATTTGGTGTGCATTCCTTGGTGAGGTTAGGGTGGTTAGTATTCCTGCTTAGGTGTTGTTTGGTTATGTTGTTTTCTCACGGGTGCATTAGTATACCTCTTTCACATGTGCATGAGAGACTTTGGTTTTCCTACTGAGTATACCTATATGCTCACCCTACGTATATAAAATATTTTCAGGTTTATATGAGGAATTTTTAGATCGTACTGGACCTTACTAGCTCAGATATTGACAGTTTATGTGTCACTTCTTGGGTTTAATTTTGGTATTAACTTTAGAGACTTTGTATTGCATCAGTTCTAATTTACACATTCATATGGGATGGTTTTTTTATATTGTTTCTTAGAGTTTTATTGTATATGAGTCATCTTATATTCCGATATTGTTTTTAAAAAAGGTAAATACCTCCCATTTCATGATATTTGTACACCATTGGTGCTAGTCACCAACCCGTGGCCTGCTGGAGGCGGGACTTGGGGATCATTATCTCCCTTCATTCATTTCCATCCCATGAGGGGTATCCTTGGAGGGAGGGGGTTATGATAGGTACTTTCTATTTCAAATCATTTCCACTCATTTTTATATAGAGGATACTATAAAAGTTTAAATATTACTACTAATTTGTTACAACACGGTTTATTTTGGATAAAATATTTAGAGCATTCAAGGGTGTATATTAAAATTTTAGACAAATTAAAGAGAACAAGAAATGTGTAAAAAATATAGTAAATTCCAAAATATTTAATTCTTGAAGTTAAGATACTTTATGTTTTGGAATTTTACTTCATTGGTCCATTTCAAAAGACATATTATAATGAATACATACTAGTTTTAATAGAATATATTAAAAAATTTGTTGAGGTCATAATTTTATGAGACAACATAGTGATATCAGTTGTGAAGTTTGTAAGAAAATACACATTTTATAGATATTAAGTTCCAAAAAATATAATCAATTAAAATTGTGTTCACTTTCAGAATAATCATTTTAGATCATTAATATATAAGTTTTTATTTAAATCAAATATAGATATAACATATCACCCATAAACTAGTAGAAAATTTGAAGTGTAAAATAAAGTATCATAATAAATTTTTGAGAAGATAGTGTATAACTCAAGGAAATACTAGACACACAATATTAAGGATGAACTATTGGAATATAAAACTATATTCATAACACCAATTAGAATGTATCCATATTGACCCATGTTTAGAAAATCATGTCACTTTCTTATTGTGATATAAGACATATATTTTTGGATAATGAAAGTATTACATTTGAATTACAAAGAACAAACTAAGAAAAGTAAATTTAATTTTAATTAATTGAATAAAATTAGAAGAATATCATATGAAAATGAAATAATTTTCAAGGAAATATTAAAATTGTTTCATGATAGATTGATTCAACAAAATTAATTTAATTAGGTAAAACAAGTCTTATTGTTCAATTCAAGGCTTAATCTATTTTTTGGGGAAATTAAAATCTAGGTGGTTAATACCATTAAATTAATTATATATCAATCCAAATATAGTTTTAAAAATCATTGGATAATAAGGATAACCATTTATAGTGAATGGGAAGAGACTAAATCCATATTTTTAAGGGATCAAGGTAAATAAATCAACCATTATGAAGCTGATAGGTTAAAGAGATGAATAAGTTAGATTGATATCTTTAAAATATGATATATTTGGAGACAAACCATGAATAATAATTTTATTTATAGTTATTTTGTTTTTTAAAAAATTTAAATTCACCCCATGGATTTTGTTTCTTGATATTTATATGACGGTATAAGAATAAGTAGATATGAAATAATTAGAAGACATACACACATAATTTATAAAGGAAACCATCAAATAAGGGGAGTATTCTACTATTTCATATTTTTCAATTAGATTAAATATGATATCATTCATTGAATCTCCCTAAATATATGAAGATTGATTAATGAAAATAAATCAAGTGTGTGTGAAAAACAATTTAAGAGAATTTTATCCATCAAATCTAGGAGATAAATCACATTGAGAACAAAGAGTCTCTTATTTGTTGTACTTGGATTTTTAAGTTTAATTGAAAATATTTTAGGTGAATCATATAATAGTGTCCCACCTTGACACTATCATATTTTTGAGGTAATATGCCACATGGACTCAAGTGTGATCCCTTATCACCAGAGGCTAGCGACTAGTGTTGAGGGTATAAAAATATCACTTGGACATAAATTTACCCTCTAATGGACCATTTCATCAAAAATAAAAAAGAATAATATTTAAAACAAATAATATTTATAACTTGAAAATAATAAACTATGAAATCTGTAACTTTATCCCAAATGTTCCCACAATTTTCATACATCAAAATAGAGCTCAAGATAAAATCCTAAGTACCAAAATGAGTAAAATATAACTAAAAAGGAAAAAGAAACCAAGTGCGGAAATCCCACTCCTCAAGAATCCAAAATTAGATAATTGAATCTCTAAAGTGTATCCACAGACCACATCCCATATATAAAGGCTTATTGCCTTTACTTAAAACATCATGTATATGTTTTTTGCACACACAATGTATATACATACAATAATTGAGAATATAGTCATCATGAAAAACCACTATAACCCCTTCCATTACAAGGATTCATTTTGTGTTCTTATCCAAATAGTGAAAAAATTAAATGATTTAATATTCATCATTTTTAGCAATAAAATAAGGGTTTAAGTGTGTATGTCACCCAGGTAAATCATACCTTCTTTTTCAATTCCAGTAACCATATATCAAATTATTTGAGCTCATGGACCATCACATGTAACAAGGGCTTCACCCAAAGCCAACCATGCTCATGGAATAATTATATCTAGGAATCTTAAGGCCTTGTGATCCCCATGAAAGAAAATTTAACCAAACCCCTTAGGGACAAAATTTTTATATCATTATATATCACATTATCAATCCTCTAAATTACAACTATATCTCAACACAATAAATCTTCTTACATGTGACCAAATTCATGAAACTTTTACAATATAAAATGATGTTTGTGATAAAAAACTCAATAATCACTTTAATTTCATAATATCATGTCAATTTTCATCCAAATACTTTCCTTTTCAATATATCAACCACTTTTTAATTCATAAGAAAACCTAAAGAATTTCCAAAGTGGCAAGTATACAAAATTCATAAAGTAACAACACATAAAAAAAATTAGTCTTATTAAAACGCTTTTTAGTTCAATCACCATTAAACACCCATTTCCCATGTTTATATTCGATTAATACCATTCAAATAAAAATTCCAACAATGTATAAATTCCTAATGTCATTCCAAAATCACACTTAGACCTCCCAATACTAAGGTCAAATTCCTAAGTAGTGCAGGTGTGTTTACCAAATTTTATTCCCCTATTTTACATAGATAAACACTATTTATAATATAAATTTCACATTTAAAAACACACAAAATATTAAATAACACACTAAAAAGTCATACCAAGATCAAGAAACTCTCTGATTATTTTTATATAGTTGTTTCTAGAATTTGAAAACTGAGTTCTATCATTAAAATTTCAATTAAATCCCTCATTTAACTTAGTTATTTTACAAAGTATTCCCACATTTAAATTGGCCATTACCCCTATTAATTCATCACCTTTAATAAGTTTAACCACAATTTCATCCCTAAACAATTTTTAAATATCATAAATAATAATAAAAAATTAATAAGAAATTATTCCACAATAATAAGGGTAACATTACACCACAACCAACTCACATAGACTATTAAATAACCAATTCAATACACAAGGTGTATATAAACACATTCTAAATTCCAATAAATAGAAATATGACACCTACCTCATAGAAGAGGGATAATTAAAAAAAAGGTTCAGAGCCTTGGATACTCTAAAAACATGAAATAATCCAAGATTCACCAAACTAGAAGTATTAAAGAGAGTTTTATAAGTTAATAATGAGGTAACATAATCTGGTTTTCAAAAAATACTAATATTCACAAATTGCTAACCAAGATGCATCCAATGCACCAAAAAATTTAAAATTTGATTATTAACATATAATATAAAACTTCTTGAAGGTTTGGGGATAAAGGGAGAGATTAGGGATTCAAATCATTTTCAAATTCATCCAAATAACCCTAAGAAAGAAATATCCTTGATTAAAATCCCAATAATTTATTAAATAAAAAATTACCATATTTCTCCTAATTAAAAAATCTATTAGAGGCCCAATGGGTACCTGTCTAACTGGAAATAGGTACTCGATGGATTTCCAGGTGTTACTGCACCTTTTCCACCCATACCATGTACCCGATAGACTCCAGATAGTAAATTCTAATAGGTTCCACCTTAAATCCCTATCCTCCCACTTTTATTTATCCTCAACCTCTATACCATCTCAAAAAATAATCAAAATAAATTTTAAGGAATAGAATAAAATCAAATACTTACCTCAATAATCAGATTCATCACAAATACCCCACCATGGGGCTTCTTATCCTCGAGAAGTGTCATCGAGCATCCCTAGTCAAAAGATCCATCCATTTGGACTGCATATTTTCATCTCATTCCAGGTATCCTATTTACATGTATAATCTACCATATAACTCACACATGTATCACAAGGACTTTTCATCCTTTATATATTAATGAACTTTCTAGTTGTGTTCTTGGTTTTTATGGGTTCACTGTAAGGAAATGTCTCATAGTTAAGGTACTAGGACTCCTTGTGAAGACCCATGGTTTGATACCATTTCATTCTTTTAATGTATGTTGTGGATGGTTTCTCTATTTGTTTTGAGGTAGGAAATTTTGGCATATTTGGGGAATTAATTTTATTTTTTAACCATTTGAATTTTTGTGAGGACTTGTTTTTATTTAGGATGTGGACCCATTTTTTGAGTGTTTGTTCATGGAATGCTGTTGGATATTGTCATTTGAGTTCTTAGTTATGTTTTAATTGGTTATTATTTCCTCCCAAATAACCATTTTACAATAATTATAAATGTTGGGGAGACCTATTCTAGGTATCTATCTCTATTAGGAATCGTTTAGAAATTTTGGTGTCATTTGGTGACCATTTTATTCATTTTTAGAGAAAATTCATTATATTTTATGGTTTATTTCTCTTAATAACTCCATAGGTATTTCTATGGATATCCCATCTCTTAGAGTAATTCAACTTTTTGATTTTCTTATTTTCCTTTTTTTGATACTGAGTACTTTATGTGTATAGAAAGGTACATTGGGGGTGGGTATTATAACACCCCATGTTACTATGTTTTTAATTATTTAATGTTATTTTTGGGAATTTTAAATTTCGGGAGTTTTTGGGATTTAAATTTTAATTTTAAGGGATTTTATTCTTTTTCATGGTTTAAGATGAATGATTTAAAACCAACCATAAAGGGAATATTATTTAGGAAGTTTTACAATTCATTTATTATGTACATGGTTTAGTGTTCATGAGTAGGGAACAGTTTGGAATAAAATGTGTCGGTCTAAGTAAAAATTGTGTTGGGTATTTTGTGTGTGAGGTGTCTGAAGCATGACTTGTGCATGATTATGAGAAACTGTGTGACAAGTACATGAAGGTTCTATAAGTGGTTAGAGATCTATTTTTCATGGTTGGTGCATATTTATCTAACTTTGTGACCAAACCATTTGAGTGTGCAGTGAGACTTTAGCGAAAGATACATGGTTATTGCATAGTTTACCAAAATGTGTAGCCTAATCATGTGAGATGTCTAGTTTTAATAAATCCTAAAATTTTGAAAGTTCCCTTGTTAATTTTAAGGGGTTTTGGACCCCCTCTCCCCCATCATAGATCAACCGAACCCTTAGGCACCCCAATGGAGTTATCATTCCCTTCCTTTAAGAATTTCAATCTTTGTTCTTCCAATTTTCAAGTGAAAATCCTTTGTAAGCCCTCTTTTTTTATTGTTGTGTCCACTATAATTACCTCTACAACCATTTATTTTGGATTTTCTCTTCTCTATAAAAATATTAGGGGCTCCCATAGTCAGTATTAAGGTTCAGGTTTTTTATAACTCAGGATTTTGGGTGTATAGGTCTTGTAGAGAATATCCCCTTGATTGTTAGATCTGTATCCATACAAGGAAGATTTCTAGATGTTTTCATAAGGGGATTCCACTTGATTTAAGGTAGGTGTTTTTTCAGGACCCAACCCAAGCTAGGGATCAATCTATAACTACCCCAAGCCTGCCTCTATAGTTTAGGGGGTGGAGCCAAGAACTGAACACATAACTAACTTAGGGATGAATTTTCCTAAGTACTTGTATGCACACACACAGCCATATTGATGTAAAGATTCAATAAGGAAAGAATAAAAGATGAAACACCACCATAAATTAAACCAAGTATATGTGAAACTCTAGATAATAAAAAAGTATGGTAGTGTAACTGAAAAGAAAAGTAAAAAAATTCATGCCCAACCAGAAATATGTACCAACCTGATATAAAACTGAAAAAATAAACAGTTAAAAGAGAGACCAGCTTCCGAATCTCAAGCTATAACCACCGTATGCGGTCCAAACACCCAATATCCCTTATATTCTCTGTAGTCATGGTCGACCTGTCCGTCATCTTCATATGACATGATATGTTCAGGAAAATCCAATGTAGGGGTGAGTATAAACATACCCATTAAGACTCCTAGAAGTAGAAGGGGGAGAAATAAGAGATATAATAGGAATAAAAGGATAATAGATATCATAAGGTAAAATGAAATAGTAAATCTCCACCCAAAAAAGGGTAAAAGTAAGCTCGTCTAAAGACCAGGGGCTAAAAACGGTGAGTAGATGAACTACCCATTGAGTCTTTACCACATATAGCAGGAGATTAGACTCATCCAACCATGATAAGCTAAACATAAAAAGACTGTGTCATACCCCACACGTCTTCCCCTATCATGGAAGGAGAGTAAACAAATAAAAGGTGTGGATATATAAAAATAATATATATATATATATATATATATATATGCTCAGTGAAAGAATCCCAAATGAGAGAGTAAGGGGATCTCCATTTCATAGCTCAGACTAAGAAGAAGTGTAGCCAATAGTCCCAAAAGTCCATCAATGATGCCCAACATCTCACGCATCTCCCTAGAAATAACTATTCAAGTCAAGTCACACCTCATCCCCATGACACACAACTGAGTTGGTATAAAATTTAAGTAGAGGAACCATTCACTAGTATGTCATGGGGTTCCACTCTAATTATTGAGGACCCATTCCATGATACCACATGATTATTCCATGAAAAAGGTTGAGAAAACATGCCCAAGCCTGTTAGAGGGTGACAATATAATTCATTGAGGAACTATACCCTACCCCGTAGGAGGGTGCCACTCGGTAGGTCGAGTAACCATGCCCAACCCAACTGGATAGTTCAACTATAAGTCATCGAGGACCCATGCCCTACCCTGTAGGAGTGTTCCACTTAGAAGGTCTCTGGTGATCTTGTGTGATAATTTTCATCATCGAGTATCTCCTAAGTAAGAACCAAGTGAATAAAATTTCACATAGTATCTATAAATCCATAAATTAGGGTACCATAACATTATATGTGAAAAAACACTCAGGATAGGCTACTCACAAACCAAAATACGAGTTCAAACAAAGGATATATGGACTTTTGAAGTTTCATAAAAAAGGAACTAGGGGTACACGACGTGTGAGGGGACCCACACAGTGTGTAGTCCCGCTAGACCACGTAGATATGTCCCTGGTCGGAAGACGACTCTCGACCATGTAGGAGTACATGCTGTGTAGGTGGACTAAACAGTGTGTCCAAGCTACCTGGGGACCAGGCTGTGTGCTTTTGGCTATGTCTGTGTACAAGACCCTATGTCTATATACCATACCCCTTGTCCATGTACTAGAGTACATGACCATGTACCTAACCATGTACTTCCACACAACTTCTTTTCCATGTGGTATATAATAGGGGTTGTTCAACCAGTAATGGGTACATGACATGGGAGGGGGGTTACATGCCATGTCATCCTTATGTTCTCCAAAATCCTAGCTTCACCACCATCGAGGGGGCTACACGCTGTGTGTTCATCCTTGAACACAACGTGTTGTTATGTTTTCCACAGATATCCCAAATATGATCTTAAGCCCTAAAATATGTCTATATGCTTCGATTTTAGCCTCAAATCCACCTAAAAATGATGGATATAGTTGAAAATCATGGATCTCAATCCTATTTCACCGGAAAATGGCTTTAGTGAAGATTTGATGGTCTATCGAGATTTCCTCACACCTCAGTTTTTCTGGATCTTTATTCATTGATCCCAACACACCAAAGAAAACACCCACATCTCACAATGATCCCAAATCTATTCTCGATCCATTAATCTGATCTTTGTTCATGAAACTACTACTAATCTGAGGGTCGTATTGGGCTCATTACCACCTGTCAATTGTCAAACTGGGAACTAAGGGTCCAACTAGTGAAAAAATTGAAGAAACAAGGGGACAAACACAAAAAAAATTGTTTAAACATCATTGTCCAAGTAATATTTTCCAATGATCATGAATAGGGATCTTGAGTATGGATAACAATTGAAATTAATTGAATTCTAGTACTCAGGATCATGAAAAGGCTGCAAATAAGGGTGTATTTTTAAGAATGAAAATTGATCTAATCAAATATTTAATCAAAGGGGTGTAAAAAAACAAATGGAGAGTAATACTTCAATTATGGATTTTTCTTTAATTAAGAACTTGTCTTCTAATTATTGGTATAATCCTTTATGTTCACTACATCCTATTCTGATCTGATCTGGAGTTCCATCATTGTTTGAGGATATTTACAAATGGAGGAGAAAGAGAGAGATCTTGAATTATCCCATGGTTTATACAGATAACCCTAGAGAATTATACATGTAAATATTCTTATATAGTTATCTATTTCAATTAAATGAGTTAATTAATTAATTTAATAATTAATTAAACCACTTAACATACTTTCAATGATAGATGACTCTGAACGCCCCACTATGACTCATTTTATGTCGCACCTAGGGTGAAAACCACTTTCTGAACTCAAATGAAGTCTAAGATTTATGATATGAGATACTATTTAAGATTTATATTTTTTTCTTTTAGGTATCATGTGTGAATAATATAGAATATATTTAATATTTTTATAAAATTAATCCCTGACACACCGAGCCTCGGAATTGCATGTCGTCTCTGGGCATATCTCTCGAAATATATAGAGAAATATTTCAATATCTTACAAGAAAAAAAATAAGTTTCTAAATCATCCCCTACTTCAGTATTTTCACCCCTGAAAAGAAAAAACTATGTAAACAACTCAGGATACTGAGGCCTCACTTGGTTGTCCCGCTCCCAGGAACTATCATGTATGTTCCCGTGCTACCAAAACACCCAAACCAAGGGGATGGTCTATCCACACAGGGTCCTCTCCTATCGATACTCAATCTCCACCTGGCGCTCCACAAAGGTGGATCCATCCTTGATGTCTAGATAACCTTAGTTGATGACATACGTGGGGTCATTCACATACTTCCTCAGCTACTACGCATGGAAGACGTCGTGCACTCGCTCCAGCTGTGGGGGTAGGGAGAGGTGGTAAGCAACCTCGCCAACCCTCTGAATGATCTCAAACGACCCGGTAGACCTTGGGGATATATTTAACATCCTATTGAGCCTTACCAATCCTAATCATGGAGAGAATCATAAGAAAATGATGCCTCCCTACTTGAACTCTAAGTGATATGATGACGATCGGCATAAGATTTCTGTATTCTCTCGGCCATCCTCATCTCTTGAAGGATGACCTAGACTTTCTCCATTGTCACCTACACCATTCATAGGCCCACAAGAGATGTCTCCCCAATATATATCCAACACAAGGTTGACCTATTGGGTCTCCTATACAGGGCCTCAAATGGTTCCATGCCGATGGTAGAGTGGCAGGTATTATTTTATGAAAAATATACCAAGGACAGGTGATCCTCCCAGCTCCAACCGAAGTCTAACATGCAATCTTCAACATGTCCTCAAACACCTGGATAGTATGCTGAGTCTTCCCATTGGTCTAGGGGTAAAATATTGTACTCATCCTCATGTGGATCCTGAATTCCTCATGTAGGATTCTCCACAATCATGATGTAAACCACACATCACGATCAGAGACAATCATCGAGGGTACCCCATGAAGGTGAATGATCCCCCATACGTAAAACTGTGCCAAACTCTCCATAAAACTATGATCCCTGATAGTAAGGAAGTTTTCAAACTTCATGATTTGTTAAAATATCACCTATATGATTTCATGGATCTTCACTGTGTGTGGAAGCCCTATGAAAAAGCCTATGGATATGACATCTCACTTCCACTTCAGGATCTCAAGTGGATGAAACAAACCTAATGGAACATGGTTCTCAACCTTCACCTACTAAGAGGTGAGGCATAGAGAGATGAAATCAGCTACACATTGTCTCATTCTGAACCATTAAAACTTTCACTGAAGGTATCTATACATATTCCTCACACCGGGATTCATAGCTAGGAGAGAAGTGTGGAACTCTTGCATCACTTCCTCCCATAACGTGACTAGAACCACTATCCACCCCTAGAACAAGATGACATGATTTCCTCCTTCAGAATATCAATATGGAGAGTCACTTATGGATATATGATCATGTAATACCTCATAGTCAATGTCTCCCAACTGGGACTCTCTCACATTCTCAAGAAGTGAAGAAGTTAATACTATCGACTAAAGAAAAGTTATACCCTCCTTCTCCACTAGGGCCAGCTACTGGGAATCTAACTGCTCCAAAGCCTCATGAAATAAGAAGCCTAATACTTCCTACTAAGGGAATACACTACAATGTTTCCTTCCCTTGATTATATAGTATCTCAAAGTTATAGTCCTATAGAAACTCCAACCAGTGTTTCTGTCTCAGGTTCAGGTCTCTGCGTGAAGAGGTACCTCAGACTCTGGTGGTCTGAGTAAACCACAAAGTGCTCTCCAAGAAGGCAGTTCCTACACATCCTCAGGGAGAAGACTACCGTTCCATGATATAGGTCACGATTCATGTAGTTATGCTCTTTGGTTCTCAACTGCATCGACCCATATGCGATAACTACCTGCTGCTACATCAACATGCAACCAAGACCCCCTAATGCATCACAATACACTATGAACTTCACACCTTCCTTTGATAGTCTCAACATTGGATCACTATTCATCCTAAGACTTAACTCATCAAAGGACCTTTGGCACTGATCAGACCAATTAAACGACGTCTCTTTTTGAATCAAGAAGGTTAAAGGTGTAGTAATTATGAGGAAGTCTACCATAAACCTCTTATAGTACACTACCAATCTATGAAAGCTTTGCACCTTTGACAAGTTCTTTTGGTGGATCCCAAGAAAGAAATGTTTTTATCTTCACTAGGTTTATGGCTAAACCATGCTGATAAATTACATTCCATAGAAAGTGAACCTCATGAATCCAAAACTAGAACTACAAGAGATTTCCATAAAGATGGTTCTCTTGAAGAAAATCTAGGACGATCCTTAAGTGATCAACATACTCCTCCTCTGATGAAGAGTAGACAAGTATGTCTTCAATGAAGACAAAAAAAAACT
The DNA here is from genome assembly GCA_963277665.1 of Viscum album. Lineage (NCBI taxonomy): Eukaryota > Viridiplantae > Streptophyta > Magnoliopsida > Santalales > Viscaceae > Viscum > Viscum album. The sequence goes on from CAUJRU010000253.1 coordinate 430,510, forward strand.
GGTCCAAGTACAACTAGAAAACCTGGTTCATCAAATCCATAAACATGGTGGGGGAATTCATCACACTAAAGGGCATAACTAAGAACTCATAGTGTCCGTAGCAACATCAGAATGCCAACTTTGGAATATCAACCTCGAGAAACTTCAACTGGTGGTAGCCAAACCTGAGATCGATCTTTAAGAACCATCTCACACCTAACAACTAGTCAAGGAGCTCATTAATCTTCAAAAGGGGTAATTTTTATTTATTGTAGCCTAGTTCAGGCGACGATAATCTATACAAATCCACAAACCCCCATCTTCCTTTTTCATGAACAAACACTAGAGCTGCCCAGGGGGACACACTAGGACTAATTAAACCATTCTATCAAAGGTCATCTAAATGCATTCATAGCTCCTGAAGCTTGGTAGGGGCAATCCAATACTTTGTAGAAGAAATCAGAGTGATGTTGGGATACAAGTCAGTAAAAAACTTTATGTTCCACCTCAGAGGTAGTCTTGGAATGTCCTTGGGGAAGAATTCCATATAATATTCCATAACCGAAGGAACCCAAATGCTGGAATAAGATACTGCCCCAAGGTCTACACTTTCCAACTGATGGGTGATGGGTTGTAGCCTCATACTCGCAGAACCCACTTGCCCTTCCATGATATCTCTCTCACCATAAATGGAGAATCTCATCCCATTAGTGCGTATGCATCATGATTGTCTGCGGTGACAGACAATCTAGGCTCAAAACATGGATAGTCAATACATACTCAAGATGACACCATAGAGTTTCATCGTGACGAACAAAAGCTTCTATGTGAACCTCTCTCCACCAAACGATACACTACGCCAAAATTTGAATTTAGAGGCGATTTTTTTCATTTAGAGGCGGTTTAAACCGCTGCTAAATCATTCTATGATGGTTTTGAAAAACTGTCGCTAAATCATGTGTTGTAAAATAATTAGCGGTGGTTTTTTAAAACTGTTATAGAATGATTTAGCGGTGGGTTTTTAGCAGCGATTTAAATCATCGCTAAATTGTTATATATTTTTTTAATTTTTTTTTTAAATTTATATTTTTTTTATTTTCATAATTTATTTATTTATTATTTTTTATTACCATGATCATGTCCATCTCCGTGCACAAGTCCATGTCCATGCACATTCCCATGCCATATATAGAAATTATGTGTAGGGTGAGATTTGACCCCTTACCTCTTGCTTATTCTCCAAAAACTTTACCACTCCAGTAGGCTCTTCATGTGGTCAACAAATCGAATTTAATATACTTATATATATATATTAACTGGAAAAACAAATAATACACAATAAATAGATACACACTAAATAATTATTAATCAATAATTATTAGTCAATGATGACAATCAACAATCAACAATCAATAATCAACAATTAATAATTAATAATTAATTAATAATTATTAATATTTAATAAATACTAATTACAAATTACTAGTTAATAAATAGAATATAAATTAATAATAAATAAATAAATATATAATATGAAAATAAATGGTAAATGAAAATAGTAAATAATAAACAGTAAATAAAAAACAACAAATAATAAATAATAAATAGTAAACAACAAATAGTAACTCGTAAATAATAAATAATAAATAATAAATAATAAATAATAAATAATAAATAATAAATAATAAATAATATATAATATATAATATATAATATATAATATATAATATATAATATATAATATATAATATATAATAGATAATAGATAATACATAATACATAATATATAATACATAATATATAATACATAATACATAATATATAATATATAATAGATAATATATAATACATAATATATAATACATAATATATAATACATAATAGATAATACATAATAGATAATACATGATACATAATATATAATATATAATACATAATATATAATACATAATATATAATACATAATATATAATACATAATATATAATACATAATACATAATACATAATAGATAATACATTATACATAATATATAATATATAATATATAATATATAATATATAAACTATAATATATAATATATAACATATAATAGATAAGTAATGTATAAATAATACATTAATTAAAAATAATAATATATGATAAATAGATAATAAATATATAATAAATTAATAAATAATAGATAAATAATTAAATAATTAAATAATAAATAATAAATAATAAATAATAAATAATAAATAATAAATAATAAATAATAAATAATAAGTAATAAATAATAAATAATAAATAATAAATACTAAATACTAAATATTAACAACTAAATAATTAATAATTAATAATTAATAATAACTAATAATTAATAATTGATCATTAAGAATTAATAATTTATAAATAATAATTAATATTTATAAATTTATAAATAATTAAAAAATTATTAAGAAATTTTTAGTAAATAAATAGTTGATCGTTAATAAATAATGAATATTGAATAAATAAATAAATAATAAATAAATAAATAATCAATAAATAATAAACTAATAATAAATTAATATTTAGTAAATAAAAAATAAATTAATAAATTAATAAATTAATAAATAATAAATAATAAATAATAAAGAGCAAAGAATAAAGAATAAAGAATAAATAAATAAATAAATAATTACATAATTAATAACTGATAATTAATAAATAATAATTCTTAATTAATAATTAATAATTAATAATTAATATGTAATATTTAATATTCAATATTTAACATTTAATTAATAATTAATAAATAAATAGATAATGATTAATAAATAAATAGATAATAATTAATTAATAATTAATCAAAAACTAATAATGATTAAAGAATAAATAAATAAATAAATATTAAATAAATAAATAAATAATAAATGAATAGTAAACTAATAATTACTAAATAATTAATAATTAATTAATTAATTAAAAACAAATTAATAATTAATGTGTATATTATAACTGAATAATAAATAAATAAATATATTAATAAATAAATTGATAAATAAATAATAAATAACGAATAATAGATAAATAATAAAAATAATAATAAACTTATTAATAATTAATTTATTAATAAATAAATAGTTATTAAATAAATAAATAAATTATAAATAAATAAACAAATAAATAATTAATTAATTAAAATAATCATAAAACATTAAGAACATCTGAAGACTCTAAAGACAATAAAATGACCATAAAATCTGATATGAGACTCCTTTTTCAGCGCCACAACTAGTCAAATTGAAGATCATGAACTGAGATTCGATATGATATGTGATACAGGCCTAAGAGACACCTAGATTGAATGTTATAACAATTTGAATTTTAGGAAATCAGGTTCTACAACTAAAACCTATGTTTCAGAGGCCATATGGGACTTTTTAGCAGAATAAAAGGGGTACAATACTCAAAGAGTTAATTCTAGACCTAAATGATATAGAGGTCTTTATAGGATTTAATTTGATATGTGGTAGAGCCCAAACGGACACCCAGATTAAAAGTTATGGCCATTTGAAGTTCGAGTTCAATTTTTGAATTTTGAAATTTGAATATATTTTTTCATTTGATTATCACATGATTTAAATCTCACTTGGTTTTAGCTCATTTGATAATCTTTGATTTGACTGGTTGTGGAGTTGAAATAGAATCCCACATCAGAAGTTATGGTCATTTGATGCCGAAGTCTATTCTTCAAATTATTGAAGATTTGTTCTCAGTTTAAAAATATTATTAACTAATAATTAAAAATATTTATAAATTGACACATTATAAATAATTAAAATTATAAATAGTAAACTATATTTTAATGTAAATAATAAATAATAGTAATAATAATAAATAAATAAATAATTTTTAAAACTTTTTTCCCTCAATTTCTTGGTGGTTTATTTTAAAAATTTTCCACTAAAAAAATTGTAATTTTTTTGGAAGAAATTTTAAAACATTTATAAAAAATATTTTAAAAACATTTTGAGGAGTTTTTTTGCAACAGTTTTCAAAACCGACGTTAAATTATTTTTGATCAAAAAATTGGAAGTGATTTTGAAAACCGTTGTGAAAAAATGACCGCTAAAATACTGTTTTATTGTATTGATAACTCTCACTACCAACATATAAAATATATAGAAAAATAATTCCCTGTAGGAACCTCAAGACGAAGCTGCTGGGCTAGCGCCTCAACTAGGAGCTCCAACTCTCGCACCAGAAGTAAAAAGATAAAATAATGACTTACACCTATATTTTCTAATACTGAATAAAGTGTAGAATAAACACAGATCATACCTATAATCATGTCATATTCTATGAGATCATAGACTTCCAAAGCCTATAGCTGCCCACAACCCCAGCCACTAACACCCTGAGCCTAACCTAGGCCACCTAATGGTGGTGGTGGAAGGATATAATAGTGAAATCCACCACCCATAGCTCCTCCTGCTTCTCTTCCAGCTCTGCCTCCTTGGGGACTATCCTATCCTCACCTGGGAGATCCCTAATCATGGAACTGCCTTTGTTGTGGCGGTCCATCAGCTATCTGCCTATGCTATTCTGCATGTCTGGTCAGGCAGTCTCATGCCATGTGACCTCATCTGTCCCAAGTAAAGTACTAACCCTCTATGGGTTGCCCTGGTCCTCTGTGCTACCTTTGATCATGTGTCTAAATTTTACTATGGGAGGATCTCTTACTCCGAGATCCTGGTGCCTGGAATCTACTATCTGCTGTAGAAGACTTAACTCTGTAGTGCCCCATGCCAGCTCCAACTATCTGTAATCCACCTGAAATAAATATCTCTATCACCACTGCTTTCTCCATCACCCAGACCTAGGTGTGGATGCACAAGGGTACACAACTAGCTTAGATCTCTCTACAAAGTCCCTGCTCAAACTTATATGCTCAGAAGTATTCATCCTAGATCATGTTAGGAGAGTATAGTATAATGTTTGTGAACCTCACTGCATACTCATCCAACATTATCCCTCCATGAAATAGCTATAGATGCTCCTAGATCCATAATGAATGCTAGAAGTAGGGGTGGTACTCCTCACAAAACAACTATTGGAAGTCGGTCCATGAGAGTTTTGAATCATTGTGCATCTATGTAACAAGGCTCCACCATTACGCAACTGCTCCATAGAGAAGGATAGCTGCTAGATCAACCACCTTATCCATTAGGGTCCACAAAAGCCTGGATATATAAACCATTGACTCTAGCCAATCCTCCGCTCCCTGAGGATCTGACTTGCTGCGAAACCTCAGTGGTCTATGATGTTGGAACTCATGGAGAATGTTAAGACTATGTGTTTCCTTATCCTACTCTGCTAGAATGATATAATTCACAATATGTGTAGATGATTCTACCTTCCCATCTGGAGGAAGGGGATTGTGGGATGGACCTTGAACTGAGGAAATGCCACTCATCGGGTCTTCGTCATGAATTGGGGATGGTATCCTAGCTATACATCATCACAGAGGCATCCTAAAAATTATAAAGGAGTACCACAGTTAGATGAGAATATATATATATATATATATAAAGAATGAGGAGGTGACTTAAGAAGGGCTGTCAAATAATCAATCCTATGTGATGCATATATCATTAATCTCTACAAAAAATGTCTAGGCATGCCATGTTGAAAAACAGTTATTCAATGTCTTGGTGAATGAATATGTCAGCCGTCACACCATCACTAGATTCCCTAGCATGAGAGCCGCACTTGAGACACTTGAACACTGATTCCCTAAACCCAACCAAATTCCCTTAAGAGGATATGTCTGAAAGATTCCTCAACGAATGAACTTGTTATGATACTACTCATTCATGACTCCGACCAATATAGGGATCAGGCCATAACTACCCCAAGACGGCCTCCATAGGTTAGGGGGGAGGAGACAAGAACCAAAGGCATAAATAACATGGGGTGTCCTTTTCATAAGTACATGTATGCACACACACAACCATCTTGATGCAAAGAGTTAAGAGGGATAGAATAAAAGATGCAACACTACTATAAAGTAAACCAAGCATGTATGAACCTCTAGATAGTACAAAATTACGATATTTTAACTGGAATAAAAATATGAAAAATACATTCCCAACCAGAAATATGTCCCAACCTGATAGAAAACTGAAAAAGTAAATAGCTAAAAGAGAGTCCAGATCCTAAATCCCAAGCTACGACCACCGTACATGGTCCAAGCACCCAATATCCCTAAGTTCCTCTGTATTCATGGCCGACCTATCCATTTTTTGTATAAGACATGATACACGTGGTAAAATCCTATGGATGCGTGAGTATAAACATATCTAGTAGGATTCTCTTAAACTAAATGAGGAGGAGAAGAGATAAAAGAGAAAGAGAAAGATTTTTGATAGCACAAGGTATAGTGAAAGAGTATAGATCAACCCAATAAAGAGTGAAAGTAAACTCATCCAATCATAAGGGGATAAAATTGGTGATTAGATAAACTACTAGTCAAGTATTCACCATATATAGAAGGAGAGTAGACTAATCTAACCATGAGAACCTAAACACATAAATCACATGGAGTAACCCATGAATATTCGCCTCTCCTAGACGAATATTAACCATATCCATGATGTGGATAAAAAATAAGAATATATATATATATATATGTGTGTGTGTGTGTGTGTGCTCAGTCAAAGAATCCTAAATGAGAGAGTAAGGGGATCTCCATCTCACAGATTAGCCCAAAAAGATGACTTTAAAACATTCCCAAAATTTCATCAATAATGCCCAACATCTCACACGTCTACCCAGAAGTAATAGTTAAAGTCAAGCAATGCATTGTCACTGCTTCACACATCCAAGTGGGTATAAACTAAAAATAAAAGAACTGAAAATTAGTACGTTGGGGGGGGGGGTCCTCTATGATCATCTAGGACCCATGCCCTCATATTGTAGGAGGGTTCCACTCGGAAGGATGAGGACCCATGCCATACCTCGTAGGTGGGTGCCACTCGAAAGGTCTAGGACCCATGCCCAACCCAACTAGAGTGTTCCACTCTAATTCATCGAGGACCCATCCCCAGCCCTGCAGGAGGGTGCCAATTGGAAGTTTGAGGACACATACCCATTCTAGATGGAGGGTGCCACTCTAAGTCATTAAGGACCCATTCTATACCCCATAATAGGGTTTCACTCATAAGGTCTTTGGTGATCCTTTATGATCACTACCATCATTGAGAATCACCTAAGTAACCACTATTCTAAGAACATTTTAACTTATATCTCTAAATTTTAAAGATAGGGAACCATCACATTCTATGAAGAGAAACACCTAGGTTAGGATACTCATAGTCCAAAATCCGAGTTTAAACATAGGAAATACAAAGGGTTAAAGATTCCTAAAAAGGGAACTTAATGTACATGGCATGTGAGGGGACCCACATGGAATGTGGTCCCACTCCAATACATATAAGATTCATTGGATGGAATATAGATCATGACCATGTAAGAGTACATGCCGTGTAGGTGGACTATAAGACATGTCCAAGGTTCCTAGGGATCAGGCCTTATGCTACTAGTCATGTCTGTATACCAGACCCCATGTCCATGTACCAGACCCTTTGTCTGTGTACTCAAGTACATGGCAGTGTACCAGGCTATGGACTTATACATGAATTTCAGCCCATATACTTGGCCTACACTCCATGTCATCCTTAAGTTCTCCAAAACTCAAGACACTTCCACTGAGGGGGATACACACCGTGTGTTCATCCTTGAACATAGAGTGTAGTTGGGTTTTTTTTCACAGATATCCAAGATTTATCATTAAATGATTATTAAGATAAATGTTTTGGACTTTTGGAAAAGTTTTACAAAAATGAATGTTGATTCCTTAATTTATTTCTAGTATGGTTAAAAATGAATTATTTTTATAAGATATTTTCGAATTGGAATTTTAATTGTTACAAAGGACTCGGTATCCTGAGTTTGTTTTCAAGGAAGGCTTGTTTGGAACTTTAAATGGTTTATCAAATTTTGTGGGGTTTTATAACTATATTGAGACCCTTATATTGATGCATTTGATATATATGGTGAGAATAAGGGTGATATTGATTATTATTGCGATATGATTTGTGTGAAAATGGGTTGTTTTTTGTGAGTTTGTTGAAGGTGAGGTGATTTTTTTAAATGTTTTAAATATCACTTTTCTTGATTACTCTATGATTTGACTGATTAATCACCTCCAATTTATTTTTTTCATGGAAACCCTAGGATAAGATAGATATATAGATCTATAATACACTATTTTATCCAAAAAATCACTAGTATCACCTCTAGTGTGGGATATAGATAGGAAAAGATTGTCAACTTGATTGTGCTTTTGTGGGATAGTCAGATGGATTCTATGTTTAGGACTCCACATTAGCCAATAGCTAGTCCATTGGATTTGTTAAAGTAGAATAAAATCCCACTTTAAAACCTACTATGTATCTCATGAGATTTTTTGACACAAGATCTGGGGAATACACCCTTTATTTCCTTTTTATCCCCTAGATTGATTGACTGAGGTGGTACCTTTGTGACTATATGATTTTGGACTTTCATTATTGTGATATTATATCTAGTATGTGTGTGTTCTATTTTAATATGATATGTTTTTATTAAAAATGGTTTTCTTATAAATGGGTTTCAAGTTTGAATATTTTTAAAATAATTTTTTTAAGAATTTTATTTCAAGGGGTTATTTCATTCAAGATTTATAAAAGAAATAAGTTTTTATTTAGTGGAAAAAAACACTATATGTTATTAATTTTTTATTATTATATATAAAATAAAAATTTATAAATTGTAATTAAAACTATTATAAATGATTTTTTGGAAGGAATTTTATAAACCCTTTAGTGGGATCATACTAGGTCTGGTTTTTATCACACCCTACATATACCATTGGTCTATGAAACTTTCCTATTTCAATTTTAGGTGTTCCTACTATTATATTTATGTTATCCCTTTTGGTTTATAGGTTGTTCCTATGATATACAAAATGATATTAGTGAGTGACCAAGGATCACCTGGAGATGGTGGGTTTGTTTCAGTTTTATTTCCATTCTTAAATTTTGATGTATTGTTTTTTCCATATTTTTCTTGGATTTCATTTCTAGTTTTATCATATATAGTTATACTAGTTATATTTTATCATTAATATTATATAATGGATTTATTTATGGATTTATTTTATTAAATTTACTTATTATTACTCGAGAGTAAATTTATTCCCATTTTATGATCTATTGACACTCTAGAACTAGTTTCTAGACTGTTGGGGATTATGAATGCTCCCTGGTCCTTGCCACTAGCTGAATCAGGTGTTCTGTTTAGGGAATAATTGGGATACTTTATAATAAAATGGTATCAAAGTACCCTCTTATTATTTAGGCTGCATATTTATTGAAAGGAGAATATGGGTTGCTTTGAAACTCAAGAGGTATATCATGGGTAGGTTCCTAATCACTACATTTCATGACGAGACATGAGTTACCATTGGTAGTAGAGATTTTATTTTTTATTTTGAGTTATGTTTCATATTTTTTAATAATATTTATATCCCTATTGATTATATACGTTATTTTAGGGGTATTACTTAAGATTTGAGGTGAAAAAAGAGAAGGAACTTGGGTTACATGACTTGCTCTCACGATTTGGAAAATAGTATAGAGCCCATGTAGATTGGGTTTGGAACCATTCCAGTGAATTTCACGTGGTTGGTTCATGAATTTCAAGCCCATGAAAACAAACAATGTAGAAATTTGTTTCACCCCCATACTTATCGGAATACCTCCTTTATTTTATCAAATGATTCCAATGGTGTTTTCATTGGTTAGATGCTAATTGTGGAAATTTTTATTATAAATTGAAGTTATTTAATTTTTTTTGATTGAGTTATATTCCTTGATTATTGGTATTTATTCTGGAAGGTTAATTTAATATTTGAAGAAACTGGTGTGTAATTTCATTGTATTCAATGATTGTGTTGAATTTTATTTAAAATGGGTTTATGGGAATTGATTTGTATGAAAAGTGAATTTTCAAGAAAGTTTTTGGGATTTCAAAAAATATGGTCATGTGGTTTTTAATAAAATATATTTGATTTAAAGTGGTAGTTTTATAAGGATTTTGTAAATGTAATGGATTTGGAAATGTGTTTTAAAAATTGAAATGGGATTTTCAATGTTTTAACTTAGTAATAATATTTATCAAATTTTTAATTTAAAACTGTAAATAAAAAATTTATGGTTTTATAACAAAATTGTGAAAGGATTCTGAAAATAAAGTTTCCTATGTGTTTTATCTAGACTAGTGATGATTTAAGATTTTTTTTGGATTATAATGGTAATCTAGTTGGGAATTTATTTTGCTTCATGTTTTTTGGTCTTTATTAAGGAATATACCCTGAGGGAGGGGGTGAATTAGGGTATGAAAATTTGATTCTTTTTATCTTGTTCTATCAACTTGAGGAACACATCAATCTATCCTTTTATCTCTATTTAGAGGAATAAAATAGTAAAAGACGCATATGATTTTACTTGCTTTTCCAACACTTGGATATAACCAAGGAATATTCAAGATATTGTTTTTATGTACTAATCATAATAAAATCTCACTAATTCAATGTTTATAAGTTTAAAGATGAATCACTGAACCTTTTGATTCACTACTATAAACATTTGGAAAGATCACTATTCTCCTACACTAGAGAACTCACTGCTCCCCATTATTTAATTTTCTTCTTCAAATAATGATGATATAAATATTCTCTATAGATGACATTTCTTCTCCAAAATAGATGTATCAAACTTATAGAGAGAAATAAAACTCCACAAAAACCTATATCTTCAACTTTTTATTTCTAGAAGATTTTTATAATCACTTTCTTACATTATAAAGATATCTGGAATTACCTTCAATCTTCCTTGGTGATCTTTTTATTATTCTCTCTTTAATGGGATTTTTTTTCCATTCCCATGAATGTTTTAAGTTAAGTCCTTTAAAAACAACAAATAATCACCCATCAATCAATTGTTAAAACTTCCGTAAAAAGTTCTAAAAGTCACATTGTGTATTTTTAATATTTTCTAAATCTAATTCCATAATGGATTAAAAAATAATGAGTTCACAAAAATTTGGTCATTTTACCTAAACACACCCATTCCCATTCCCATAGACTTCTTTTGTAGGTCGTTTTACACAGTAAGACTTCCTCTAAACCACAACCTCCAACACACCCTGACATGGTCTTAGAGTGACTCCTCATGTTTCATAAATGGACACTACAAAACATATGGATTATACCAACAGAAATTTATTGACAGATAATATATCTGTTAGTAAAAATGAGCATTTCCAACAGATATTAAGTTTTATTGTTATTAATTTTTAATACCAACACTTATTTTTATCAACAGATATATCTATTGATATTGATCATTCAATACCAACAATTATTTTACCATCAGTTAAATCTATCGATTTATCATACTAATACCAATTTGTTTTATTAAGATGTGAATCTATTAGTAATTATAACTATTACCAACTAATCATTTACCATCAATAAAAATTGTTACAATTAACCATTTAATAACAACATAAATTTTATTAGTAAAAAATTAAGAGAACCCAACTTTTTTATTATATTAGTATTTTTACAACCAAAGTAAATATCGATTTTTTGAGGTCTTATTAAAAATATCTCATTAACATATTTTATTTTTCAATTTTCTAATATCAATTGTTTTTATATTTGTTAATGTTGTTCATTTGATAATCATTTAAATAATTTTTATAAAATGAAATTTAAATCATTATGATATTTGATATATTTACATATATGTTTGTTATTCTCTACATACTTAGTAATTTAATATTCATATTTAAAATTAATAAACATAATAAAATAGTCAAAATAAATTGAAAAAATTAATAATTTAAATTTAATAAATAAAGAACATAACAATAAATTGATTAATATTATTTTAATAATAATTTATATTCAGGTATTGAAATTCTATTTTATATTAAAAGAAAATTAATAATTTTTATAAAATTTTATACCATTCATATATATATTTAATTTAAAAAACTAATTAAAATTTGATATTTTATTTATTTTATTTTATTTTTCAAATCATTAACAATCCCCAACCCTAATTCACATCTCCAATGTGCGATCCACCCCACCCATTCCTCCTCCGGCGACCCGCAGTATCGATGCCCTCCATTGACGCTGACACCACCTCCTCCTTCCTGATCCCCCGCCTCCTCCATGACTACCACTCCCCTCGTCGCCCTTCGCCGCATCCTCCACCACTGTCCATATATGGGACCCACATCCTTCATGACCCCCACCACCTCCATCCACGGCCCTCCGCCTCTGCCACCATTCTCCTTCACCATGACCCTCCACACCCACCACACTCTTTCAACGACCATCATATCATCCCCACCGGAAGACCTCCTCCCTCCCTAGCCTTCCTTGCTCGACCCCCGCCATCCCTAACCTTCCCTGATCAACCCCCGCCATCCCCGGCCTTCCCGACCTGGCCTTCCCCATGTGAGGTATGCCTTAATCTTCCTTTGGTTTGAAATATGGATTTTTTTTAGTTTTCTCACTAACATATATTGGTGCCTCATATATGTGTGCAATCTAAGTAGAATCTAGGGATGTTTCTAAGTAGAATTCGGATGAGTTTCTTACAGTATGAAATCTGGAATCTATGAATTTTGTGTGAAATATGGAATCTATGTATTGTGTGTGAAATTACAAGGAGTTGATGTGCTATCAAGATGAGTTTCTTTTCATTCGACAAGCATTCACCTGACCTACAAAGGTGGGCATTTTGTTCCAAATTACAAGGAGTCGATACGCTTTCAGGAATCCTCCACTTGTTTCACCGTAGAGTTTCTGTGAATGTTTTAATTGCCTATTCTTGGTTAAATATACATTTTATATCAGTTTATTTACTTGAATACATATTTTTCATACCCTGAGTGTTAGGTGTAAGGGGTTTTGCATCCGGTGATCCTTCTTCGGGTGTATGAGTATTTTCAAGCAGAATAATTTGGATTCACGTGGAATTTGACAACTTATTTGCTATAATTTTATTATTTTATGTATCAAAACCCAAAAATCTTATAACATGGCAGTGGAATTCATGATATTGATGATGGAAGGCCAGATCTTGGGTAGCTTAGAAGACATTATCAAGATTCTGGGTGTTTCTAGGTGGGGTTGAACTACGTGGAAAATTTTCTAAGGTTAACCCTGGATCGTTATTTCATTCTATCATTTATTTTGTCTCTACCTAGTATTTCCTTCAACGCCTGCCCATACCCCTACCCCTAAGGTTGGTTGTCATCTCCCTTTCTCCATATCAGTTCATCTTTAACCTGTATAACCCTTGCACTAATGTCTATTGTAATGGTGTGTGAAATCTATTTCTAGGAAGAGTGTGACTCAAAATTCTGCTGTTCTTGTGAAAACAACAACAAATACTAGTAATGTATCATATTATGGTGTTTTGAATAAAATTATTGAGTTGAGTTATCTAGTTAGAATCATTGTTATTTTATTTCAGTGTGATTTGGGTAAATCCTATTAAATGTGTCAAAGAAGATGTGTTTGGATTCACTCTTGTCAGTCTTAAGGGGATTATGAAAATAAATGAGCTCTTTGTGCTTGCATCTCAATATTTACAGGTCTTTTATATAAAAAAATATAAAGAGAAAAATTAACATGTTGTTGTCATTACTATACCAATATATTTATTTGAAATGGAAGAAGATATCATACAAGAAGTGTATGACTTTCAAACTAACAGCGCAACTAATGCTAATGAGACATATTTTTTTTAGAGGATACGTCCTACAATTGATTTTTTTTGAAATCCATTAATCCATTTTGAGAATAACTCTTATGTTTTGGCGAGTCAGATTTTCTATTTGTAGCTTTCCATCTAAAGTCTTTTGCGTGTCTCTATTTTTTTTATGTGTCCTTTGTGACATGATTTTTTTAATGGCTCAATGTTTATATATTTTTATGAATTAGAAAATGGTAAATAAATCATCATTTCATAAGTCATTTATTGAGCCTTTTATTTCACTTTTATAAATGCATATAATAGAATGAATGCATGTGAAAGACTATACTTTACATAGGGCAGTTTTTTCAGTGACTTTATATTTTATATCATGAATGAAAATGGATCCTTTTGCTCAAATAATTGAGATCTTGGAATCTATAAATTGGACTTAGGATTCCTTCATTTCAATTCATCACTTTTTGTTTCATATTTCTATTTCTTTTCAATGGAGGACATCAACATAAGGGTGTTGAAGTGATGAATCACCGAGTATCATGACACTAGAAATGCCTCCCACCATCACCCATGTCTCAATCAAATGTTATAGCGACAAGTAGAGGTTCATCACCGATGAAATGTCATGAATTGATAAAGGATAAATCCCTTCCCATATATTTTAATTCCCGGAGATCTATGTTGATACAATGAACTTTGATCCCAATTTCCTATTGGAATAAGGGGGTTTGGAAGGGTGTACAAATGGTACATCCAGAGTAGCAAAAAGGTTCACTTTCTCACAGTTATTTTACTTTCTTTTCTATTTTGATTATTATTATTTTGTAAAATGTTTCTTAGTATGTGGTTTGAAGCTACTTGACAATATTGGATTGCAGGTTAACAAAAAATATATGGTGGAGGTCCTCATGGTGAACCTTCTTCACCATACCAACCTCCTAATATTGGTAGGTTTTTATATTGATAGAGATCTGAGGATTATTTTCTATGAATAAATAGTTCTCTATAGGATCATCTTCTCGGTATGTATATTCATTTTGCGTTCATAAATCACCTAAAAACTGATTCTTTAAACAATGCCTTACTGAAGAAACTTTTCCTTAACATGAAGCCCATTGGATTAGAATGCCAAGATAAAAATATCTAATGGGGTAACAAGCTAACTTGAATACTTGCATGAGAAGGAAAACCTCCAAGTAATATACCATAATTTCAAAGCATTGATCATATTTTTGGATGATGAATTCAATCTAAATCTCTCTTATTTCAGGTTTCCTAATATCGTTCCAACTAGGGATAAGACCCATGTTTCCACAATGAAAATGGGGACCTTTGAATCTTATGCTCCTGAGTATGAACTGACTGGTCAATTGAATACAAAATCTAATGTGTATAAATTTAGTGTCATGTTTTGGAGATAATTGATGGAAGGAGGTTTGTTGATAATATTGGGCCCACTGATGAGCAAAATCTGATCCTATAAGTTATTATTTCAAACCTAATTTCAAGTATAATTTTTTTTATAAATCAAAGAATATGATACAACATTTCAATTTTGGTTTTTAATTTTGTAATTTTATTAGATTTGTACATGGTATCCAACATTTCATGTCCTAAACTTATGAAAGTTTTGGTCTTTATGATATTGGTAGATTTATTACTTGACATTTCGAGACCTTATGTTTCATCTTCAATTGAATATCAATTCCATTTATGATGGAGATGATATAACATGTTCATCATTGGTTTAATCTAGATCCCAATTATATTCATACAATTTGATAATTTCCTTCTAGACCATATTTGTAACTATATCCTTAGCGCCTAAGGTTTTCATTACACTTAATGGTTCTCTAACTATTGAATTAGGTGTCATTATCAATTAGAATGTAATGTCATTATAAATTGAAAGTAGCGTTACTTGATTACAGAATTTTATGCAGTGTTATAAGATTATAAAATTTTGAGTTATGTGTCACTCTTAATTGAAATTAGTGTCATGCTCAATGGTTTGTGTTCATAGGTTATGTGTCACTCTTAATTGAAATTAGTGATTGTGATTTTTTTGTTTCAGGTTTATCCTCATGGACCTGATATTGGAGATGAAAGGAACATTATGGCGGGGGAGGGGGTTTCGGGAGCCCAACCTATAGTTGCAACACTCCATTTATTTTGTTATTCATTTGTTTTAGAAGAGGTCACAGAGTATGAGACTATGAAACCAATGAAACCTTGTATAGAGGACCACTTGGAGAAGATTCACAAGATTAGGATCACACTTTCCTCAAAAAATGTCAAGAACCTCGAAAAAGGTATTCTATTGTTTCCTTTCAATGATTTCCTGTTTGATTTTCTATATTGATTATTAATTATATTTTGATAAAATACTGAATCTTTTATTCTTGTTCTAATTTTTGTCTTTATCATGGTTTGGGATGGGTATTTTTTCAATTAATTAGATCTTTCTTCACTTAAAAAAATCAGTTGTCATTAGTTTTGATTTTACATTAACTCAACATGATTTCTTTCTGTCCTTGTATACTGGCTCTCCACATGTACGAAGTTTAAGTGGAAGAAAATTAACCACTTTAAATTCTGTTTGAAATTAAATTTGTTCAAATACAAGTTCCAGAAATGAGGACTAGATTCAATCATTTGAGAAAAGTTATATGATTAAAATGAAAAAATGGATTCAGTAATATGTAAAAGTATTCTATTCCTTGGACCCAATGATTTATTATTTCTATTATTTCAGAAGTGACTTTTTTCTATGTTTTTATGTTGTTTTCAGTGTGGTAATATAGTTCGTGGTTCCAAGTCCAAGCATCTGAAAGTTAAGGGACCTGTTAGAATCCCTACCAAGGTCCTTCACATAACTACCATGAAGTCCTTTTATGGAGAAGGCCTTTTATAATTTCTTCCTTGATCACTTCCTAATTTTACCTCAAATTCATGAAAATTTGATGCATTGTCTCAAATCAGACATTCAACATTATGTTTTGGAATTTTAAGTCAGTGAATTATTTTAATATCATTGTTGTGAATGTAAGTGATGGTTCAAGCAGGTTATGTCTTCATTGCAATCCAAGAGTAGAGTTTTTCTGTGATCCAACAGGTTATATGTGGGTTTATATTCATATTGAAACATAACTCATATTGGAGCTTGTTTGATATCTTGATATTCTCTACTATATTTCTTTTATTTTGTATTAAAACTTGCAGGGACCAACACATGGGATCTGTTTGAACTGCATGTCTGTGAGTGATGTACATCTCTCTGGATGTGGTGAAGCAAATCAGGTCCATCACAATCGAGTCTGGGGTGGAGGTTGATGTCTCCATTGCTGATACTTTGATACTTTGATACTTTGAATTTCTTCAGCCTCTGAAACTCCAAAGGTCTGAGTTGCATTCTATAATTTTAGTTTAGAGAAGCTCATTAATTTGGTGTTTGAATTATGTCTCTATTAATATTTTATTTTGGAAAAAATTATTTTTGGGGGTTTCATCTGGTTTGGAAAACATTATATATGGATTAGATTTTACATACCTCTAATGAAATATCAACAAGGATAATGAAAAATGCTTACTATGAAAATCATTTTTTATACCAATGTTCATATTTTGGTTCCAATTCATGTAGATATTTTTCACTGATTTGAGTTGGAGTTGACTCGCTGGTACTGGGGTTTGGATGAGTTGATCACTGGTCCATGGTGTGGAATGGAAGAGATGGAGTTGGCTCGCTGGTCCTAAGGCATGGATAAGTTTCTGGTGATCGTTGGTCCCTAATGTGGCATGTATGGGTGATGTTGGCATGGGGGGAAGGGTGAATTTTGTATTAATGGGTGTGATGGATCCTGTTGGGGGGATGGATTTTGTATTGATTCATTTTGTAATGAATTTAATTATTAATATAATTATTATTTTTATATGTTTGAGCATGTGTTAAATTATTCTTTTATTTAATAATTAAAAACTGTATTATATATGATAATTTAATAAATATAATATGAAATTTTACTAGAAATAAATATTTATAATTTTTATTCAAATGTAATTTATAAATAGATATTATATGTCAGTAATATTATTACCAACATATAATTTTTTTTCCAAAACTTGTTGCTAAACACTTTAACCAACATATCTATTATCTGTTGGTATTATTATAATTACAACAGAATTGTTTTATATTTCACAAAAAACATTTAGCGATAGAGTTTTTACCGACAGTTTAGTGACGGGGACATATATGTTGGTAAAACATTTTACCAACAGAAAACACACTTTTACCAACAGATATTCTCCTATTGGAAAAAGTGAAATATTTTGTAGTGGGATGTCCAATCCTACATGGCTTTCTCTATGATCACAGTGTTACTCCCTATGTTTCACAGGTGGATTCCCAATCCACCACACCCTACTCCATGGCTGTAGCAGACTTGAAAATTTTTTATAGGTGACTTACCAGATCAAAACACCCACCATTGAGTGTGTGGTCAATAAATCGATCTATAATAATATTCAACATGTCCCAGATGAATTCACCATGACATAGTATAATAAATAGTAAAGAACTTCTTTACCAATTTGAACAAAATCTCAAATTAGCCTTTATTCAAAAAACTTTATGTTTTGGGTTAATATCCTCTATTAGTGTTGTCAAAAAACAATTCTAAAAAATTACTAAGAGTATATTTTTACTAATAATATCACCTTTGGGTTTATGAAAAAATTCTAAAAAACAAAAACTTATGAATACTCTAAGTAAGCACAATATCTTTAATATTCAACTTTTAGAGTAAAGTATCAATGATTCACTAATAAAAAAATATAAAACCACATGATCCATGCTTGTTGTGAGAAATAATAATTGAATATAAATATTCTCATGATCACATAATTTGAATCCATGATAATAAAAAATCCATACAAACAAATTCTCCCCTGATTTAACATGAAACACTGTCCCCATTTCAAACATATTTTCACAACTTCTTCTTGAAGATATCTCCCCCCTTTTCAATGAACCCAAAGAGACCACTTATCCAAAAGATTACATGAGAGGGTTAGAAATACAAAAATTAATTGTAAATAATTCCATAGCATACTCTTAAGAGAATATCGAAAGAAGGAGTGGAGTAAGAAATCTTCTACCTAGGTAGATGGATTTGGTTGTACTCTAAGAATTAATCAATTATTTTTAAATTCCACCTTAGGTAGTTCCTTTTTCATTATATTCATAGTTTACTCTTGAGTTGAAACATAATCCAATTTTTATATACATTTATTAACATCAGTATTTATGAAATGATACTTAATCTCAATGTTCTTGGTCCTTGAATGATGTATGATATTTTTGGTATGGTTTATAATACTCGATTTTTCAAACATGATTGAAATCGGATATCCAACTTCAATTCCAATATCTTCAAGATTTTTTTTCATCCAAATAAATTGATTGAAAACTATAGCTACCATAATATAATCATATTTAATGGTTCTTAATGATATTCAACCATGTTTCTTAGTGAATCATGAAATTGAAGGATTAAAAAGATAGAATACACTACCAGATGTTGATTTTCAGTCATTAATCAAACATTCCCAATCTACATCGGAATATCCCAACAAGTACTATTGTGAATTACTATAGTAAAACAACCTATATTACACTATATGATTAATATAGTGATGTATCATTTTTAAATTTGTCATGCGAATTTATTTGGAAAATATTCTATATCATGGATCTTGACATGTATCAAACACATACTCTTTTTGACTAGTGGTTAAGTAGAGTAAACTTCCAACCATTTTTCTATAAAGTGTTACATTGGATTTTTTGTCTTCTTCAAGTTTTGATAATTTTTTTCAGAAATCAGTTGGAGTTTCCATCAATCTCTAATTTTCCATTTAAAATTTATTCTACACCACCATGGTATTTTTTTGAGAGATTAAGATATCATCCTTTCTTTGAATCACCGATAATCCAAGGAAAAATGATAATTCACTAATAAGAGATCTATAAAATTTATACCTCATAAGATATGAAAATTTATTAAATTTTATGTCATCTAAGCCTATAATTATATCATCATCCACATATATAAGCACTGCCATCAATTTCTCTTTTTCTTTCTTGATATAGTGGTTGTGATCAACCCTTCCCTTTGAAATCTGCATTTCTTCAGATATTGGTCCATCATTGAGTACCATTATCTTGGTGCTTTATTTGTATCATACATGGAATTATTCAAATGATATATTTTATGTTCATTATTATTAGTGAGAAATAAATAAGGATTCTATATGTAAACATCCTTTCCAAGGAACCCATTAAGAAAGGATGATTTTCCATCCGTTTGGTTCACCATTAATCCTTTCTTGACCGCCATGGATAAGAATAATAATATTATTTTAATTCATTCCACTGGTGTGAATGTTTCATCCACATAAATAACTTGAATATAGGAGTACCTTTTACATAAAATTCATGCTTTATTCCTAGTAACTTTTCTTTCATGATTTAATTTATTTTGAAACACCCATTTGGTCTTGATGAAATTCTTGCGATGTGGCCTTTGAAAAACTTTCCCATATCTTGTCATTTTATATTTGGTCAAGCTCATTATGAATATAATTGAGTCAAATTTTATTCTAAGAAGATTATTCAAAATATTTTGGTTCAACCAGATATGGGAGAGACACCTGCTACTGATCCTTCATCATTATTGTTGAACGAGGGCTGATTGATCTCAAATAATTATATTTTCATGGATTTCATACATTCTCAATAATATAATTGAATTTATTGTTCTAGATGTGTTTTATTATTCATTAATTATTTTATAAGATTTATCTAAAATGTTTTTAAACCCATTGGTACATACACTTCTTCATTAATTTCATCTCCAAAAAATGGATATTTTTCATGTGAAACCCACTCACCAAAATTTGAACTCTATTCAAGTGTTATTATAACATTATGATTTTCAAAAACAACAACATAATTAATTTAAATCAAATTTCCATTAATTTTATTGAATCATTGATATGATATAATCTTTTAATAATACCCAATAAATATTCCTTCATTATAATGAGCTTAAAAATTTCTATTTATTTATTTATTAATAATGTAAAACTTACTTTGAAACTCCTAAAAGTATTTAAGTGTAGGATTCATTCCATACCAGATTTCATATGGTGTTTTTTATTTATTGGAACTTAATAAGGATATATTAGAGATATATACTACTTATTCAACGACCACTTTCCAATATTTATCCAGTAATCCTTTATCAATAGGCATTGTCTAACCCATATTGTTGATAATTCGTTTTATTCTCTCAATAAAAATATTTTATTGAGGTGTTCTCATAGATGAAACCTTATGATAAATGCCATGGTTTTCCAAAAATTCTTCCTCTTAGTGGATAGAAAATTCTATACCATTATCAGTGAGAATATTTTGAATGTTCACACAACGAATATTTTCATCCAAACTCTGATATTTTTTGATACATTTAAACACCTAAAATTTGTGAGTTACCATCATTATACATTACATTCAATTAAAATCATCAACAAACAAGATGTTATACCTTTTTTTCTATGTATTTATCTGTTATTGGACTACAAAAATACACATGCATGATTTCAATAAGTTTCGATGACTTACAGTTATTTAATTTATAACATTTATAAACAATCTTCTATTTTTGAAAATAATCACATGTGTGAGTGTGATTACATCTAAACTTTGAGAAGTATCAATATATAACAACTTTCAATAGGTTTCCATGTATTTTTTCATCGAATGGAAAATTCGTTTGTGTTATATTTTGTTCTCATCATCATGGGACACCATACACAAATTCTATTCACCAAAAAGGTAAAGATTACCTTTTGTTCATATTACTTGTAGAATAAATGAACCATATCCTTCTATAACTATGTATACCTTTTTATTGAACTACAAAATATTCCCTAAGTAAGATAATTAACTAACACTAATATGATTATGACTAAATACATCAACTTAGATCACATTCATTTTCAGGATATATTTACCACCAACTTTAGTTTTCATAGATTCAATGATATTGAAACACTCATAATGGAAAAAACCATCTTTATTATATTTTATTCCCATGATGAGATCTTAATTTTTGTCCATGTGATATCTTTATCCACTATCCAAAATCCACAAACTTTATTTTTTTTGTTTCTCTCAAAGAAATATCATCCACATTATCCATCTTAGACACCCATTTATTCACCCAAAATTTATGGTCTATCTCTATTGATGATGGATGAAATTGCATTTCTTTTGACTCTAATGAGTCTTTTTAAACTTTAAATACTAATAATATATTTTGAAATTTCAATTTGTTATATGAAGGTTCCAACTATTGTTTACCACCCTTCTAATATTCTCTTAGCACCATATTCTTTATTCTTGATGGACAATAGATAGATTTGTCTTCATAACCTTAAAAATAGAATAAATAGCCATTAAAATCACATGGAAAAGTAGAAATCCCTATATCCTATTTTTATGAGTCTAATTATTATAAATATATCTTAGCAATAGAACATGCATATTGGATGTGTCCCATATTTCCACAATAAAAATATCCGACTCTTGAAATATTCTTCTCAGTGTCTACAACTCAAAAATTACCTTGTTGAGTGTTTTAAAGATCCAATTTCCTTCAAGGTTATGATTATTGATTATTAACACTAACCATGACTATCTTTTTCATGTATTCATTCTCTATAAAGGATTTTATTTTTCCTTTTAAGCGTTGTGCTTATATAATGAGAATAAGTTGCTCAATAAATTGCTTAGAAAATTTTATATCCTTGATATGAGAAACATTCTTTGAACTTATTGGTTTTATACTAGGTGTGGGGAGCCTCACTTGATCCTCACATTTACTTTTCAATTTAATGAATTATTCTTATAGATCTTCAATTATCTTAGATTTTTCTTTCACTGATTTTGATATCACATCAATGATTCAGGCCCACTCTTAAGAATTTAGTTTCAACTCAAATACTTTATTTAAACTTGCTGAATTTATATATTTGAGATTTTCAGTTTCATATTTTAATTATTATATCTATTATTATTATTATTATTATTATTATTATTATTATTATTATTATTATATATATATATATAGTTTAGAGTTATGAACAACTACACCAATATTCTTTGTCTTGGCACTTAAAACATCAATTTATTCATGGGCTACCTCTAGTTCAACCTAAAGATCAACTCTATCATCAAAATCATTTTTGACATCACAATAATTATATTGTGTAAGGACTACTAGTTCATCTTCATCAAGATCCTTATAATCATGAACCTCTTCAACATCACTTTCATCAGAGTTCAAATAATTTTGTGAGATAATTTTTTTCTTTTGGAAACACTTTTTTCCCCTTAAAATCATCCTCATCATCATTTTGAAATTTCATGGGAAATTTATCCACAAGATGTCCCATATTTTCATATTTGAATTAAGTAACTAAAATCTCACCTATAATCTTTCCTTTTCCTCTTATAAGGCTTGAGGAAATAAAGGACATAATCTCATCAATTGTTTCTTATTCTTCTTCTTCTTATTCTGAAACTTCCTTCACCACAAGTTTATTTATAGCTTTAAAATCAACATTATGATAAATTTCCTTCTCCTTGGACTCATTTTCTTCATTTATCATTTTATATGAAATTAGAGTGGTATAAAAGATATCCAGAGATATTTCCCTCGAGTATTTGTATTATAGAACTAGAATATTTTCTTTGAAGTGAGGAGGAATTATTCTCATGATTCTCTTCATATCATTCTCATCTTTAAGATCCTCAATAAGAATTCTCATGTCTTCAACAAGAGAATTTAGTCGATCAGAAAATGCATCAACCATATAACTAGTAATCATTCTCAAGTACTCATATTTATTCCATAGAACCTATAACTTGGCCACATGAACCTTTAAATATCCTTTATAGACATTCATAATTTTTCTCACATAACATGATTGGTTTTACAAGAAATTACCTTTTTTTAAATGGGATTTTTTAGTGTAATTTCTAAGGCATTAATTTCCTTTTCATCCACATCCAATTATCTATGATCAGTCTGTAATAAAGACCTATTATCCGTTATCATATAAATACCATATTTGGAAGCTAAATAAATTTCTATTCCCAAATATTTACAATAGTGTTTCATACGGATCTTCCATAATTGAAAATTATTACCTTCAAAGATAATAATAATTTTTTAGTTGACAATTATTTCCATTATTTTTGTAGAAAGATAAATTCAGCCCAAAAACCAACCCTTTTATACTAAGTTTTGGTCCTTTAATGAGGAATATACCATGGGGGGGGGGGGGGGGAGGGGTGAATCATGGTATAGAAATATGATCCTTGATTTTTGATATCATTCTCCCAATTTGAGGAACACTTCAATATCTCTCTTTCTATCTCTTTAAAGTGAATAAAATAATAAATGAAATTGATAATTTTACATTGTTCATCCCCACTATATTACATCCAAGGAGAAAACATGGAAATGTTCCTTTTTATAATCATAATAAAATCTCACTGATTAAATTTTTACAAGTTTGTAATGGTCTCAATGACCTTTTTGGTTTACTACCATGAATGTTTAGAAAGCTCACCACTTTCCTACACCAAGGAACTAACTATTCCTCATGATTAAATCTTATTTATCAAATAATTATGATACTTCTTTTACCATAGATGGTGTTTCTTATTCAGTATAGTTTTTTGAACATCTAGAGAGAAACAGAACTCCTATAATACCTCTATCTTTGACTTTCTCTTTCCATAAGAGATCTAGAATCATCATCTTAATTTCTAAAGAGATCTGTAATTTTTTTTATCTTCCTCTATGATCTATATATATTTTATCCTTGAACCAAAACCCCTTTAAATACTATCATTAATGTTAATTTTTTCCATTCCCATGAATTCATGAAGTTAAGGCCTTAAAAACCAACAAAAAACAACCCATCAATCAATAGTTACAACTACCATAAAATCCCTAAAATCCACAACTTGTATTTCCCAGAATTTATAAATATAACATTAAAATGGAGTGAAACACAACAAGTTTATTAAACCTTATATGTTTTTACTTAACACACTAAGCACTGTGTATATATAGATCTTCTGTAGGTCATTTTTTTCATTCATACTTCCTTAGAACAAAAACCTCCAACACACTTCAACATGGAAATTGTGTGACTCATTATGTTTCACAAGTGGATGCATAATCCACCACACCCTTCTATATGGTCATAGAGTTAATCCACATATTTTATAGGTGGATTACCAATCCACCACTCCCTACTCAAAAATCATAGTGGACTTAGATATTTTGTGTAGGTGACTTCCCTAATCAACTAATCCACTACTGAAGGTGTTGTCACCAACTCCATTTTTAATCATATTTTACAAAGCCTAATTTAATTCACTAAGGTATGGTCTAGTTCATGGTGAATAAATTATTCATAAATTTTAAAAAAAAATCTCAAATTATCCTTTTTTTCAAATAATATCGTCTTTTAGGAAAGCATACTCCATTAGAGTTGTTAACAAACACATTCAAAAAATGATTAACAGGTGATTTTTTATAATAATAATGATGATGTGATTTGGATTTTTTTGGTTTATATTTATGTTTTGGTTTGGTTTGTGAGACAAGGAATAATTTAGTTTTTTATTTGTGTTATCTAGAGTATCCATCATAGAGAGGCTTTATAGCATAATAGGAAGTTCGTTTATTAGGATAATATTTAGAGTAGTTCTCTTTATAAATTAAGAGTGATTCCCTTAAGTGTTTACTCTACCTAGACTCAAGATAAAGAGGTTTATCTATGTTCCTTATGACACTTGGACACTAGACATGTTTTCATAAATTCTAAACTGCCTTATTTCAATTTTTACCAAGGATTACTTAAGGCGATGGAGTTGATGGAGATGATAGAGAAGCTTTAAATTTCTCAAAACTCAAAATGTTTCAAGGTTTAAGGATTTAGTTTCTTAGAAAGAAGGACCCAATTGGGTATGGCAGGAGACGGTGCCCCCCCTTCTTAGCTGTATAAGGGCATGAACCTTCATCAAGGTGAATTATTAGTAAATCCTCATAATCTAATTAGTAATGAATTCTTAAAGGATCATTACCTTGATAACTTCATTCACCAAGACCTTAGAGATATATTATGTGAGTTTGGATTAAAATATTGTAAATAATTGGTTATAAATGTCATCTTAGTAGAGGATGATTAGATAAAATAATCAATGGAATATGATGCATCTGATTCAGTTTTCTTAAATGGGGGTGTTTCTTTTGGTGAGATAAAGGAGTTGGATGAAAATGAGTTAGAATGGTAGGTTGAGTGATGAAAACCTTATTATAATGAGAAGTGAAATAAGAATATCATGTTATTTCAATGTGAATATCTTTGGAAATCTAAATCCTCTTACATGAATACTCCAAGGGATTCTCATCAGTACAACTGCCTATGGTATTTTCATATGTTTTGTAAGTTGAGGTGTCAAAAGAGGAGTACTAAGGTAAATATTTTTTTAGGATGATATTTTCTTTTTTATTTTAATTGGTTTGATTTAGGAATATTTTTTTGGCTCTTAATGAGGTTTTATGAACTTCTCATTTATGGGTCTTAAAGTTGGTGCATGCCTTGTTGATTAGGTTATTTTTTGTTGAGGTTGTTGTGTTTTATTATGTTTTAGCTATATTGAGGTTGTATTTGTGTTGGTTGGGCATGTGATGAGGTTTGGGTGTACATAGAAGAAACTAGGACATCGTGGCCTTTGTGCAATGGAATACTTGATAGTGTTGTTCTTAGTTTTTATGGGTTCACCATGAGGCAACATATCATGGTTTAGGTCTTAGTCTACCTTCTTATGAAGACCCAAGGTTTGATTCCAATTAATTATTTTTAGGAATTTCATAGATTTTTTCCCTCTTCATCTTGAGGTTAGAAATATTTTTTGTTTTGGGGAAGAAAATTCATTTTATGAATGTTTTGATGTCTGTGTGGAAGTATTTTTCTTTAGGACATGGAATTAATTTTTTTAAGTGGTTATTCATGATTGGTGATCTTATACTATCCTTTGGGTTCTTAGTGATGTTTTAATTGGTGATTTTTCATATTGAATCACCATGTAAAAATATTTCTAAATTATGGAGAGACCTTTGCTAGGTGTGTAGATCTATTAGGAATTGTTTAGAAATATTGGTGTTATTTGAGGATTATTTTAGTCATTTTTTGAGAGGGTGAATTTTGTTTGGTATTTTCGTTCTCTTAGGAACTCCATAGTTATTTATCTAGCCATACCACATCTTATAGTAATTTGGTGATGGGATTTTCAATTTTTTACTTCATATGATAAAAAGAAATTTATAGGGGTATAAAGTGGTATAACAGGGAGATGGAAAATCTTTTTTTTTATTGTTATTTTAATTTTTTTTTGTATTTTAAATTTTAGGAGATAAAGGGCTTGAGATTTTAATTTTTATGGGGTTTTATTCTATTTCATAGTTTAGGGTGCACGATTTAGACTAAACCATGTAGATACCCTTGTACAAGGAGTTTTCCAGTTAAATTTGTATGTGCACGATTTAGTGTGCAAGAGTAGTGAATGATTTGGAATAAAACATACAAGTATTAATGAAAACCATGTGAGGTATTTTTTGTGTGAGGTTTCTAGAACATAGATTTCTCATGGTTTGGAGAAATTGTTTGAAAAGTATGTGAAGGTATTATAGAAGGCTATAGATCTATTTTTCATATTTGAAACTGGGTTGGATAACCATGTGACCAAACCAAGTGAGTATGTAATGAGTCTTCAGTGTAAGAAACATAGTTAGCACATGGTTTACCAAAATTTGCAACCTAACTGTGTGAACTATCCAGTTTTAATAAAACTAAAATTTATAAAATTCCCATGTCGATTTTAATGGGTTTTGGTCCCCTCTCCTCCTTTACTCATTCAACAAAACCCCAGTGGTCACCAAGGGAGTTCTACCTCCCTTTCTCTATGAATTTCAAGCACCATTATTAAAATTTTCTAGAGGAAACCCTAAGTAATCCATTTTTCTCTTGTTTCCTACCATATCATTCCCCCACAACCATTTATTTTTGGGTTTTTGTTCTCCCATGGAACCCTAGGAGATTCTATACCCAGGATTAGTGTTTAGGTTTGTTCTAACTCCAAAGTTTGGGTGTCTAGGGATTGTAGAGGTAATAATATTACTTTTTGGAGCCTTATCCATTGAATGAAACTTGTTACAGGTTGTCCTGAGTGGATTCCACTCGTTTTTAGTTAGGTGTTTTTTTGAAATCCCTTTATTTGGAATTTCACTTTGTGCTCAAATCTTAAAAATGAATTATTTATCAAATTATAATTATATGTGAAAGTTCTATAGGGTTTTATACATGTTATAAAGTAATTTATCATTTTGAATATAGGTTCATAAAAGTTTTTCTTTTTTTGAAAGGAATGTTTTGATTTCCAAGTTCTAAAGAAACATTTTGTTGGGTTTTTTAAATGGGGTTTGATTTGAAAAGAGATTCAGCCATGTTTGGACCATAGAATAATTATAAATAATGATGTTTTATAATTTTTTAAAGGTTTTATAAAAAGGAAATTTGAATCCATAATGAATTTCTAGTATGGTTTAAGATGAATTATTTTTAGAAGATTCTCTAGAAGTATAATTAAAATAGTTACCAAGGACCCAATATCCAATGTCAATTTCCAATAATGATTCATTTGGATCTTTAAATGGTTTCTCAAACTATGTGGGTGTGTATTATCATCTTTATCCTATTTTTTGTGTTTGATATATATGTTTAACCCAAGGGGGATCTTGATTATTATAGTGATATGGGTTATGTGAAAAGTGGTTGTTTATTGCAAGGGTGTTGGTGGTGAGGTGAGAATTGATTTAAAGGTTTTAAATATTCTTCTACATGATTCTTCTATGATTTGATTTATTGCTAACCTATGATTTTTTTCATGGAAACCTTAGGTAAATAGAGTGGTCAATATTTATACAATAATAGTTGGTAAACAATCCATTTTTCCTATCTAATATGAGATAGGTCTAGGTGTGTGTATGTGTGTGTGTGGGGGGGGGGGGGGGTGTTGTCCTAACGATACTGGTCTGGGATAATCAGGTGGATTGTGTGTTTAGGATGAAACAAATGTCGACAATTGGTCCTATAGATTTGGTAAAGTGTAGGACTATTTAACCTTAGGAATTAATGTGTTTCCCATGATATTATTTAAAACGACATAAGGGACTTCTATACTTTATTTCATTTTTTCACCTAGCTCGATTGACTCATAGGGTACCTTAGTGTGTGTGTGACTTTGGCCTTTAATTATTATGAGGTGCCATATTGAGTGTGTTTGTTCTATTTTAATATGATATATTGTTTTCTTAAAAATGGTTTACTCATAAATGTGTTTTAAGTTGGATGATTTATAAAATAAGGGTTTAAAGAACTTTTTGTCAATTGATTTGTTTCATTTGAGATTAATAGAAGAAAATAGATTGAATTTAGAAAAAAAGGTAACTATATGTTCTTTATTTTATTATGATTATATAAAAAAACCTCTAAAGTTCATTTTAAATAAGAATATATAAAATCTAATTTGGAAGGAATTTCACAAACTCTTTATTGGGATCCTATAAGGGTTGGTTTTTTCTCACACCCTACATACACCATTGGTGTATATAGTTATCCCATTTCTCTTTTCAGTGTTCCTATTACTATCCTTGTCTTTCTACTTCTAGTGTGTGAGTTAGTATAGTAATGTCTGGAATAGGCCTTGTGAGTGACTAAGGGTCACATGGAGAAGGTGGTTTTGTTATGATTTTGTTTCATTCTTAGGTTATAGTGTACTGTATTTCCATTTTTTACATGGATTCTATTTCTATTTTTATCTTATATATGTGACACTGGTTAAATTTTATCATTCATACTATATGATGTATTTTTTAAAAAGTTATTATGATTGGATATGTTTTTTATTACTTGAGGTTAAAATAATTCTCATTGGATGTTATATTGATACTATCATATTACTTTCCAGCCCATGAGGATTAGAAATTCTTTTTTAGGCCTTTACATGGGTTAGATCAGGTGACCGGTTCATGGATAACCCTGGATATTTCATGAAAACAGCTGCTTCCCACTATGATCAACAATCTACACTATATTATCTATAAAACAAGCATATGACTCAAGCAATACATCATCACATTAAATAACATGAGATGGTTCCAGTTTATATTTCCTCAGCCGATATATATATATAAACAATTCACATAAATATAATTTATAATTAAAACCAATAGAAAGAAACCCAATGATCCTCTATATAATTTCAAATGGTCTGAAAAACCATGAAGATTACTTCCCCCACCTTCTGATTCTCTAATGTCCTAACAAATGTGAAACTCAAAAAAGTCATGGTCTCCAACTTAAAACTTATAGGTATGAAACCTATAATTATAATTAGACTTATACCTACTAAAAGTTATAAAAAACCTTTTATTAATCATATACACATGATATTACATCTCTTTTACTATACTTGGCCTAATAAAGGTTTCTTCACTAGCTTCCACATAATATAAAGGATCCTAGCATGGTCTTTTATACAAAGCTACAAACAAAACCATCTGGATACATGTCTGGTATTTATTATTATATATAAAATATAATAAGGCCACATAATACTTACATGTCCCAAAAAAATCTATAATATATACATGGAGTATATCCTAAATAATCTAAGCATTATTCTCGAATTTTCCATCCATCCATTGACGATAAGTTATACATAGATTTACTTGAGAACCAAGACCCTCTACAAGACATTCCAAAACTTTGATGTGAAATCATATTAGGATCATAAATTATTTTACTAAGTATATTGTGAATCCTCAAAACATTTTTGGTATATATATTTCCAAGATCCTTAGTGGAACGAGTCTCTTTGATTAGTATAAAATGAGAAACTTCAGTCAAATGATCAATGATAACCCAAACTGCATCATTTTCTTTCACGACCTTAGAAAATTTATTACAAAATACATTGTGAAATTATTCCACTTCTATTATATAATGGAAAAACATTGAATCTCACATGTTGGCCTTTTATGTTTAACTTTCACATATTGATAGGTGAAATATCTCAAGATAGAACTTTCATATCCTACTTCATACCCAGCCACCAAAAGTGTTGGGGAACACTATAGTATATTTTGGTTAAAATATGATGAATTAACCACTTATAAATTTGATAATCCCTCATAAACTCTTCCCAATAATCCAAAAAACAATAAATACTTCCATAAAAATGTAGAGAAGAATAATCACCAACTAGAAAATTGAGCACCTACACCCCACTATATAACCCTCCTTTATAATCCTGGAACATAGAATGAAAAATTTAATCCTCCTTAATTAAATACACTAAAGATAATTTAATGTTTAAAGTAACTAAAACAATACATAAGTCCTATTAAAAAACATCAAGATGAAACTTTGAGAATATATTCATAATCTACTATTCCTCCTTTGATTCCTATACAATATCCACTTGATACATTCTACTCAAAGAATCCATGAAAATATTACTTTTTTTGGAAGTATATATCATTAAAAAATTTAATTACTAAATATATTCAACATATATCCCCTATAATAGATTCAAATTCTTGAAATAAAGTATATACTTTAAACTCTTATAATCATTGAACACCACAAGTTTCTCATAGAACAAATAATACGACCATCTTTTAAGAGTATGAACAAAAAAACCAACTCAAGGTCATGAGTGGGGTAGTTATATCTACAAGGATTAAGCTTCCAAGAATCATATAAAACTACTCAAACATATTTCATCAATACACACTCTAATCCCACACTAAAGGAATCATAATAAACCTCATATCTCTTCCCATGATTTGGAAAAGTAAGAATGTGTGATATTATTAACTGCCTCTCCAACTATTGAAACATATCCCCCCCTTATCATCACACTATAAATCCACCCCTTTATAGTCAATTATATCATTAGTTCAACTAGTTGAGAGAAATACTATATTAATATGTGATAATAACCTATTAGACATAATAAACCATAGTTGTCAAAGTAATTCCTAAGAATCCCTGAGATATTACTTTAGCCACCTTATTTAGATATAATAATATCTATAATTAAAAAAAAATTCCCATGAAACTTTACCTCATGAATATGTAATTGGAACTTAGACATCTTGGAAAAAAAGTTATGGGCTCAAAATCTATCTAATATAGTGGCTAAAATCTCCCCATACTCCTTAAAGGATCATGAATATATCAATATATCATTATTAAACATGATCATGGAATAAAAAAATAGGGGTTAATAAAACATTTTATCAAATCCATGAACAATTTTTTCATGTTAATTACCCCAAAAAACATCATCGATAATTTATAATGGATATAATAATTCTAAAAATCTATCATAGGAACATACTCATCTCGTACCCTCAACTAATGATAACCAGATCAAATATTTATTTTAGAGAACTATTAGGCTTCTCTAAATGGATCAAAAAAATCATTTATCCATGAAAAAAAACTAAATCTTGATTCTATCCTTTTTTAAACTATAGTAATAAACATATAACCTCAAACTCTCATCATCATTCTTAGTGAAAATCACATGGGCACCGTATGATGATACACACTCTCATATGAACTACTTATATTATAGGTCCTCCAACCAAGTTATCAACTCTATCAACTCAATTGTTCCATATGATAAAGAAGTAGTGATATAGGCTCAATAACTCATTCCAATTCAATCACAAAATATACCTCTTACTCTATATATGATCCCACAAAATCTTTAGGGAAAAAATCTTAATACTGATCTAACATTGATGAAAAAATAACATTGGAAAATCCCTTTTCCAAAATCTGATATATCCTTTGGAATAGATATGTAATCCTCCTCAACATCCCCAAATCATATCCTACCTTATTGCTATGATAATCCCACTCTCTAAAAAAATGAATGGATCATCAAAATATGGATAGAAATTTTACACATATCCTATAAAAATCAATATACACCAAGAAACATGACAAATAGTCCATATCAATAATCACATAAAAACCCCTAATCTTCAATAAAAATAAATCCCATAGATAGACATAATTGTGGAAATCAACTGTACAAGATAATCATATATTTATAGGTTCTTACCTCCTATCCAACAAATTATTCATACATAAAATTCAAGATGAAATCCAAATATCCAACCCAAAATAAAAAACCAGAAAAGAATATATAAAAGAATAAAAATCAAAATAATCAAATAATACACTATATAAGTTAGAGTTAAATATTATCATACCTCTCACCATGGTAAACCCCTCATTGAAATCCACTGGTTACAACTAAACTATAAACAACTACCCATATCTAGTTCCATGGACCTATCCTAACTCCCATACACAATAACCCCTTGCTGAGCCTGCTCTGAAAAACCTTTAATATTACATCATCAAAACTTTATAGGTGATATGAATCTTACACTTTACTATGGTGCACTAGACCTTTCCTGTGATGCCTATGTAGAATTCAAACCATGACCCTTACTCCCCTAAGAACCCCATTGATAGAAACTATTAATACAACACATTTTTCTACACGAGTGACACTCTTTAGGCTAATAAATATAAATAGACCAAGTATTAAATTTATGAACACACTAGAAACACTAAAATTACACCCCACCTCTATAAGAAGGATATGAGGAGGTCTTTCTATAACCTTTCAACCACTACCCATTTGTACAAGAATCATCTCCCTTCCTCTTATTTCCACTAATTGATCCACCCATACCCACTAAAACCTTCTCCTCCTACTCAAGATATTTTTCTACCATAATAGATTTGTTTATAAATTTAGTAAAAGTGAAAAAAATACATGAATCTTTGATCAAATCAATAACTTCATCCCATACATGAACCAAAGGGCCTTATGAATCTTATCACCTACCAGAGTTAGAGAAAACCAAGGCAACTTCATGAACCTGGAGGCATAATAAAGAATGAAAATTTTTACCTTATTCATTTATATAAACTATTACCCCAATCCATCCTTAGTGTCTGAGGATATATGTTCCATAATAAGAGTTCCTAAAAATATTCACATGATAACCCCTAAATCCAATTTAACTATACTAAAATATCATACCAGTATTAGGTTGGTCCATTAAGCATGAAAATAACCATCTTCACCTTCTTTAATTCACGAGTATCAATCAAATTGAAGATCTAATCCATACCCAATAGCCACTCTTTAGATATATAAGGGCTAGAAAGTCCTTTTAAGAAAAGAGGATGTTATTCTTAGAAACCAATATTCAAATCAGACACCATTACTACCTTCTAAGGTGGTATCACATCTATATTTTTAATCAAATTAAATAGGCTCTCAGTGATCTTATTCACCACTTTCGTATTTAACTCACCCACCAAGGGAACATTATTATCTTCCCCTTCCATATTTCCCTCATCATAATGATCCTAATCAACCTACATTCCCCAAGGTTCATCAACCCATCCCTTTAGTTCCATAATTCTGCAAAAGAATTAACACACCCATTAAAATCAAAAATAAAATCTCAATAAATAAAAATATCATGAAAATTTTATTAAAAATGGTCAAAAATTAATTATTCAAACCAAATAATCATATTATATCACCTAATTTCAACTCACAATTTTTTTCTGATTAATTCATTATTAATAATCTATTCTGGAAAACACTAGTTAAGTTATTAACAATTTAATTATTTTCCTAAAATTTTAAATAGATAATTAATCACAAACACATGAACACAAAAATTCATTCCATGTCCTTATATTTCAATATAATTCATGAATACCCCACTACACACCCTAAATAGAGTGACTATCATACCCCAAAATATTTTTGAAAATTAAGAAAATAAAATCCCATGCCTCTCTAATAACTTGGTCTTGTAATATATTTGTGTTGGACACACAGACACATATAGATTATATAGAAATTTATAACACCCATAGTACACTCTAATATATCCCAAATATTGAGTCTCCATAGAATAACTACTCTGGTAAAATTTTAACATCCTTCCTTGGAATGATCGTCCCTCCAAAGTGATACACCATAGGGACTCAAGTGTGATCCTCAATCACTAGATGTTGGTGACTGTCACCTAGGGTCTAAGAATATAATTTTAGGAGATATTTAACCAATAATGTATCATTTCATAAAAAATACCAATGAAAAACTTTCAAACCAAATATACACTGGAATTTTACAATAATGAATTCAATAAGTTATAATTCATCTAAAATATTCCAAAATATTTCATACAACCAATAATGGTTCATTATAAAATCCAAAGTACCAAAAGGATTAAAATATGACTAAAATATTATAACAAACTAAGTGTAGATAACCCATACCTCAAGACGCCAAAAATACACATAAATTTCTCCATAATTTCTGAAAACCCCAAATCTATCATACATAGTCTTTTTTACTTTACCTAAAATATTATGTATATATATATTTTATATGAACATGAGGTGTACACTTACTATAAGTGAGAATATAATCATTAGTAGAAACCACTACAACCCATTTCATCATAAGTATTAATTATATGTTCATATATAAATAGTGTAAAGATTAAATGATTTAACAAAAAATATTTTTATCTATTCCACAAGGTTTTATGTGTGTCTAGGGTACCCAAGTAAATCATACCTACTTAAACCAATATCAAAAACTATATATATAAGAAGGAAAATAATCAGTTCATCTTATATAATCAAAGCCTTGCCCAAGTCTAACCACGATCAAGGAATAAAAACATCCAAACCCATCAAGGATATTCCATTCCCATGGAATCACATATATCTATACCCCTTGAGGTCAACTTTTTAATATAATAGAATATCACATTCACATAAATCTCAATGCTATCTATATCTCAACCCACCCATGCTCTCTATAAGCGATTAATTTCATGAAAATTTTTCAATAAAATTGTTGTTACAGAAAAAAAAATCAATCATCACTTTAATTGCAATATATCATATCAATTTTAATCTAAATAATTTCCTTTTAAATAGTTTAACAATTTTAAATTCATAAGAAAAATTCAATAACTAACAAAGTCATTTTCAACATCAAGCAAACAAAATTTAACAAGAAAGAACAGAATAATAACCTCTTTTTTAGTCTAATTAACATAGTTTTAGTTCAATAATCAGTAGTTAAAATTTTCTACTTTTTATATTATATTAATCCTATTAAAAATAATTATATAAATTTAAAAAATACTTAGAATCATGAAAAACTGACACTTAGACATCCCAAGAATAAGGTTAACTTCCAAAGTACTCTATGTGTGCTTAACAGATTTTATTCCTCTATTTCACATATATAAACACCATTTATGAAAATATTTTCACATTTAAAAATACATTCATCATTGAATAATAAAACACAAAGACATTCCAAGATCTATAAACTTTGTATATAATTTTATATAACTGCATTTAGAATTTAACATCCCATTTTATTCATTAAAATCTAAATTAGCACCATCATTTTAACCATTTAAACTCACTTAATTATTATCCCTGTAATTTAAACATTTAAAATGGTCATTACCCTTATTAATTTTCCACCTTTTACAATTTTAACCATAATTTTATCCCTCATCCACTTTTAATGATGATGAACATCAATAAACAATTCATAAGAAATCATTCTACAATAATAAGGACAATATTATAAAATCTAAAGATTATGAGATCAATTAAATCACTAATTCAGTACACAAGTTTTATATAAACACATGATAAATAATAATATAAGGAAATAGGTCAACTAACTCATAGAAGATAGAAAATTTCCACAAGCATTGAATCCCTATCTTTAAAAACATGAAATAATCAAGGATTCACCAAATAAGAATTTAGAAATGGTAGATTAGAACTTTATAGTAAACTAACCTAATTTTATTTACAAAAAATAGGTAATATTGATGAATCAATTTCTGAGATAGATACAACTCACAAAACAAATTATAAATTGGAGATGTAATAGAGAAGATGTTACTCCTTGAAGCATAGATAAGAGGAGTGATTAAGGCTTACAAAATAATCCAAATAAACCT
This sequence comes from Viscum album, assembly GCA_963277665.1. Taxonomy (NCBI): domain Eukaryota; kingdom Viridiplantae; phylum Streptophyta; class Magnoliopsida; order Santalales; family Viscaceae; genus Viscum; species Viscum album. The sequence continues at coordinate 467,683 of CAUJRU010000253.1, forward strand.
AAAGAATAATGAAATACGAATAAACTCCCAAAATCCATGATAAAAAATACCATATTTCTCCTAAATAAACAAACTCTCATAGGACCAACTGAGTATGCATCAATATTCATTGAGTACCCAGTGGCTACCCATGTGTGACAACATTTTTTCCACCCACACTGAGTTCTAATTACCATACAACGGGTACTCGGTGGACTTTTGATAGTAAATTATAATAGGTACCACTGTAATGACCCGAAATTTTGAATAAACCTTGTTTCCTAATTTTATGTGTTATTTTATTTTATTTTTATACTCAACAAAAATGTTTCATTTGATAACATGAGTATAATTAAAATGATACCGTTAGTTTTTGACTGTTATTTGACCATTGGTCAATATGACCGCTGGAAACTAAACGTTTTGATTATTGTCTCTAAATACATATAATCTTGGTTAATTAATATAGAAAGAATATTCGATGGCCTCACCCAGTAGTCTTGGACCGATCGAAGCCCATCTAACAGAACTTGGGAAGGAGGTAGCACCACTGGGCTTTGCTCTGGACCAAACCCAAGATGAACTTCATAGTGTGAAGCTAGAACGGGATCGCCTTCGCAGGAAGTTCAAACTGATAGAAATTACTACTCGTGTGATGTTGGCCGAGCCTCCCTCAGATTATCTCACCTTAGCACACCTTACACTTAGGTCCTATGCTGGTGTGATAAGGGTCTATGTAAGGAGACCATAACTGCCTTGTGTAATCCTTTGTTTTAAATAAAAATTGGGATTTCTTCTTATGATGAAGTTTATAAATTTTCAAATGACCAGATAAATATAGTATGCATATTTTTGATGAATTTTACAAAAATTATATTTTAAAAAAGTTTTTTTAAACCTTAAATACTTAAAAATGTGTAATGATTTGCAAAAAATGGTCTTCCACAATTATGTTCAGTACGAAATTTAGAGTCTAATAAGATCAACTTGATTTTTGATGAATAGTAAAATATGAATAGTGATTTTATGATTAGGATTAGTAATGGGTCCAAATGGATTAGTAATCTCACTTAAATAAAGTATTAGTATAATCTAGGCACCTTGATTAAGTAATGTGATTCAATAAAATGGTTAAATAAATTATTAGTCAAGTATTAGTTTTTTCAGGTGAATAGTTTTTTTTAATTAAAAATTTAATTAAAAATAATTAGAAAATTAGTTTTATAAAATGGACTTTATTTTTGAACTCAGAGCATCGATATTATGTTATGGTAATTTTTAGGGATTTTTCTAAAAAAATGAATTTTCAGTGAATAGTGTATTTATTTAAAAATAAAATTAAAAATATTTAGAAAATTATTTTTATAAAATGGAGTTCATTTTTGAAATTAGAGCCTTGATATTTGGTTAATGTGAAATTTTGGGATTTTTCTGAGAAAGTTGAATTTTCAGTGAATAGTAAAAATACAGTTTTAGGGTTTCGGTATGTTTAATGACATCATAACTGTGTAATGATGATGTCATGAGATATTTTAAGGGTTGGCCGAACAAGGGTGATGAATTATTGTTTTGGGGGCCCCATGTGGCCTAACTTCATGGTAAATGCCATGGGAGAGCACATGGTTTTGAGAAAAGCACTTGTGAGGTGTCCCTTGGCCATTAATGCCTTGTCCCCTCACTTTCCCTATAAATACCCACCCTTTCCTCCTTTATTTTTCACTCCCAACTCTCCCCCAAAGAGGTTCTGGTCTCCTTACCTCCCAAGGAGTCCTCCCAAGGAGTCCTCCCAAGGTGCCCCCAAGCCCTCAAGGTCCAAACCTTTGAGTTTTAAGAGTTACGTTTTAAGGTAAGGGATTTGATCTCTCTCTTTCTTTTCAAGAAATCTATTTTATGTAATTTCTTTTATGATTCATGTTATTATGTTAAAGGGTGTTATTTTATACTACTATTACTTCCCTTTTCATGTTCACATAATGAGATATCCCCTCTTACTCTCATTATTTCATTTTATGAAGTTTTAAGTGGCGCCGTTAGGCTGCCAAAATTTTTGTAACAGATTCTTTCTCCCTTCTCATTTTTCAAGATCTATTATCATGTAAGTTGGGGTATGATATCTAAATTTATCATACTGATCTTTTATGATCATATGATTAGAGACCCCATTTGATCTCTTCAATTCATTTTTTTGAAGTTTTAAGTGGCGTTGTTAGGCTGCCGGATTTTTAAGTGGTTCTTCACCCTTCTCGTTTTGATGTTCTACTTTCATGTCAATTCTTTCAAGTTCCTTTTTATTATTTTGGGGTATGATCTCTAAATTTATCATAATGATATTTTATGATCATATGATGAGTGACCCCATTTTATCTCTTCAATTCAGTTTTTTGAAGTTTTAAGTGGCGCCGTTAGGCTGCCGAATTTTTAAGTGGTTCTTCACCCTTCTTGTTTTGATGTTCTACTTTCATGTCAATTCTTTCAAGTTCCTTTTTATTATGTTGGGGTATGATCTCTAAATTTATCATACTGATCTTTTATGATCATATGATGAGAGACCCAATTTGATATCTTCAATTCATGTTTTTGAAGTTTTAAGTGGCGCCGTTAGGCTGCCGAATTTTTAAGTGGTTCTTCACCCTTCTCGTTTTGAAGTTCTACTTTCATGTCAATTATTTCAAGTTACTTTTTGTTATGTTGGGGTATGATCTCTCTATCTATCATACTAGACTCTTATGTTCATATGATGAGAGACCCTATTTTATCTCATCAATTCATTTTTGTTGAAGTTTAAGTGACGCTGTTAGGCTGTCGAATTTTTAAGGGATTCTTTCACCCTTCTCCTTTTCAAAGTTCTAATTCCATGTAAAGTCTTGCAAGTTCCTTTTTATTATGTTGGGGTATGACCTCTATATCTATCATACTGATATTTTATGTTCATATGATGAGAGACCCTATTTGACATCATAAATTCATTTTTGGTTGAAGTTTATGTAACGCTGTTAGGCTGCCGAATTTTCATAAGAGAAATCTTATTTTTGTCTTCCTTTCATGTTCTTCATTTCATATGGTATATTTTCAAATTTCATTACCATGTTCTTAAATCCCTTATATTATGTACCTCTACTGTTTTATGGGTCATTTATCATTGTTTGACCCATGTCCCCTCTCTTTTCAACGTTTTCTAAAACCTTGTAACGTAGCCGTTGTGCTGCAGAATTTTCGTCTCAAAATGCCTCTCTCTTTTTCTCAAAATTACTTCATGTTATTAAGTGAATACTCAAAGATCTTATTTCTATAGGGTTATTCACATATATAAAAAATTTTCTATTTTAAATTCTGGTATTTACATACATGATACCTGCTTTCCCTTTTCGTGGGTTTAAAGTAACATAAAGATCATATCTTTAAAGCAGTTTTTAAAACATTATGATTATAAAATGAAACCCATTTATTTTATTCTATATGGGTTATTTATGAAATGTTTGATGATGATATATGTGTCTCACATGATAATAAATGAAAATTTAAGGGTGCGCCCTGATAGCGCTCCAATGCATTGGGTAAAGACTTAATCTCTAGAGATGACCATTTTTAACAACACCTTGGTGAATAACCTTGGTAATTTTTAACGACACCTTGGGGATGGACCTTGGTGAAACGAAACGACTGTCAATATTAAATGTTGTAGCCACATCTTCAAGTTATGAAAAATGTTATTTTTATTATGATATGCTTCATGGTTTCATTTTCATGCCTTAAAGTTCTTTTCATGTCCTTATTGAAGTATCTCAAGTTCACATGTAAAATGTTTCTCTTTTTTCCCTTACTGGGCCTTCTGCTCACCCTTTCTTTTGTTGTATGTCCCCAGGTTATGAGATGCAGTAATGAACCTAGGATGAACTTAAGGAGAAGCCTTTCAAGGGTTTAAGAAGAATGTTTTATGTATGTTTTCATGTTTTAAGTTCCTGGTTTCCAAGACACTAAACCTTAAAGATCCTCGGTTTTGTAAAATGTAATGAAAGTTTATGTGATAAAAAGGCGGGATGCTATAGTTGGTATCAAAGGATGGTTTAGTTATTTGTGAAAATTAGGATATGAAAACTCTAGGAAGAACCCTATAGAAAAGTTTAAATATAGGAAATCTTCCTGGTATTTTGGTGAGTATTGAATAAGGGGTTTCCAAGCAAATACATCCCTGTCTGGATACGAGCAGGTAGAGGTGGCTCTGGCACAAATGTACATAGGGGTAAAACCCGAAAACACCGCTTTGAGATAGACTCAAATGAGAACTGGTACACGACAATGGGCCTTGCTGCACTCTTGGTTACGACACTCCCGGGGGATATGCTTTGGTAAATTCATAAGCTTAGTATAAACCATTGTTAAAGGAACAAAGATAAAATAAAATAAAGGTTCACATAAGAATATATGATCATGGATAACCTAGATGGGAACCTAGGGGATCATAATTTAGGGTATAATTTTCTTCTACAAGTTATCCTTATATTCTTTAAGTTTCTTTTCATTATTATTGGCTAAGTATTTAAGCCCCTAATTATAGCTTCTTTTCTTAGTTAATGGCTGGAAATGGAAGAACATGTCCCAACAACCAATGTGATAGGAAATGCTACGATTGTCGTATTAATACGACAGAGATGATTAGGGGATTAAAAGATGATTATTATTTTGGAAGACGTTCACTATTTTGAGGACCCTATATGATCAAGGTAAATAGATTACTACAGTATTTTCATTGAGGAGTAAGGTTGACTTATATTTTGAAGAATCAATGAATTTAAGGTGGACTTATAGTAATTTAGGTTACTTATGGAAATGATTAACCTATCTTGGGTAAAATATGTTTAGGTTAGATACTTTTGTTATAAGATGTTAGGTGTGGTTGATGTTGTTTGGAGATGAACAATGAAGTTTATTTTGGAATACTATGTTATCAAATCCCTCTTGTATTTGGGTTTCAATCTTATTTTGGTTTATTTTGAGGAATTTTAAGGACAGTTATTTATGGGATAGTCTATGATGAACTTTGGGTAGTACCATGGAACTTTGAAGATTTAAAAATAGTTTCCCTTCCTATGGGATTCTTTCTTTTTGAAGAGTTCTTTTACCTTACCCTTTCTGTTTTTGGGATAATGTTTACAGATAGAAGAAATAGATAGTTAATCTTTTGTGGATTATGTGATTCTCTATAAGATGATTATTGTGTTTTGATGAGACCAAGTAGTTTTGAATGCTCATCTTTTGGAGAAAAGATTAGTTTTGGTAGAAACTTATTAAAGGATGAAACTCTACATGAAGGTAGGTATATTTTCTTATGTTTTTGTTCTATGTAGTAAATGAATTCCTCAAAATTATGAAAAGGAACGTAAAACAAAAACATTGTTGGTTTGCTTTTCCTACTAGGTAATCAATGACCGTTTACACACATCATAAGTTTGGGATTTTCTTATGGTTACCTTTCTCCTAATCACGTTCTCTATCACTCTCCCTCAGAACTTGACCCTTTATTTTTCTTCCATGTCCATGTTTTCCTACATGGAATCCTAGTGTGTGCTAACTCGGGTGACCTTCGTACTTCCCTTTCTTTCTTTTAAATTAATAGTTTTACTGACTCCTTTTCCAATGTGGGACTTTCAATGAAATTTCAAAACCTAATTTTAACAAAATTGTGAGGATGCAATTTCTTAAGGGGGGAAGATTGTAAGGAACCGAAATTTTGAATAAACCTTCTTTCCTAATTTTATGTGTTGTTTTATTTTATTTTTATACTAAAAAAAATGTTTCATTTGATAACATGAGTATAATTAAAATGATACCGTTGGTTTTTGAATTTTATATGACCATTGGTCAATATGACCACCGGAATCTAAACGTTTTGATTATTGTCTCTAAATACAAGTAATCTTGGTTAATTAATATAGAAAGAAGATTTGATGGCCTCACCTAGTAGCCTTGGACCGATCGAAGCCCATTTAACAGAACTTGGGAAGGAGGTAACACCACTGGGCTTTACTCTGGACCAAACCCAAGTTGAACTTCATCGTGTGAAGCTAGAATGGGATCGCCTTTGCGAGAAGTTCAAACTGAAAGAAATTACTACTCGTGTGATGTTGGACGAGCCTCCCTCAGATTCTCTCACCTCAGCACACCTTACACTTAGGTCCTATGCTGGTGTGATAAGGGTCTATGTAAGGAGACCGTAACTTCCTTGTGTAATCCTTTGTTTTAAATAAAAATTGGGATTTCTTCTTATGATGAAGTTTATGATTTTTCAAATGACCGGATAAATATAGTATGCATATTTTTGATGAATTTTAGAAAAATTATATTTTAAAAATGTTTTTGTAAACCTTAAATAATTAAAAATGTGTAATGATTTGCGAAAAATGGTCTTCTACAATTATGTTCAGTACGAAATTTAGAGTCTAATAAGATCAACTTGATTTTTGATGAATAGTAAAATATGAATAGTGATTTTATGATTAGGATTAGTAATGAGTCCAAATGGATTAGTAATCTCACTTAAATAAAGTATTAGTATAATCTAGGCACCTTGATTAAGTAATGTGATTCAATAAAATGGTTAAATAATGGTTTCATAAATTATTAGTCAAGTTTTAGTTTTTTCGGGTGAATAGTGTTTTTTAATTAAAAATTTAATTAAAAATAATTAGAAAATTATTTTTATAAAATGGTCTTTATTTTTGAACTCAGAGCATCGATATTATGTTATGGTAATTGTTGGGGATTTTTCTAAAAAAATGAATTTTCGGTGAATAGTGTATTTATTTAAAAATAAAATTAAAAATATTTAGAAAATTATTTTTATAAAATGGAGTTCATTTTTGAAATCAAAGCCTTGATATTTGGTTAATGTGAAATTTTGGGATTTTTCTGAGAAAGTAGAATTTTCAGTGAATAGTAAAAATACAGTTTTAGGGTTTCGGTATGTTTAATGACATCATAACTGTGTCATGATGATGTCATGATATATTTTAAGGGTTGGCCGGCCAAGGGTGATGAATTATTGTTTTGGGGGCCCCATGTGGCCTAAATCCATGGTAAATTCCAAGGGAGAGCACATGGTTTTGAGAAAAGCACTTGTGAGGTGTCCCTTGGCCATTAACGCCTTGTCCCCTCACTTTCCCTATAAATACCCACCCTTTCCTCATTTATTTTTTACTCCCAACTCTCCCCCAACGAAGTTTTAGTCTCCTTACCTCCCAAGAAGTCCTCCCAAGATTCCCCCAATCCCTCAAGGTCCAAACCTTTGAGTTTTAAGAGTTACATTTTAAGGTAAGGGATCCGATCTCTCTCTTTCTTTTCAAGAAATCTATTTTATGTAATTTCTTTTATGCTCCATGTTCTTATGTTAAAGGGTGTTCTTTTATACTCCTCTTAATTCCCTTTTCAGGTTCACATAATGAGAGATCCCCTCTTACTCTCATTATTTTTTTTATGAAGTTTTAAGTGGCGCCGTTAGGCTGCCGAAAGTTTTGTAACAGATTCTTTCTCCCTTCTCATTTTTCAAGATCTATTATCATGTAAAGTATTTCAAGTTTTTTTTATTATGTTGGGGTATGATATCTATGTTTATCATTCTGATATTTTATGATCATATGATGAGAGACCCCATTTGATCTCTTCAATTCAGTTTTTTGAAGTTTTAAGTGGCGCCATTAGGCTGCCAAATTTTTAAGTGGTTCTTCACCCTTCTCGTTTTGATGTTCTAATTCATGTCAATTATTTCAAGTTCCTTTTTATTATGTTGGGGTATTATCTCTAAATTTATCATACTGATCTTTTATGATCATATGATGAGAGACCCCATTTGATCTCTTCAATTCAGTTTTTTGAAGTTTTAAGTGGCGCCGTTAGGCTGCCGAATTTTTAAGTGGTTCTTCACCCTTTTCGTTTTGATGTTCTACTTTCATGTCAATTATTTCAAGTTCCTTTTTACTATGTTGGGGTATGATCTCTAAATTTATCATACTGATCTTTTATGATCATATGATGATAGACCCCATTTGATCTCTTCAATTCAGTTTTTTGAAGTTTTAAGTAGCGTCGTTAGGCTGCCGAATTTTTAAGTGGTTCTTCACCCTTCTCGTTTTGAAGTTCTACTTTCATGTCAATTTTTTCAAGTTCCTTTTTGTTATTTTGGGGTATGATCTCTATATCTATCATACTGGACTCTTATGTTCATATTATGAGAGACCCTATTTGATATCATCAATTCATTTTTGTTGAAGTTTAAGTGACGCTGCTAGGATGCCGAATTTTTAATGGATTCTTTCACCCTTCTCCTTTTCAAAGTTCTAATTCCATGTCAAGTCTTGAAAGTTCCTTTTTATTATGTTTGGGTATTATATCTATATCTATCATACTTATATTTTATGTTCATATGGTGAGAGACCCTATTTGACACCATCAATTCATTTTTGGTTGAAGTTTATGTAACGCTGTTAGGCTGCCGAATTTTTATAAGAGAAATCTTATTTTTGTCTTCCTTTCATGTTCTTCATTTCATATGGTATATTTTCAAATTTCATTACCATGTTATTAAATCCCTTATATTCTGTCCCTCTACAGTTTTATGGGTCATTTATCATTGTTTGACCCATGTCCCCTCTCTTTTCAACGTTTTCTAAAACCTTGTAACGTAGCCGTTGTGCTGCAGAATTTTCATCTCAAAATGCCCCTCTCTTTTTCTCAAAATTACTTCATGTTATTAAGTGAATACTCAAAGATATTATTTCTATAGGTTTATTCACATATATAAAAAAATGGTTTATTTTAAATTCTGGGATTTACATACATGATACCCGCTTTCCCTTTCCGTGGGTTTAAAGTAACGTAAAGATCAAGTCTTTAAAGTAGTTTTTAAAACGTTATGATTATGAAATGAAACCCATTTATTTTATGCTATATGGGTTATTTATGAAATTTTTGATGATGATATATGTGGCTCACATTATAATAATGGAAAATTTAAGGGTGCTCCCTGATATCGCTCCAATGCATTGGGTAAAGACTTAATCTCTAGAGATGACCATTTTTAACGACGCCTTGGTGAATAACCTTGTTAATTTTTAACGACACCTTGGGGATGGATCTTGGTGAAATGAAACAATTGTCAACATTAAATGTTGTAGCCACATATTTAAGTTATAAAAAATGTTATTTTTATTATGATATGCTTCATGGTTTCATTTTCATGCCTTAAAGTTCTTTTCATGTCCTTATTGAAGTATCTCAAGTTCACATGTAAAATGTTTCTCTTGTTTCCCTTACTGGGCCTTCTACTCACCCTTTCTTTTGTTTTATGTCCCCAGGTTATGAGATGCAGTAGTGAACCTAGGATGAACTTAAGGAGAATCCTTTCAAGGGTTTAAGAAGAATTTTTTATGTATGTTTTCATGTTTTAAGTTCCTGGTTTCCAAGACACTAAACGTTACAGATCCTTGGTTTTGTAAAATGTAATTAAAGTTTATGTGATAAAAAGGCGGGAACATATAACCACCCTTAACTTCCACTACTTATACTTAAATTCACCATTAACCTCAATACCATATCCATAAATACTCAAAATAAAATTTAATGAACAAAATAAAATCAATAACTTACTTCAAAAATTGGGGTTACATATATTTTTGAATGTATACATTGGATTATTGAACTCAGACTTGGGTGAATTATTTGTTATAAAAAGGTAACACACCAGGGATCCATCTAAAACAATAATTTTTTATGTTATATTTACTAGATTAAAAATAGTATCTAGGAACCAAAATTTAAATCTTTTAGTTGAATTTCTTCAGTGTTTGTTTGTGAAAAATAAAATCTATAAACAATAGTCAAGAGAAATCTTAAAGTTAGTTTTCTAACACTAATTTAATTCCCTAGTTATTAAAATTAATATTATGGGATTACTTCTATTTGTAATAATTTAATTTCAAATAATCTATTCTAATTAAATAAGTTCAATGCACAATAATGGATTAAGAAAAATATGTTTACAAAGTGTGTCCAGTTTTTAAGGGTTATGGATAGGAAGGGGAATTATAATCTCAAATAAAGAATGTGTATATGAAGTGTCAAATTATTATATATTATAAATAAAAGAAGTATTAAATTTAATATTAGATGAGGAGTTTAAGGTAGAGGGATTTAGAAACGTGTTACATGTTATAATCATGATTCAACTAATCCCTATTCATTTAACATTGAATGACTTAGGACTCAAACTTGAGAGGAAGTGGAATATTTTTTAATATTATTGAGAGTATTTACTTGAGTATAGGTAATTAATCATATGTTGAGAAATGATATTATAAAAAAATTATAATTATTTTCTAATATTTTTTCAGATATTTTTAATGTGAAATTATATTAAAAATAGTAGTTAAATAGAAGTTTACAGATTTTAATAGTTTTGGGGAATAATAATCAAATATATAACATTCATGATTGAAAATTCATTTATTTAATATTTATTTTCAGTCATGATTATATTAAGAATAATTTACTAATTTATTTTAATGTAATTCATGTAGGTAAGTTTGGATATGTAAGATTAAATAGGGAAATAAAGAGGTTATGTATAAAATGTCTAAGAAATATGGATGAAAATCATACAACAAAAAAGACTATATAAAAATTAAATCAAGAAAACTCATAATTTCTACAAATTTATCAAATATTTGATAGATATTATTATAAGGATAAACCTTTAAAAACAAAATCGTAATAAATAATCAGAGGCCGATATTGTATCATACACTGTTTCAAGGCTATGAAAATATTTCAATACTACCTAATAATATTTATTAATAGAGAAACAATTCACGGATGTTGCATGGATAGAATTTATAATAGAGTGAAATCATTAATGTTGTGTGGAAATAATTCTTAGAATAGCGAGGGAAGGTAATTCCATGTGCATTAAGAGAATTAAGCCCAATGCAAGAAACATTGGACTCAATTCCATATGCATTGATTCTTGAGAAAATTTACTCAACCTAACATCATAGATATTTATTACCTAATATGGTGGAAAATTAATACTGTAATAGGAATTACAATACTATATTTTTGATAAAGTTGATAAATGGGTGCCCAAACAAGTGATACAATTCCAATATTGAAGTAACACAAGCTAAGATAGTGCCACCATACCAATGCCTAAGCATTATCTATATAAAAATCAAATCACATTAAACACTACCATCATTTACAAGTCAAAAAAGTAAAAATTAAAATTCCATATGTGTTATAAATGAAAAAAAATTAATCTAAAGGATTGAATTTTAGTTTTTTTTTAAATTGATAAAAATAATATGTAACATGCTTGATTGATCTCAAATGAAATTAAATTAATTTTAGAATATTCCAAAATAATAATAAATGATTAACATGGAATGAATAAAGGGATCCTGAGTCAAGAGAGCAATGGATAATTTTTTGATGCACTTTGAGGACATTATTATCTTGGGGGAGTAAAGGAATCCCCATATAAACTAGTGTAACCAAATCAAGTAATCTCAAAACAAGAAGTATAGGTTGAAATGAATATTTAAGAGAGAGAGAGAGAGTATTATATACATGGTAAAGGATAGTGGAGATTGATGGATGAAATTGGAATTGTAATACACATGAAATGATTTAACTTTTTATAGACTACATGGATTGATCACATAGAATAAGAGGAATTGAAAAAAGAATATTCCATGTTTAAATAGAATGAGTTGTCACGTTCTTGGTTCTGAGTTTTCAAATATTGAAGTTTAAAGAGGAGGAAAACACATAAGGAGGAAAACTGAAGAATTATAGGCAAACCTCCTTTCTACCATTATCATTTTTATTTTTTTGAGTATAAGCATGAGTGATTATTTTCATAGCGGGGTTCAGGTTATATGTTTTTTTTAAATACTATTTATATATGAATAAATTTGTCACTAATTTTTTTAATTTTTTTTCTTAATGTTATAATATCAGATCACATAGTTTATTATACTTGAGGATTAAATAAATTAATGATAGTATAAGTCCATCCTATGCACTACAAATATGAATTAGGATATCTAAAGAATTATAGTCTCTTAATAGGCCTAGGAACATATAGATTTCAATGTTAAAAACCAAATTCCATTAGTGTGGATAATACATGAAACCTTATACAGACTGATGATTTAATAAAGGTGATAGATAGTTTGTTGAGGGAGAACATTAAGGAATTACTTATATTTATATCATAGAATCAAGGTATTCAAGTAGAAATTGTGTGATTTAAAAAACCTAACCATAACACTCCCATTATCTCCTCACTGATATAATAAAACCTTCTCTATTACTACATTGCACACCAAATCACACAATTTCCTTATATATTTGTTGTTACCTTCTGTTTCACATAATACCAACCAATACACATTACAACCATTATTTTATATTATTTTAACATAAATGAAGTAGAATTGTATATTTCCAAAAGTTTGATGAGGTGGATGTGACCTAAGGTACTCCAAGTTAATTTATTATAAGAATAATATGAACTTGTCAAAGGTTTTCATTGATCTCAAAAGATATTTGGAAGTTATTGATAACTTAGGAGAATAAATATTGGAGAAGGTTGAAGTGGGTGTGATTATTGTATTTTCTTTTGTTTTTAACACATATATAATGTTAAAACACATCTTGTAAGACCATATTATCCATCGTTAACTTACATTTGAGTAATTATTGAGCTATGTATGAGTCATTGGATCTATGCATGATTCATTGTGGCTTATGTATGGGTCATTTAATCTAGAGTATGATTAATTTTTCTCTAGGTATGAGTCAATTCACACTATGTATGAGTAATCTTGCTAATGCGTATGAGTGATCCAGGATGGTATATAAGTAAAAAAATAGGTGAAAATTTTAAAATTCTACAAAATGAAAATATAATATTTCCTAAATTAATTATTTATATGATTCCAGAGTTGTTTAATCAAGGTTAAAACATAAAAAAATGGTATTTCTGATTTATCAAAATGAAGATAAATGTTGTAATGACACGAACCCGAACGACCACCTGAACAATGATAAATTGGCGAGTTTTACTACCTTAGGCACACCTCCCCGAATGCCAAAGACTACTGACTAGCAGTGAGGGTATTATAGGTATAGTGGGGTGGATATACACTCTCAAAGGAAATTAATGGCACTGGTCCGAGTAGAAAAATAATGGTGCAGTGGAATAAATGACTCACCAGACTCGAACCAGACCCGGAGAGTGGAAGCACATTCAATATCGATAAATAGCGGAAGAAATAAATATAAACAACAACAATGGAAAGTAAACACAACCACTTGCTGATCACTTGTAACTACTACTAAACAAAAAACATAGATCCAAAGTATGGTATACATATCCATATGTAAAGGAGCCAATGGCTAACCAACTCTAGCTACACAACAAGTAAGCATGATGATACAGGAAAGAAAGCAAAACAAAGTAAACTTCAGCTAGGAAAGACCAAAAGGTCTGTAACATCTCCATGCAATAGGTAATGAAGCCCATCTCATGAAGATGAACTCCTTTATGTACGTAAATCCATAAAGTCTGCACACATCCCAAAGGGACTGTGTAGGGTGTTAGACGAATCTTAGTAGAATACCACCCAACAGTGCGTATGTAATATAAGTGTTTAAGTAGGTATGCATTTATAAGGAAAATAGTAAACAATACGATGCACACAACCAAACACAAACTCCACTGGTGCTCAGCAGACACCATGAAGTTTCACCTACTTCAGCCAATGCTGGAATCTCTGTCATGTAGCCCGACACCACGTGCCCCCTGACACCGTGTGTCTCAAGTAACGATGTCCCGAAGGTGCTCCCAAGAAATATAAACCAAGAGGAACAATGCTACCTGTCCTCAAATGAGTAACAAGAGGGACATCAATGTATGCCCTAAAATAAATTATCGGAGGAACAATGTTATCTTACCTCAAATAAAATCACTAGAGAAACAATGATGTCTGCCCTCAAATAATGTATTTGGAGGGACAACGATGTCTGCCCTCAAATAACGGCGATCCTCTGCCCCCAACCCGAAAGTCTCAACGCTATTCCCTAAAATCTTCTCACCTTCCACGTGGCTTCCAACGAAAATCACCCCAACCAATAGTACCTAAACCACAACTAATGGGGGCCTCTACCCACACGAGTGGTCAAAACCACATCATCATGAAGTCTCTTTGTGTGCACATTACTCAAAATTCCGGGTGAGCAGTAATCACCAAAATAGTACCCAAGACACAACGTCTTTGACACATCATGCCCCTACGACCATGATGCCAACATCTAATGGCCTTTCCATCCAAGTAACCTGGGCCATGCCCAACCTAACAGTCACAATTCCTCAAGCTGACATCCATGATGCCCAATCCTGTGGTCAGAACCACCCAATGTAACCAGGCCAAGCCCAACCTGTGATCAACATCACTCAAGAAATATCCAGACTATGCCCAAAACAACCCGAAGGGTTCCATCATATGAAATTCAACAATTTGATATATAACACTTTTAAACAAGTCACATAAAAAAAATCTAAACAGTTGAATTGCACTAGCCCAATGGTTATCACATAGCAACACTAAGGTCTTGAATGACTCTAAACCATGTAATAATGTTTTACCAGATTAAACATACCAGTTTTAAACAAAGCATGCCAATTATAACCATTTTGGCACCCCATGTTAAAATGTACCAATGAGCGTCGACCTCTCTCCAAGAATTGATCAAGAAATAAAGGCAATAAGGCATGACCAAATGCAGCATATGGGTCTAATAATTAATTCAATTTGTAATAGAAGATAAAACAGGTCCTGCTCAAAAATACCCAAAAATACCCCAAAGGTCGCGCCACCCAAAAGTCTGTAAAAACCCAAAAAGAGGTATGCACAACCTACCCGAGACTCGTACGATGATACTCCTCCGATAAAAACCTCTAATTAGGTCTAAAATGAGGTAGATATACAAAATAATTAAAACCTCTCAAACCCTTACAACTCATTTTAGAATAGAAATCAAGAAGAACAGATCAAGTGGAATTAAGTCCTTACCAAGGAGGTTCCAATGGATCAAATAGTGTTTGAATCCGACTTCAGACGAAGAAACAGGAAGGAATTGAAGTCCCAACCTTCAATTCGCGTCTCCCGGATGAAACCCACTATCCCCTGTCTCAAAACAAGGCTACTTCCCATTTTAACGATAAAAATAAAATACACGGCGTGTACTTAGGACTACACGCCTTGTATCATTTTACTGTTCATATGAGGGCTGATATTTCACTGAGGACTTGCCGACTGACTACACGGCGTGTACTTATAGTACACAGTGTGTACCTCTTTACCCGACTGACATACCCGAAACACCATGTATATCCCCATACATGGACCCTCTACATGGCGTGTACAATTAGTACACACCGTGTACTTACTAAAAACATTCTACCTAGACAACATGCCTACACGCAATGTATGGACTCCACATGGTCAATGGTACACGGCGTGTCGAGAAACACCACAAGCCGTGTAGTAGGAAATTCCTACACAGTCACCACACAACATGTACTTGGTGAGAACACGGCCGGTACACGCCTAACCCATACACGACATGTACTCTAGAGTAAATGGTATATAGTCTGGAAATTTACAGAACTTCCCAGATTTTCGCAATTTTCTCAGAAACAAGTCAAAATTATATAGGGTCGGGATTTTGACCCGTTCTAAAAACCCATGTTCTTACAATCTGACCACCTTAACATAGCTCATCCTCAAGCTATCAAATGAAACCCAGAGATGGCACTGAACATACCACCCCAATCAAAGTAACCTGGACTCTCCCAGTCTCAAAGGTTCTAGCTAAATTCTTCAAGGTCTCCCCACCTTATGAATTGCCTAAATCGGTCTCAACCCTACAAAACTCAACAAATAAAGGGTTTGCTAACCTGTTACCTGACTCATGGTCCTCTCGTGATGCATCGTCACTCCTACGCCTCATTGGTGATCTCGTGTCGTTCCCAACACCCAATGTATCCCACACAGCATCGGTGCCTACCTCCACGAGGTCCTTCATCCTATGGATTCTCAAAACGAACCTGGTGCCTAGCACCTCATGTAACTTGCATCCTCGATGCCATATGGCCCACGAAACCTCATGTAACCTGCATCCTCGATGCCCGATGACCAAAGCACCTCAAGTAACCTACATCCTCGATGCCCTAATACAACACATCTTATACATATATAAATATACCCCGCACCTAATATGACACCAATCTCACTGACCAGAATCTAGTTATTCCACATGAATCCTGTGCACCTCGTGCACTCAAAACTGACATACCTCAACAGGTCATGCCAAAAGAAAACAAAAAAAAGTTATGTTCACACTCACGGTGTACCTATAAAAGTCATCAGCTCACCAGCTTGCTCAGCCCTTGGAAGCTCCATAGCGTGTAACTGGTCTATAGTAAGACTGCCTGATGCCTGACCTCCCTGCAGTACTGCTCCAGTCACCAACCACTGACCCCTCGGCGGGGTCCCGCTGCCTCTATCACGTCCTCCGCGTGCAACGGAACCTCGGATACCCTCTCCTGGATCCAAACCTAAACCAACTCTAGATGCCACCATCTGTCCTGGTCCCTATCTTCCAGCTGTCTAAGAAGGATTCCTGCAGAACCTCTCTAGATGCCCAACCTATCCACATGCCCGAAACTCCATTGAAGGCCTATCAAACTAAGTCCGAACATGTCCTGGCTGTCCACATTGAAAGAAAACCACTGAAGAACTGCTACGAGGTGGTCTAGCTGAGTCCTTGGCCTAACTTCCCTACTAAAACTCATCCCTTCCTCGCTTCCTGCTATTCGAACCCTCACCTAAACCCATCGCCCGACCAACCTTGGTCCTATCCCTCTTGTTTCCCTCTGCTATTAGTGCCTGATTTACCGCATATGAGAATGAACCGAGCCTATAGATATTTACCTAGATCTGAATGACCTATTGTAATCCATCCTTGAAGTGCCTCACCATTTTCACGTCATCACTTACCATACCATGTGCAAAGCGAGATAGCTCAATGAAAGTAGCTACATAGTCCATGACTGACATGTCACCCTACTGAAGGCTCAAGAACTCTTGATCTCCCTTCAACCTCAGTGTCTCTAGGTAAAAGTGCTCGAAAAACATGTCCTCGATGTCTTTCCATGATATCCCCTCATGCCTGCGAGCATGAACCTGCATGTCCCACCAACGCTTCGCCGGTCCCCGAATTATGTACGTCTCCAGCTCGACCCTCCACCCTGGAGGCATCTTGAGCTGCTCAAAGATCATCTGCATGCTCTTTATCCAGTTCTCATCCGCCCACGGACCACCCTCATCCTGAAAAATCTTCGGGTTCTATGATAGGAACCCCCATGTCAGATATGCCATAGATGGATCTGTACCCTATGCACCTCTATCAATCCACTATAAGAAACATACCAGGCTAGCTCGAAGCTACTCATCGATCCACGGTACGAACGCTACCAAACCCAGTTGTTGTACTGCCTGCACTGGATCCTGAACTTGTTCCTATCCCTAAGCCTATACCTGCAGCTCATACTCTATGAGCACCAGATCCTGAACCTGATCCTACTCATGTGGCACTGTACCATCTCCCTCCTGATGCTCCATCTGAGTTGACTGAAAGAACCAAATGAATATTATAATTGTCCATACAACCCATATATATATATATATATAACAATATATATTCAACATAGATAATGAAAGTAGTAATGATGCAGCATAAAACAACTATTCTTACTCTCCCCTATCGCTACCCATGCCTAGGACATCCCGACCTCATGGACTCCTTACCCACTCTCAACAAAGACAAGTATCAAAAGTACCTTGGACCATGCCTGTCCTGACAATCAATGTTTCCTTAAACCGATGACCGAGTCTCCTAATCCTGGTGATCAAAATCACCTTAATCATAGTACCTACCTGCTCATACAAGAGCCAGAACCAAATACCCTACCACATGAAATTATACAAATATATAAATCATGGCATAATATATTGAAAATAACAATAAATTTTATAAGGAATTCCACCGATTCACATTTCAAAAGAATACAAATCATGGTAATCGACATTTTTCAAATGGTATTATCACATCACAAAACATACGTGCTGTTATGAAATTGAAATACCCTAAAATGTTCTTATCAAAATCCAGGAAAACAAGCCTTGCCATACCGGTCCAAGGTCCAATTCTCATTTACCACACCGGGTTAAGGGTTACATATCACAATCAATAACATCAAACACCATGTGAGACACTGAGGTGGAAATTATATAAACTGAAATCTGAGAGAAATCAAAACAACAATTTCCACCTAAGGCAAATTGGTCTATCAATCGTACCTGGGGCTGCAGGCACCCAAGAACAAGCAAGAAACCTAGTTCCAGTAACAATAATTCTCCATACTACCATATCCCAAATAGTAAAACCATCAGAAATAGAAAGAGAAGTCTCAATATCATTAGTAGCCAACAAACCACTACTATTAAATCCCTTTCAAGACCACCTATGATACCACTTTGTAACGACCCGAACTCGAATAGCCACCCAAACAGTGCTACATGGGTCGTGTGTTACTACCTTAGGCGCACCTCCCTGAATGCCAAAGGCTGCCGACTAGCAGCGAGGGTCTTATAGGTATAGTGGGGAGGATATACCCTCTTAGAGGATATTAATGGTACTGGTCTGAGTATAAAAATAAAGGTTCAATGGAATAAACAACTCAGCATACTCGAACCATACCCGCAGAGTAGAAGTATATTAAATATCAATAAATAGTGTAAGTAATAAATATAAACAATAGAAGTGGAAATTAAACACAACAACATGTTGATCACTTGTAACTACTACTGAACAACAAACATACATCCAAATTAGGTCATAAATATCCATATGAAAAGGCAGCAATGGCTAACCAACTGTAGCTAAAAAACAAGTAAGCATGATGATATAAGAAAGAAATAAAAACAAAGTAAACTCGAGCTAGGAAAGACCTCAAGGTCTGTACCACTTCCATGCAATAGCTAATGCAGCCCAACTCCTGAAGCTGACCTCTTTCTGGAACGTAAATCCATAAAGTCTGCACGCATACTGAAGGGACCATGTAGGGTGTGAGATGAATCTCAGTAGGATACCACCCAACAGTGTGTACCTAATATAAGTGTTTAAGTAGACATGCATTTATAAGGAAAACAATAAATAGTACGATGCACACAACAAAACACAAACTCCACTGGTGCTCAGCAGCCACCATGGAGTGTCACCTACTTCGGCCAACACCGAAATCTCTATCATGTAACCCAACACTACGTTACCCCTGACACCATGTGTCTCAATTACCAACATCCCAAAGGCATGCCCAAGAAATAGTAACCCGGAGGAACAGCGATGACTGTCCTCAAATGAGTAACTGGAGGGACAATGATGTCTGCCCTCAAATAAAGTAATTAGAGGAACAAAAATGTCTTACCTCAAATAAAATCACCGGAGAAGTAATGATGTCTACCCTCAAATAAAGTATTCAGAGGTACAGTGATGTCTGCCCTCAAATAACGGTGAGCCTCTACCCCCAACCCGATAGTCTCAATGCTATCCCCTGAAGGATCTTCACCTTCCACATGGATTACTACAATAATCACCCCAACCAGTAGTAGCTAAACCAAAACTAATGGGGGACTCTACCCACACGAGTGGTCAAAAACACCTCATCATAGAGTCTCTATGTGTGCACACTATTGAAAGTTCCGGGTGAGATGTAATCACCAAAATAGTACCAAAGCCACAACCTCTTTGACACCTCGTGCCCCTGCGACCATCCCGCTCAAGTCTGATGGCCTTTCTATCCAAGTAACACAGGACATGCCCAACCTAATAGTGACACTGCTTCAAGACGATGTCCATGAAACCCAATCCCATGGTCAGAAAAACCCAATTTAACCCAGGCCAAGCCCAACCTGTGATAGCATCACTCAAGAAATATCTGTACCATGCCCAACACAACCCAAAGGGTTCCAACATATGAAATTCATAAATTAAATATATAACACTTTTAAACAAGTCACATAAACATGAAAAACAATCTAAACAATTGAATTGTAAAAGCCCAACGATTATCACACAACAACACTGAGGTCTTGAATGCCTCTAAACAACGCAATCATGGTTTACCAGATTAAACATACCAGTTTTAAAAAAAATAGACCAATTATAACCATTTTGGAACCCCATGCCAAAATGTCCCAATGAGTGTCAGCCACTCGCCCGACCTTGCTCAAGCAATAAAGGAAATAGGACATGCCCAAAGGCATCCCATGGGTCTAACAATTAATTCAATATGTAATAGAAGATAAAACAGGTCCTGCTCAAAAATACATGAAAAATCGCCAAAGGTCGCACCACCCAAAAGTCTATGAAAATCCAAAAAGAGGTATGCACCACCTACCTGAGACTCATAAAATTATACACCTCTAGTAACAACCTCCAATTAGGTCTAAAATGTAGTAGATCTACAAAAGAATCAAAACCACTCAAACTCCTATAACTCATTTTAGAACAGAAATCAAGAAGAACAGCTCAAGAGGAATAAAGGCCTTACCGAGGGGGTTCCAATGGATCAAACAATGTTTGAATTTGACTTTAGACAAAGAAATAGGAAGGAATTGAAGTCCCAACCGGCTATTCACATCTCCCGGATGAAACCTACTTCCCCAACCTCAAAACAGGGCTACTGCCCATTTTAACAAAAAAAATAAAATACATGATGTGTATTTAGGACTACATGCCATGTATCATTTTACTATTCATATAATGGCTGATATTTCTCCAAGGACTTGCTGACTGACTACACGGTGTGTACTTATGGTCCAAAGTGTTTACCTCTCTACCCGACCGACATCCCCGACACGCCATGTATATCCCCATACATGACCCCTTTACATGGCGTGTACAAATAGTACACAACGTGTACTTGCTAAAAACATTTTACCCTACCAACAGGCCTACACGCCATGCATTTCCTCCACACAGTCAAGGGTACATGGCGTGTCGAGAAATACTACATGCCGTGTAGTAGGAAATTCCTACATGGTCACCACATGACATGTAATCGGTGATCACACGACCGATACACACCTAACCCATACACGCAGTGTACTCTAGAGTACATGACGTGTAGTCTGGAAATTTCTAGGACTTCCTAGATTTTCCTAGTTTTCTCAGAAACAAGTCAAAATTCAAACAGGTTCGGGATTTTGACCCGTTCTAAAAACCTAGGTTCTTACGAAGGTTCTCACTACAAAGGTAGATTTTATGTAAAAGAATAAGAATTAGTTACTTCTATATATACTTAGGCACACTGTGATATGTGTCATGACTCAAAAGTGACCTAGAGAGGAACATTAAATGAAGAATTAAAACAAGGGGGATGAATAAGATGTAGGAAAATAGCTGGAGGTAGTTACTTGTTTGAATTTCAATTTTAAATTCAAATTTAAATTAGATTCAGTGTTTCTTGTGTGTAATATATGTTGTGTATTATGTATTAATGTTATAGGTGTGATATATAATAAAAAATGAAAATAAATATTACTCTATATAGAAATTATTGAGAATATGTTTTTGAGAGAAATAAGAAGAATAAGTTTCATTGAAGATCACATAGTGAGAAGAAGTAACCTAAAGATGTATATGTTAAAGGAGAAGAGTAAGAAACCACATTGAAATAAATTTAATGGAAACCCAATAGATTTTAAGAATATATTTTTATTTAGAAACAAAATCATTTATCATTATAATATTGTGTTAAACACTCAAACACAGTTAGGAAATGTGTATCATGAGTATAAGGATATTCCATTCTTGTTTATACTTACATGTTGATACTAGTGGGATGTATAGTATTGGTGAAATTTTTATCATGTCGAGGATTAGTCTTTCATTTTTAATAGAAATCCTCATAAATATTTTATAATTTTCAATGTGTGATTGAGTGTATCATATGGAAATTATATAATATATCTTAAAAAGTGGTAAAGTATATTTCAAGAATAAATATAAAAATGAATTTATTTTCATTGATTCACCCCCTCTCTGTGATTTGAATAACTATGAGGATATTTTCAAGTGGTATTATAGATACAGTTCCTTTTGATTGGGACATGTTTTATAAAGTTTTGAGGATTACATATTTCAATCTATTCCAAGAGTTTTTTTTCTAAATTTCTATATCTAAATTGAATAATTTAAACTTAGTGAACTACACGGGGATTATCTTATTTAATAGGAAATTTTATCATATCTAGAATAATAGAATGTCAAAATATCTTCTACTTATTAGTTATAATGGATTGGAAGTTATAATTTAGGGATTCATCCATTGTTTTAGAGGTGATACCATGACAATAGTAGATAAGAAGAATCTAGAGAATGATGTATATGTTAGGAATGTTATTTTGTCTTCCCTTTCAGAGTTTGAATCCTTAAAAGTCAAATAAATCAAAATGGGGAAAGTTATATGGTACAATATTGATAAAATATATGAAGGTAAAACAAAATTTTAGTAAGAAAATATAAAAAATTGGAGGTTGAAGTATAGAGACCTCATGATGCTTGTGGATGAAAGTATAGATTTATTTTTCACAAGGGTTAATGATATTTTATCACAATAAAAAGGTTTGGTGAGAATTTATAAGTTTCTATAGTGGTATAAAAGATATTACACATCCTACCTAAAAAGTTTGATGAAAAAGTCTTGGATTTAGAAGATAATGGTAAAAAACACTCCCTCTTGATGACTTACAGAATATCTTAATTACCAATGATATGAGAAAATATAATGTTGTTAATATTAATGTTAAGGATAAAAAAAAATCACTTTTAAATCCTTAAAATATGATAATTATAAGAAAAACATTGATGAAGTTGAAGATGGTTGTTCAGAATCATATTTATATGTGGATATAAATTTTTATAAAATGATGCATCTTATATCTATAAATTTGAGAAGAGTAAATGGAAAGTTCAATGGAAATATTCCATTGATATTTTCCAAGTGTGGGTCAATTGGGAATTTTACTGAAAATTTTCCACGACTGAAAGAAGATAAATATAGTGAAGATAAAGAAACAGAAAATAATGAAATGTATATATTTTATTATATAATAAATGGGAAAAATTATCTAAAAAAAAAGATAAATTTATTATTCAATTGTAGATATAGTGAAAGAAGTGATGGATATGAGTAAGTTGAGATTTCTAATGTTACTGATGAGAATGTTATAATTACCTTGGTTAATGAGGAAGAATTCACTAGTGATGAGATTAAGAATTTTAAAAATGATGAAGAAGAAACTTATATGGAATTTCTGTTTAAGAGATAAATAAAAGAGTGTCTTTCAAAAGATCAAAGTTAGAGAAGGATATTATATTTTAGAATAAAAGAAACCAATATTCTTATATAAAGGAATATGTCCATATATATATAAAAAATCATGGTTTCTAAAATAAATTGATGATTTGAATAAATATTTTGATGATGAGAATTCTTTATAAGTCAAGATAGAATAAAAGGTATAAGAGAAAGTTAATGAGATTTTAATATTCAACAAAAATGGTTATGGAAGAATAAGAACTAACTACATCTAAATAGATATTATAAAATTCTATTTAAGATGTTGGATAATTTTAAAATACAACTGAGGCATGTGAAGAAAAAGATAAACAACCTTATAAGGGTAAAAAATCCTAAAATGTTTATGGTGAGATTGTTAAGAAGAATCAAGTGAATAAGACAAATATTGTAGCAAAATCATGCGAATCTTAGAAATCTAGAAATTCTGGTAACTTTAACTTAAAGTAATTTTTTTATAACTACTGACTAAATAATTCTAGGAATAAGTCTAATATTAAGAGGAATAATTTTGGATTTCATAATGATTTTTTTCACAAAAATCTATAATATCAGTGAGTCAAATAAGAAAGGAAAATAAGTATCAAATTTTGAACAACATATGATTTACAAAGGTAGGTTTTCTTTATATGTATTTTTTTGTTACTATTAAGGATTTTTGAATAAAAAAATATGTTACTTTAATTAAAAAATCCTAAAATGACTTAATGTTTTGGGAGGAAAATGTTTATGAAGAGTCACCACTCTCTGTGGAAGAATGTTCAGAAATATATTGTAAATTAAGAATATAAAACATATAATAGGATTAAATTTCATGATGAAGTATGTTAAATATTTACTCATTTTTTAATTTATTAAAATAAATGAATAATCATTATAACATCTAAAAAAATATAAATTAAAACACACAAAATCCCAAAAATATAATGTGTAAATGTAAGAATAATTTTTTTATGGAAGTGGTTCTTAAAGCACCAGAAGGGGATAATCCATGGATTACGAATAGTGAATGTTCTTCTCACATGCAAGAAGATTTTAAACTTCTAAAATATATTGAAATATTTAAATAAGGATCATTTACCATTTGAAACAATATATCACTCAAAATAATATATTTTTTACAATCTTTGATTATAAATGAATGATTAAAATTAAAGAATATTTTATTTGTTATAGGACTGAGACATAATCTTCTTAGTGTGTCTTAATTATGTAATTAACTAAATAAAGTTATCTTTATTTATTTTTTATTTTTTTGAAATAAATTAGAATATGGTTCTATTTGAATAATAAGTCAGCGAATGAGGGGAAATATTTTTCAAGTGGGTGATGCAAGAAATTCATGCCACTTAAACATGAAAGAAGAAAATAAATCATGGCATGGAAGGATTGGTCATCTTGGCCAAGAGAACATGAGTAATCTAACTTGAGGTGAAATTTTTTCTGATGTACCTATACTAAAAATAGATAGTAATTGGATGTGATTAACATTACAAAATATAAATATTTTAAATTCTATATACAAGAAGGGAGAGATTCAATCAACAAATCTATTGAAGCTTGTCTATTCATATATTAGTGGGCCTATGAATAATTAATAAGAAAAAATATATAAGTATTTTATATAATTTATTTATGAATTTACCTGTAATACATTTATTATGTTTTTAAAATATAAACAATATGCTCTAAAGATTTTTAAAAATTACAGAAGAAATGTAGAGAGGGAATGTAGTTTTCCTTTAAAGAGGATATAAATATGTAATGGTGTTAAGTATACATGTGTAATATTTGATTCATATATTTAGAGTCATAGTACTCACTAATAACTCAATGAATTATACACACCAAAATGTGGTGTGGATAACTAGAATTAAAAAAGTTTATTGGATATGGTTTGAACTATGATGGTTGATAATTATATCTATCTATATTTTTTGTGACAAGTTATAGTACAATGGTTCACATTTAGAATAATTTATTGTACAATAAATTTTTTTATATCTTCTTATATGAGATATATTACAATAATTCCCAAATTTTTAATCATATAAGGGTGTTTGTTTTCCTTTTTTATCAAACCTAAAGTATAAAATATTGGGATGTTTGAGTAAAATGTATAGCTGAAATTTTCCTTTGTTATCCTATAAATAGAATAGGATTCCATTATCACCATAAAAATTATAGGGAGTATTTTTGTTATTTATTATGTGGAGGTGCTGGAATACAAAAATAAAGAAATAAAATATAAAATAGAAAGCTCTAAAATTGATGAAGTTGAAGTTATTTTTGTTAAAAAATGTGAATAAATTGTGAAAAAAGAAGAAAATGAATAATATTTATAGGATAGAGAAGCATACACATCCATTTCAAGTGATGAGGAATAACTTAATTCATAAAATACTTAGATAATAAGATATTTTTAGGTCCAAAATATAATTAGGGATTATGGAAAAAATGTTCAAACTTGGAGAAATTTGAGGACAACATCACACACCTCATTGTTTTAAGAGGTTGAACTAAGAAATATTGAATAAGATTTAGAGCATCAAGAGTTGGGTGATTTAATGAATAAAGGGTTAGACTAGATATGGAATAATGTGACTTGGTATTTGGTACCTAATCCCATATATAAGAATGTTATTGGTATAAAATTGGTGTTCCAAAAAAAATTAAATAAAAAAGGATAAGTTTTGAGAAACAAAAAAATGGATTTTCTGTAAGGGATATTATTAGGTTGAAGGAGTGGAATTTTATGAGACCTCTATATTGGTTAAAAGACTTGAAACCATCATAATTTTCTTAATATTTAAGACCAAATTTAATTTAATATATTCCAAATGGATTCCAATCCTTCCTTCCTCAATGGCGAGTTAGAAGAGGAGGTATACATTGATAAAAATTGTAGTTTCTTTTTTGGAGAAGATTAAAAATATGTTTTTAGTTTAATGAAGGATTTATAAGGGCTAAAATAATACCCAAAATCTTGGTATTCTAAGTTGGAAACCAATTTGAATAATTTTAATTTTAGAGATGTAAAAGTGGACAATAACTTCAAAATTAAAGATTCCAAAGTGGTATCTCCCATTTTTATTATTTATATAGATGACATTATATTTCCTATAGTTGATTAAAAGGTTTTTGAATAATTTTTCAAATAAATAAAGGATTTATTTGAAATTTTCATGCTTGATGAGATGAGGTAGTTTATTAGCCTACAAGCTTCTCAAGAGAAATATTATATTTTTCTTACTCAAGAGAAGTATATTAGAGAAATTATACATAACTTTTTAAAGGATATGTCATGATCCACACATATTTTAATAGGAATTAAGTCTTTTCAATATATGTAAGGAAATGAAGCTGATCCAAGATAATTCATAAAGATGATTATAAGTATTTTATACTTGAAAAACTTCGAGGTTAGATATTGTATATGTTTTTAAAATTTGTGTTGGGTATAGAAGTGCCCTAAAAGGGTTCCATTTCATGGATAGAAATATGATTCTTAGGTAAATAAAATTCAGCATTGACTTTATGTTGAAATATGTAAAAAATGATAGATTAATCTATTTGTATTTTCGGATACATATTGGTCGAAAAATGATGATAATATGAGGTTTACATATAGTTGAGTTTTCTTCCTAGGAGATATGTGTGTATGTTTTCACACTAAGAAGCATAATATAATAATTTTAGTATTACTTAAGAAAGGTATATGGATTCTTCTCAATTTATAACTCAACTTATGTGGATGAGAGCTTAATTGAAAGATCTTAAAGTGGATGTGAAGTTACCAATACTCATGGGATTTAATAAATATAGTGATATAAATATTTCAAGAAATTAAGTTTAACATTCAAGGACAAAGAACATTGATATAAAATACTACTTTATCAAATATATTATTGAAAAATATATTTTATAGTTGGAAATTTTTCCTACAAGGTAGCATGTGGATTATTTGTTTGCTAAACCATTTCCAAAGGATGATCTTTAAAGTTTGAGGTTTATGATTGGAGTTCAACCTAATTTCTATTATGTCTAAGGTATGGTTATTCAATACACTCTTTCATATTTTTATTTGTATTATTATTTTTAAAGGGGGAGAAAATTGGTAATATAAATATCTTTATATGTTTACTCTCTTAATTTATTTATAAATAGGGAAAAAAATTTATAAAGGGTTATCCATTGATACATTTTTATCATTTTTAAGAGGAAGAGAATATATTTAGAGATAGTTTTTAAAATGTGTATGCTATGAATTTAACATTGTTCATGTGTAAACAGTTCTAATAGTTTATTTAAGTATGTGTAAGAATTTGTGTATTATATATTCCATTAATAGATTTGTCTTGTTGAGGGAGGATTTGATGTGATGAAAAAGTATTGATTAAAGAAGAAGTGATCAATATTTTTTAGGTTGAGGGAAGATATGATGTGATGATGAAGTATTGATTGAATATTAAGTGATCCATTTTTAGATCAATATTCAAGTGGTATCATTTCATCTATTTAATCTAGAGGATCAAGTTTGAATAAGGTATTAACGTAAATAACTATTTTATGGAAAATATGACATTATTTTTCAATGTTCTTATTTCCAATGATGAGTTCACTAAAGTAGGATTAAAATCATTGAATGATGATTCATTACTAAGTGAATTGATTTTTAAAGTTATTTTTATTCATTGGATGCTGTAAAAATACAAAGGGGGAGATTTTTTTGCCCAATATATGTTTATAAGTTATTTAGAAATTGGGGAGTCTGTTGAGACATGAAGTTTACTCTAGATCATAGAAATTATCTATAGAAGAAATATTGGATAAGGTTTATGTAGATGTGATTATTATTTTGTATTTTTTATAAACCCATAAATTTTGTTCAATACTAAGATATGTTTAGTTATTCATTTGAGGTGAAGTTCATTACAATATTCTTGAAGTGTTTGAAGTTTTTTTGGAATCAGTTTGGAAGAGTTTGGAGCTTATCTGTATGTATTTTTAATTATTAAAGAATTTGTACTTAATATAAAAATTATATAAGTACGAGGTGTGTATGATTCATCCTATAAGACCGTATGAATCAATATTGACTTACGTATGATTCATTTTTGAGTTTTATATGAGTAATTATATCTATATATGATTCATTGGGGCCTACAAATGATCCATTTTATATAGTATATGAGTCATTTATCACTGTGTATGATTCAATTCACTCTATATAGAAGAAATTCTATTGTTGCGTATGCGTCAACACTTAGAGAAAATTTAAAAAAATTAGGCTAAATATATGATATTTCTAGATGTAATTATTTCATACAAATAACTATTTGAGTCAAGGATCACATTGTTTAATCATGGATAAAATATCTAAAAATGGTATTTTTGATTCAAACAAAGGGATAAAAAGGTTATCACTTTTAATGAAATTTTTTTATAAATGAATGAGAATTAGTTACTTCTGTAATTTCATAATTTCACTAGAATAGGTGACATGACTCTATAGTGTCATGGAGAAGAATTTGAAATAAAGAATAAAAAGTTGGAAAAATAATTTGAGGTTGGAAAATAGTTGGAGGAAGTTACTTATTTCAATTTTAATTATAAATTCAAATTCAAATTATATTTTTTAATGATTGTGTGTGATATATGCAGCGTGTTTTGAATTCATGTTATATGAGTGATTTGTGATAGAAATATAAAACAAATATTTCTCTCTATATAAATTATTGAGAATATTTTTTTGAGAGAAGGTATAATAAGATCACATAGTGAGGAGAATTAACCTAAAATAGTACAAGTTAAATAAGAATAATATGAAGAATAAGAAGCACTTAAATAAATTCAACGAAAGTCCAATATAGTTTGAGACTCTCTTATTATTGAGAACCCAAATCATTAATCATTATAACATTATAAGAAGCACTCAAACATTTTTAGGTGATATGTATCATGAGTATAATTATATTCCATATATGGTTCTACCTAAATTTTTATACTAGTGGGTAATATGTTCTTGATGAAATTTAGATCATTGTAAATATTAGACTTTTATTTTGAAAGTGAACCTTATAAATCTATTGTGATTTTGTGTGTGTGTTTGAGTCTGTAAGAAAATAAATACAAATACACATTCTAATAGTTAGTTAAGGTTGTTTCAAGAAGAAATATAAAAAGGAATTTATAATAATTGATTCAGACATGGTAATTTCACTGATTTTGAGTATCTTTTAAGTTTTGTAGCTATCACTACATAATTATTAAAAGAAAACATCCTGATGGTTTCATCTACATGATCGATCACCTTTATACTAGTTAAATTATTACTAAATTTACTACTATAGATAAGGCCTCATAGCTAATTGTTACCTTGGGAATGTCTAAATCTAGACACCTACCTTTTAATGGACACCAAGAAGTGCCATAAATTGAAATTTATAATGGTATCAACCTCCAAAAGAAGATAAAATTATATCAAGGCTCAAAATGGAAGCCTTAGAACTACCATATACTGAGAAATGAGAATAAGATAGTTGATACTGACTCCTCACTTATATGAAACCTCAACCACCTCAACAAATGAAAACCTATATCCATAACTCTATACTTCAGGAGGTTATAAGGACTCCCCTCATGAGATGAACCTATCCATGTAAATGTCTTCTTGATATCCTCAACCTGAATAAATACCTCAATATATGTCAACATCCTAAAATTAGGGAACTAACATTGGATATTTAGATAAAAAACCTCCTAAAAATGTTAGTCATTCACTTCCTTTTCTGGAAGAAAATATGGAGCACAATTAAGGAGATTCATGAACTTGACTGGAAGATCCTGTAAACTCAAGATCCCATGCCTCAGAGTGATTAACTCTTACTTATATGACACTTTTATCATAGAAGAGAAAAACACATCTGGTAAATACTATAAAACTTCTCCCACATCACCTATGAATCCTCATGATCACCAATGAATATAATCCACCACTGATGGGTCACACATTTTAGTAAAATAATAGCCAATTAAATCCAATAATAATTTATTGCATGGATTAAGACAAAATAAATCTCAATCTCCTATAACCACCTCTTCATATCATTACTCACAACCTTCCAGTAGTTATCTATACAACACAAGATAAGAATTCATAATAATATAATATAGATTTAATTTAATATATTTTAAGTAATTCATTTTAACTTTTATGACATTTCCCCATTTCAAAAATATGCATAAAAAATCATGTTGTATATTCCACACCTAGGTCTCTACACTGTGATTATTATAATATAAAGTTTGTATGTTTAGTAAGATTATAGTCCTTTTATAATATCAATGGGTCCATGCAAACATACTATTTGGTCCCCATTTACTACACCACACACTATATTCAACATATTTTTTTCCTTACAAAACCAATTTAATCATCACTGATGCTTAACTTATAAAATCGATCCAAAATCTAAACCAAATGCTTTGATACTACTCTGTCATGAACTTCCACTACTAGAATCCCTTATGGGATAGTAATGATGTTAAGTAAGACTTTCAAATATTTCCTCCTATAATCCATGTTTGGAAACCTAGAATAGATAGTATAATAACACAATATAGGAGGTATTATCCTTATAAAATCCTAGGAATTAAATTAATATCCACCAATAAAATACTATAGATAATATAAATAAAAAATGTAATCATGAATATTTTTATGTAATTCCATACATTAATAAAGTACATCATCTCTAAAAAACAATACCATAATCAAATCCCATGTTTGCAACTCCAACTCTAAAGAGATCTATGCCACATGCTAGTTTTTCCAACATGATCACAAACTCAATCCTATATTTTTTTTAAATATTATATAAAATATAGATGATCAGTATGAACGAATTACTAAAGAGAAAATTTTTATTCAAAAAGAATCACATTAGTGCCAAAACCATTGTTCAAGGGGGTCTAAAATGGTGGAGGCTAAGATAATCCTCAAGAATTATTGTATTATAGTCCATAGGTAGGGAACCAAAAGAATAAAAAATATTGATAGTAAGGGAAAAATATCCATTCTATGCTAGAAATGTTTCCCTTTTTTCCACTCACACTAAGAATAAATAATCTAATACTTCTTATTAAACATTCATTTCCATTAACAAAACAGGTATATGGAGGACCAATGAGTAGAGAGATTCTATACTTAAACCTGACTACTAAGTCTAAATCAGATTCAATATTAGATAGTGGGATACCAATTTTTTTATAAATATTCAAGCCGGTATGCAACACCATTATTCCCACCCTAACTGGAAATCACTCTTTATAATATGAACTAAAGGCATGGATAACCTCTCTATATCTATTATTAATAATTCCCCCACCTTTTATAATTCCATTATAGAAAATGCCATCAATATTAAGCTTATAAATCGATTTTGGAGGGACCCATTGGACCCAATGCTCATGACCCCTACTAATTACAGTGATATGATCTTCCATGAGGACACTATGTTGGACCAAAAAATAAGATTAGATGTTAAAATCCTGAACTAGTTGATTCATTTCACAAATAATCAAGATCAACTTAATTTTTAGACTTCGGAAACAAGGATGTGTATTAATATTCCCAAAGTCATTACTCCTTAACCAAATTTCCTTATAACCTATAAAAATGAAATATTCTAAGTCTGGAATGCACTAAAAGATGAGCCCTCACCATAGAACCATGTATAAATAAATTGATCAAATTATACAAGGTTGAGGAAGATGTTCAACCACACCACAATAAACTTCCAGATAAACCAAACTGAATATCCTCTCAAAAAAGGTTATCCTTTAACTTTTTTTTGTGGGTAAATATAACATTAGCATCAGTAATCCAACTGAATAACCCTATACTGGATAACATTGTCCATAGGTAATTCTTTTTAGCATGTACAAAAAACCAAAAATCTTACCTTAGGTAGGGATGTAGTTCTTCCAAGGGGTTTCTCTCTCATGAAAATATGGAATAAGCATACTAACTCCTTAGTGAATAAATAGTGAAACTGATATGTCACCTATCCCAAGGCTATCCACTAACCCAATATTACTGAATCTTGCTCACAAAATCCACAAACAATTATATTAACATAATAATAAAAATTATATATATATCACCGACATCTTGTATGTTAGGGGTATACCCATAACCCAAAATCTTATTTTGGCATTGGTTAAGTTACCAAATTTCAGTGGTGGTGTTTAATAAATAATTGAATGTATAATGGATATATAATAACATACAAGACCAACCTTGGTTTTAATCCCTATTACCACCTATATAACCATATCCCATCACTATAACACATAAACTACAACTAATGACTCTAAAATCCATAACCAAACATATATTAGCACACATTAACAACACATCTCCCTTTTATTTAATATTCTATCAATATTTCCACATTATTCATTTAATTTAAACATTATGTTCATTAGTTACATAATTATTTCTAGCCACATCTATGTCACATTAACCACTTTCTCTTTCACATCTATTAATTCAATTATTGCATAAATTATTCCAGAACACCACTTTATTAATTACAGAACCATTCCATATACCCAAAAAAACTAAAACATGAAATGAAACCAAACACATAAACCTATCCACATCAAAAAACCACAATAAAACTTCTTACTCTTAATATAATATGAAACCACAATACATCAATTTACCAATTCTTGTATAGAACAATAATATCCAAAAAAAATCCTATATGAAAACTTATTTAGTCATTACTATAACTAACTCACTTACCAATTAAAATATAAATCATCATATAAATAATAATAATAAAATCATGGGAACATGATTCACACTAAAAATTAATCAATAACATAATGAAAATAACAAAGAAAATAAGTAAAAAATTCTTCACTCTATTTTCCCATTATTTTCCATTCAATTATTATCTTTGTAGAGACCCCAAGCTTGAAGTACATATTCATTACATTAAAATCTTCAGAATAATTAATACATAACAAAAATAGACACACAAGGACCGTAATAGTTTAGTGTCTTTGGAAACTCGGGATATAATATTCTAATTGTGGTGAAAGATCTTCAACATCTCCCATAAAGATCTTCTCTTTTTTTTCTCTTACCGAAAACCTTTCTTTAAATCCTTGGGAAAAGAAAACGTATAAAGGGTGAGATCAAATGATCATTAAGGGCAAGCATGGAGAAAATAAAACAAATTATATACATTTGAACAAAAAACATGAACGTAATGTTTAAACATCAAAATCTTGAGCAATGACATAAAACATGGAAGTACGTAAGGAATAGATCATAATGAAACATTAATCATGATAAAATAGCTTGGGAATAAAACATGTAATTGTGGAAAAACATTAAAAACATGATATGATTTCCATAGTAGCCAAGGAATTGCTGCCAAGACCATCTTAGTGGACAAAGTCCCTTACTGAACCGAGTTTACTTGTCGTTCCAGCCCTGTATTACTGAAACATATTTACTTTACATTCCAAACATGTCTATCTCATGAGATATAAATCTTTACCCAATGCATTGGAGGGAGATATAGGTCCCACCCATCTCTTAATGAAATCATTATTACGTGTGCCACAACATAAACATAAATCATTCAACATAACCCAAAGAATAAAATGGGTTTCATTAACATCATTCCATCATAACATAATCCATATAAAACAAAGGGATATCATTTCATCATAAGAAAAATGAAACCATGTAAATCATAGAGACATTATACTTAAAACATACACATATGAAATAATGTTATCTTAGATGGAAAATGGTTTTGATAAAACACTTGAAATGAATTCTTGAGGAAAATATCCATTATTTTTCAAAATCATTTTCTTTTCACAAAATTCCATGAAAATTTTAAAGAAAATGATTTTGTTGAAAATAGTCATCAAATCTTGTAGAGTAAGCTTCATGAAAATAAGGCATTATGAAGCCATAAAAATCCATTCATGCCATATAAGTTAAAAAAAAATTCTCCTCGTACTTTTGTCGGAAAATTCAAAAAGTTACTTGTATGGTAAAAAAAGAAAGATTCCTTCCATAACACATGGTAAAAGTAAAAAATGGGTAAAAAGGACTTTAAAAATACATTAAACCATTTTTAGAAAACAGGGATATGGATGATAAATATAACCCCAGTAAATACTTATGAATAAACAATTTCGGATAAAAACGAGAGTGGAAAAGTTATCCCTTACAAAGATTTTTTTTGTAAATAAAATAGATCAATTATGTGTATTCACTATAAGGTCACATAAAGAAATTATAAATATATGATAAGATATAAAAATTCATTTCTCACATAATCAAATAATGACATAAACAAGAAAGAGAAGATCAACCCAAAGAACCGAAATTAGGTTAAGAAGTTCCCTTACCTCGTGTCCGACTTGACTCGATCGTTCTTTAATCTCCTGAATAATAAACAAAAGTTAATTTCTACTTTATTAAGAACCTTTTTCATATTTATTATTCCTTTTATATCAATTATTACCATGTTATAAACATTATGTAACCATTTAAGTTAATAACATTCGTTTTGTCGATATTTGGTACTTGAGACAAAAATGGACTTCTTATAATTACATATTGTTCATGTGGTCAAAGGTTAATTATATCCAGAATGATATTCATGATTTATTTATAATATATATCCTATATATCTTTCATATACATGTATTTATAATAGTACATAACATATGGAGGTAAGAAATGAAATGCACCGTTCATGGAGACAGTAAGCCGTACGTACACATGAATGCTAATTTCATTTCTATTTCTTATTTTAATGGAATTAAAACATAATGATACATAGGTATATTATAATTCCATTATAATATCATATATAATATAATTAACTCCATCCTTTATACATCCCACATAAAGCATTAACGAATCACATCACTTTGAGGGGGCGGTAGTCCGCACTTCCTCAAATGAGATTATCGTATTTACCCACTATAAAAACCATAAAGCCTTGATATAATCGGGAAGTAAAGAATAATAAATAAATAATAAACATAATATATATATCATATATAAACACAGTTCCATCATAATGGCCACCATGAAAGGTGGTAGGAGAAAATCGAACAATCATCGTTTCGTGAGGCGTTAGTTTTCCATCCACAGAAACATTATGTTCTTCATCCATTAGATGGAGGTGTGTGTAAGTGTAGTTAGAATACTAATCATAAAAAAATAATAGTATATTTAGGATACTAGTGTTGTTACAAAATAAATTATTAAAAAGAGTTTAGGGGTTGGAGAAGTAGAATAAAAGAAAACAATTTAAGAGAAACTGTTACCTTTAATTTGGGTAACTTCCTTTGGTTTGAAACAGAAGAACTTTTTGAAGTTCCTTATGCCTAAGGTAAGGCTTCTAGGGAGAAGAGAGTTATTTAGATACATTAATTGGGTAGAGTTTGGATGAGCCAAGTGGCTTGAGAGGAGTAAGGAATTGGATATAAATGGTCTCATTTTATAAGGGGGGAGGAGGGGCTCTTTTGGAAAGTGTGAAAATATTATTTTATTATAAACTTATCTTCGGTTTAAAAAGGTCAGAAAATCATTAAAGATGAATATAAAATGACTCATGGTCCAAATAAAATCATCCAATCAGAATTGGACATGTTTTGTATAATATTTTATTCATTATAATCTTATTTATTTAAATCGTTTATTAATGAGGTAAATGCTGCGTCATTATTGTGTCATAAATAATTTAATTTATTTGATGTCTAAAAATTATA
Organism: Viscum album; assembly: GCA_963277665.1. Classification (NCBI taxonomy): domain Eukaryota; kingdom Viridiplantae; phylum Streptophyta; class Magnoliopsida; order Santalales; family Viscaceae; genus Viscum; species Viscum album. The sequence continues at coordinate 504,026 of CAUJRU010000253.1, forward strand.
AAAAAATACCATAATGTAGGAAATATTTTTATATTTCCAATATATATTTATAGTCTAAAAGATAATTTATATAACCCCTTATAAAAATTAATTACTAAAAGATTTATGTTAATGTCAATTTTGTCTTTACATTAAATTAATTAATCCAAATTGTCATTATCACTACCAAGTGGCTCAATGGGGTTCCAAAATCGACCCAAGGATTCCCATGGTCGTCCAATACTCATAAAATTAGGTTAGTACAAGTGTTAAGATAATTTTGAATTATTATAATATTCTTTTAACCTTGAATTACCCTATTTACCTTTAACCGTGGTAAATAAAAGTCAAAAGTTACTATTCACCAAAAATTATCTTCATCTTATTGAACCAAATTTTACTTCTTGATAACAACCATGTATGTTGTATTTTTGAAATTAAATTCACAGAAGTGGTAAAATTTTATTTAAATGAAATAGTCAGTTTTTTAACTACCACTAAGTGGTTTCACTATTCATCAAACATTGAAGTTTTTCAGAAAAATACCAAAAATTCATCCTAAGATATATTTGATATTCTGAAATCAAAAATGATGTCTATTTTTTCAAATTCAAAACATATAAGTGGAATTAATTAATTTTAAAATTAATTCCCGTTATCAAAACAAATAGTGTGTTTTTAAGAAACAATAACTATCAATAGATTGACACTTGTTTATGTCCAATTTCAAAGTGAAATTAATTCCAATGAACAACATTGGATTAAATGGTAAAAATATATTCTAATTACACTTTAAAACTAATTTAAAAGGTAGTATAACCATATAAATTATTGTGACGAAAAAAGTTGTTTTTAATTAAAATATAGCGTGTTTTTACTATTCATTAAAATATGAAAGTTATCAGAATAATATGAAAAATTTATCCAAAGTAAATTTTTATATCCTGATTCCAAAGAAGAATTTTATTTTTTCAAATTGAACTTATAAACATGGAAAAAACTAGATTTAAAGTGGGTGCGCCATCAAAAGGCGGAAAAACTACATTTTTTGAAAAAAACTTATTTAACCCGAAAAATTTATTTTGTTCTCATACCATGTTCTAGAAAATGTGTAAGATGAATAATAATGTCATAAAATTACAAATTTAGTTAATACTATTCATAATGGCTAGTTCATAATAATATTATAACCATATATCTCTGTTTAGTGAAACCAGGTATTGCGTACAACACACGCTATCGAGGAAGGTCGTGATTGCGTGTAATGCAAGACAAGTCAGGGTTGCGTGTTGTAAAAGACTAATTTGTTGTTTCATATAACAAAATCCAATCATATTTCATTTATACATTGAATATATATATATATACACTCAATGTTGCGTAGAATAACTACTATCAAATGAACTTGAAATTGTGTGTAAGATGATCCAAGAATAGTGTTGTGTATATTACAAGCTAATTTTGGTGTAGCGTACAACACGAGATATCAATGAAATTAAAAAGAATAATTCTCATAAAATCTAGGGTTGTTACATTCTACCCCCCTTAAAATGAATTTCTCCCTTGAAATTCATCTGGGTTATAAATGGTTTACTACTTGAATGCTTCTTTTATAGAAACCCACAACGTAAAAAGGAATACTAAAACTTAAATTTAAAAAGTGAAGTATGAAACATAATAGTTACCCAAATTAACTCATCATTGAGTTTCCACAAAGGAGAACATAGGTGAAAATATGGATATGGAAGAGAAATCTAACCATCTAGTTCTAATGGAGAGTGGTAGAGAACACGGCTATGAAAAATCCAACAATCACAAAGCCATAAATTTGTAATGATCTTAAGTACCATCTAATTATTCAGATATAAGAGCACTAGGACAACATTTTTGGTTTTCAAAATCATTTCCCTAATGTTGAATAATTTTTGAATTAAAATAAATACTTCCTTGATTTTGGTACAATCTCACTGTTGTTCGTGTCTTGAACAATTTCCACTTCATCTCTTAAAGAAATGAAGTTGAATTTGTCTTTCGCGAAGTGTTAGTAGATCATGTGATACAATTATGGGTCATTCCATCTATCTCAAACATAATGTTAGCAATAGTTATATACATAAGTCCATTTATGGTGAGATTAATCATATATGGTTCCAAAAAATGGACTTATACTTTATCTATCATACCGCTTATAAAATAAAACTAGTTTCTACTATCCAGGGACTTCCTGTAGGCCATTGGTAAGCGATAAAGGCCTGTCACACTTCAGTTGTGGGTTCGATTCCAACATCCTTTTCCAACGCGACGGGTTGTCGCCCATCCTGCAGGTTGTCCTTTTTCTAAAACTACATTATTATAAAATCCCATCAATAATATCGAAAACAATTCTAGCCTTAAACAATAATAACTTATGTTCAACATAATCCATTCCAATCTTTAGGCTTATCCAAAATACATATGTTCAATCTCATAGTATAAAGAAAAAGATTACTTGAAAGGTCACATAACAAGCACGTTAATACCATCATTTATCCCCCATATATCATACGATATATCTTGTTGATCACATTCCAAACATGTGAATACCTTAATCATGTATTCTCTTAAAAAATGAATACCCATTAAACCTTAGTGAAAACCTGAATTCTGTCAAAAGTTCACTCTTTTCACATACAAAAATCCCAAAATTTCTATATACTCAAACCATGATATAACTTTTTCCTTATATTAGTCATGAGATCATGAATACTATCATATATATTATTTTCTCCTTATCCTTTCATTATGCATATTTCAACTGCTTTCCAAAAATATTTCAATCACTTTTCATGGTTACCGGTACCATAAAATTATTAAAAACCACAATGATCCAATTCATTGATATTCTAATATTCCACGATACTTTAAATGAGATTCCACAACATTATCTAGGAATCTCGTTACATAAACACTTATTAATTCCACCACATCGTTGTCATACTCAACATCACAAATAGTGATCGCATGTGACTTCCCTTTATACTTTTCCTTAAGAGGTTGCTCACGTCGATCATCATTAACCCTTGTATTAGGGAATTGATTAGCATAATGCCCCATTTCATTGCACTTGAATAATTGAAGTGTTGGTGGTGCGTTCTCTGTAGTCTTTTCTCTATTCACATCATTTGTTACTCTTTTTCCATTACTTCGACACTCAGCTTCTCGATGACCTTATTTTGCACACTTAAAACATTTTCTAGTCCCTTTAAGACAATCTCCACCATGCTTCTTTCCACATTTTGAGCATAAAGAAATATTTATCTTCTTTTCACCATTATTTTTATATTTTTCCTTGAACTCTATCTTTCGTTTCTTGTCAAAACCATGAGTCGGATATGTAACACCTACATCTAGTTCTACCTTGATAGCACAACACACAATTTCTTCATAGCTACTGAAGTCTCTTATAGATAATGCCCTTCGAAGACTTGGTTTTAAGCCACTGAAGAATCTATCAACTTTACTTTCAGGTTGGATGATAAAGCCAGATGCATACCTTGCAAGCCTTGTAAAATTCACTTCATATATACCAACAGATTCATCATCCTTTTGCTTAATCTCAAGGAACTCCTTTTCCATCTTTTTTTGAAGAATACGAGGGTAGTACTTATTGAAAAATAAGTTCTTGAACTCGTCCCATTCCATGGATTCAATTTCATATTAGGGCCTTGTATTCATAATTAGAGTCCACCACTGGTTTGCTTCACCTTCTAAACGGTAAACAACCAAAATGAATTTTTCATGCTCTGAACATAGAAGTATGGAAAATATCTTTTCAATGGTACTGATCCTTTTTTCAGCAACAAGTGGATCAGAAGACCCACTGAAAGAAGGTGAACATTTCCTAATGAAGGAATCAATAGAAAATTGTTCCCTTCTCTGCTCATTTGGAAGTCCAGAATGATTCATATATTTTGTAAGTATAGCATTAAGATTTTGTACTTCATCTCCTATAACATTGGTTTATTCAGGAGGAAAATCATTGTATTGTCCATTACATTGATCAACACAGTTCCTTCAGGTTCCAGCCATCATCTAAAACCCAAAAATAATATTGTGAGAGGAAAAAATCATGCTAGGAGAACAACAGAATAAAGGGGGAGTACCTTCAATATCTAACATCTTAGGATTAATTATATGATCGTTTCTGTAATCCTAGGACTATAACCTATAGTTATACTTAACCTTAGGGACATCCCCAGATATACCTTAGAAATATCTCTAGGGATCTCACTAAAGTTATCGCATCCTAGTTTCCAAAGGTTGACTAAACCTTTCCTCTAATACCAATTTTAGAGACCCCAAGCTTCACGTACATCGACATTACATTACTTTTTTGGACTACTTAATACATAAAAAAATATACACACAAGAACCGTAATAGTTGAGTGTCTTTGGAAACTCGGGATATAATCTTCTAATCATGGTGAAAGATCATCAACATCTCCCATAAAGATCTTCCCTTTTTTCTCTTACCTAAAACCTTTCTTTAAATATTGGGGAAAAGAAAACATATAAAGGGTGAGCTCAAAGGCTCAGTAAGGGTAAGCATGGAGAAAATAATACAAATCATATACATTTGAACAAAAAACATGAACATAATGTTGAAACATCAAAATCTTGAGCAATGACATAAAACATGGCAGTACGTAAAGAAAAGATCATAATGAAACATTAATCATGATAAAATAGCATGGGAATAAAACATGTAATTGTGGAAAAACATTAAGCACATTATATGATTTCCATATTAGCCAAGACATTGCTGCCAAGACCATCTTATTGGACAAAGTACCTTACTGAACTGGGTTTACATGCTGTTCCAGCCCTGTATTACTGAACCAGATTTACTTTCCGTTCCAGCCATGTCTATCTTATGAGATATAAATCTTTACCCAATGCATTTTAGGGAGATATAGGTCCCACCCATATCTTAATGAAATCATTCTTACGTGTGCCACAACATAAACATAAATCATTCATCATAACCCAAAGAATAAAATGGGTTTCATAAACATCATCCCATCATAAAATAATCCATATAAAACAAAGGGATATCATTTCATCATAAGAAAAATTAAACCATGTAAATCATAGAGACATTATACTTGAAACATACACATATGAAATAATGTCATCTTAGATGGAAAATGGTTTCGATAAAATACTTGAAATGAATTATTGATGAAAATATCCTTTCTTTATCAAAATCATTTTCTTTTCACAAAATTCCATGAAAATTTTAAAGAAAAGGATTTTGTTGAAAATGGCCATGAAATCTTGTAGAGTAAGCTTCATGAAAATAAGGCGTTATAAAACCGTAAAAATCCATTCATGCCGTATAAGTTAAAGAAACATTCTCCTTGTACTTTTGTCGAAAAATTCAAAAAGTTCCTTGTATGGTAAAAAAATAAAGATTCCTTCCATAACACTTGGTAAAAGTCAAAAATGGGTAAAAAGGACTTTAAACATACATGAATCCATTTTTAGAAAATAGGAACATGGATGATAAATATAACCCCAATAAATACTTATGAATAAACAATCTCAGATAAAAACGAGATTAGAAAAGTTATCCCTTAAAAAGATTTTTTTTGTAAATAAAATAGATCACTTATGAGTATTCACTATAAGGTCACATAAAGAAAGTATAAATACATTATAATATATAAAAATTTATTTCTCACATAATCAAGTAATGACATAAACAAGAAAGATAAGATCAACCCAAAGAACGAAAATTAGGTTAAGAAGTTCCCTTACCTTGTGTCTGACTTGACTCGATCGTTCTTTAATATCTTGAATAATAAACCAAAGTTAATTTCTACTTTCTTAAGAAACTTTTTCAAGTTTATTATTCCTTTTATATCACTTATTACCATGTTATAAACATTATGTAACAACTTAAGTTAGTAACGTTTGTTTTGTCGATATTTGGTACTTGAGTCAAAAATGGACTTATTATAATTACATGTTGTTCATGTGGTCAAAGGTTCATTATATCCAGAATTATATTCATGATTTATTTATCATATATATCTATAATATACATGTATTTATAATAGTACATAACATATGGAGGTAAGAAATGAAATGCACTGTTCATGGAGACGGTAAGTCGTACGTACGCATGAACGCTACTTTCATTTCTATTTCTTATTTTAATGGAATAAAAAAATAATGATACATAGGTATATTATAATTCTATTATAATATCATATATAATATCATTAAATCCATCCTTTATACATCCCACATGAGGCATTAATGAATCACATAACTTTGAGTGGGCGATAGTCCACACTTCCTCAAATGAGATTATCATATTTACCCACTATGGAAACCATAAACTCTTGATATAATTGGGAAGTAAATAAGCATAATTAAATAATAAACATAATATATATATCATATATAAATACAGTTCCATCATAATGGCCACCATGAGAGGCGGTATGAGAAAATCGAACAATCATCGTTTCGTGAGGCGTTAGTTTTCCATCCACAGAAACATTATGTTCTTCATCCATTAGATGGAGCTTTGTGTAAGTGTAGTTCGAATACTTCCCATAAAAAAATCCTAGTATATTTAGTATACTGTTGTTGTTACAAAATAAAGTATTAAAAAGAGTTTAGGGGTTGGAGAAGTAGAATAAAAGAAAACAATTAAAGAGAAACTGTTACCTTTAATTTGGGTAACTTCCTTTGGTTTGAACCAAAAGGACTTTTTGAAGTGCCTTATACCTAAGGTAAGGCTTCTAGGAGGAGTAGAGGGATGTAGGGAGATTAATTTGGCAGAGGTTGGATGAGAAAAATGGCTTGAGAGGTGTGAGGAATTGGATATAAATTTTCTCCTTTTATAAGGGGGAGGAGGGGCTCTTTTGGAAAGTTTGAAAATATTATTTTATTATAAACTTATCTTCGGTTTAAAAAGGTCAGAAAGTCATTAAAGATAAAGATACAATGACTCATGGTCTAAATAAAATCATCCAATTAGAATTGGACATGTTTTGGATAATATTTTATTCATTATAATCTTATTTATTTAAATCGTTTATTAATGAGGTAAATGCTGCGTTATTATTGTGTCATAAATAATTTAATTTATTTGATGTCTAAAAATTATAAAAAAATACCATAATGTAGGAAATATTTTTATATTTCCAATATATATTTATAGTCTAAAAGATAATTTATATAACCCCTTATAAAAATTAATTACTAAAAGATTTATGTTAATGTCAATTTTGTCTTCACATTAAATTAATTAATCCAAATTGTCATTATCACTACCAAGTGGCTCAATGGGGTCCCAAAATCGACCCAAGGATGCCCATGGTCGGTCACTATTCATCCAATAAGGTTAGGACAAGTGGTAAGGTAATTTTTAATTATTACAATATTCTTTTAACCTTGAATTACCCTATTTACCTTTAACCGCGGTAAATAAAAGTCAAAAGTTACTATTCACCAAAAATTATTTTCATCTTATTGAAAAAAAATTTACTTCTTGATAAAAACCATGTATGTCAGATTTTTGAAATTCAATTCACAGAAGTGGTAAAATTTCATTTAATTGAAAGAGTCAGTTTTTTAACTACCACTAAGTGGTTTCACTATTCATCAAACATTGAAGTTTTTCAGAAAAATACCGAAAATTAATCCTAAGATATATTTGATATTCTTAATTCCAAAATGATGTCTATTTTTCAAAACTCAAAACATATAAGTGGCATTAATTAATTTTGAAATTAATTCCTGTTATCAAAACAAATAGCGTGTTTTTAAGAAACAATAACTATCAAAAGACCAACACTTGTTTATGTCCAATTTCAAAGTGAAATTAATTAAAATGACCAACATTAGATTAAATGGTAAAAATATATTATAATTAAACTTTAAAACCAATTAAAAAGTTAATCTAACCATATAAATTATTGCGATAAAAAAAGTTGTTTTAAATTAAAATATAACGTGTTTTACTATTCATTAAAATATGGAAGTTATCAGAATAATATGAAATATTTATCCAAAGTAAATTTTTATATCCTAATTCCAAATAAGAACTTTATTTTTTCAAATTGAACTTATAAACATGGCAAAAACTAGATTTAAAGTGGGTGCGCCATCAAAAGGCGGCAAAACTGCATTTTTTGAAAAAAACTTATTTTACCCGAAAAATTTATTTTGTTCTCATAACATGTTCTAGAAAATGTGTAAGATGAATAATAATGTTATAATATTCAAAATTTAGTTAATACTATTCATAAGAGCTAGTTCAAAATAATATTATAACCATATATCGTTGTTTAGTGAAACCTGGTATTGCGTACAACACACGCTATCGAGGAAGGTCACGATTGTGTGTAATGCAAGTCAAGTCAGGGTTGCATGTTGTGAAAGACTCCTTTGTTGTTTCATATAATAGAATCCAATCATATTTCATTTATACATTGAATATATATATATATACACTCAATGTTGCGTAGAATAACTACTATCAAACGAACTTGAAATTGTGTGTAACGTTATCCAAGAATAGTGTTGCGTATACTACAAGCTAATTTTGGTGTAGCGTACAACACAATACATCAATGAATTTAAAATTAATAATTCTCATAAAATCTCGGGTTGTTACAATCTTACTGGGAACAATATCAAATATTTAACTAATAAAAACTAAATCATAATAATACCACATCAATATGATATATAAAGGAGAAATTATGAATCAATTACCTTAATAGGGAATAAAGAATCCCTAAAGATAGAATAAATTTAGAAAAAGAATAAAAATAAGTAATAATTACTTTATTTGATGAAATGTTTCTTCAAGTAATGGATAAAATCAAGAAAAATAAAGAATAAAATCATAGGGTGTCATAGAAAACCCTAGAGTTACCAAAGGTTGAGAGGAATGAAAATAAAATATATAGAATTTGAGAGAAAGTTTTTTATTTATAATGAAAATAGAGGACCTTAAAATCATGGTGAAATTACAAGTGTCACATTGTAATGGGTTTGGGTCAGCTATATCTCTAAAAACTATGGTATAATATCATCCCATGCTCCCTCATAAATCTTAGTCAACACCCATTAAAATTTCATGATAATAAGAAACATCATGGAACAATGTGATTTATCACACTGCAAAAACTATCCCTTTGATCTTCATAACCTATGTATCACCAAAACCTGAAATCTAACAAAACTTATCATGATTTAATGAACATCACCACATTGTAATTATCAAATATAACAATTCCATGATAAAAAGTCATGATGAAACCTTTTATCTGAACCAACCAATGGCACACTAAAATATTATATATTTAATGATTATGGTGTAATATATTTCATTGTACCATAACATAAAAAACCAAACAAATATACCTATAAGACAAATTATATTTCTAAGGTTCATTAAATTTATTTTTCATATTATGTTTATGGATTTTGAGCTATGGTTTTTGGTGACGTAGTCTTAGAGAGTTTATAAATAGTTTTGAAAAGTTTTGGAAGTGTTTTAGAGGGTTAATGGTTGGATCATAGTTATAAGAAATCATATAAATTTCCCAGGTAACCATGTGGTTTGAGACGTATGAGATAATGTAATTTTCATGGTTGTCTCATAGTTTACCAAATTTTGAGGCCAAACTGTGTGACCTAAGTAGATTTTGGGAAGAGACTTCCACATAGTTGGTGCATGGTTTTTCAAACCGTTTGGAAAAACCATGTATGCAATATCAATTAATCTAAAAATTATAATTTTAACTTGAAACCTCCCCTAAAACTCTCATTATTCCTTATCTGGATAGGGATCTCGAACCAAGAAAATACTTTGGTCATTTTTAGTGATTCCTTTAGATATAGTTTACATTTTGATCAGATCATTGCTTGTTGGATATCGAAATCAAAGTTATGTCTCCATTTTATTATTATTATATATGATATTCACATATTCTCTTGAAAGAAACCCTATACTAGATATTTCATGAAAATATCTAAGATATATATCTTGATCTGATAAAATATCCCAACATCATTTAAGGAGAGGAACTTGAATCCACTATAATTTCCTTACTTCTCTTGGATTATTTGAGATCTATTCATTAAAATGGGTTTTATTTGGTAAGTATAAGACTTTCCTAGACATAAAATTCTTATTATACTTGGATATTTATTCTATAATACTCATGTGATTAATTTAAGGTTAATTTTATGGTTTTTTTGTGAATTGATTCTAGTGGTGGATCTTGGTGATTTTATTTCAGATGTTCTTGTGGAAGAAAGTTCTTACCTTGTTTTACTTTTATATAAATATGTATGACTTGGCTTTCATGTGGGTTCATGTATAGACTTGTGGAAGATCTAATGTGTGATTTGATTTATATATGGGGTACATTTGTATCCCTATGATAACTTTACTGTTTTTTCTAGTTTGTATAACGGTGTGTGTGTAGCCCTTTGAGAACTCTATTATATGATTTAATTAGTATGTGGGTGAATGTATAGCCCTATGAGAACTCTAATTTTCCATGGTGTGATGATTTGTGCTTTTTGTGCTGAATGCATAGTGTTTATCTATCAGTTTATGGTAGATTCATTTAATAGCTTGTGATATTGGTGTTGATTACACAATGGATATACATAGATGAGATAATTGATTTATGAAATAACTTATGCTAATTGTGGTAATTATATTTTAGTTATTCATCGATGTGATGGTTGAGTTTTTGAATGAACTATGATATTTATACTGAGTGTATTGCAGCTATCCATCAGTGGACGGTTGAGTTATGGGAAGCATCAAATGATCTTGTTTGGATTATGTGACTAGCTAGATTTAGTTTATATTTAAATATTGATCCAAAGAATGTGGGATTGGGGTTTGTGGAAGCCTAGTCAGCACATGATGACCTAACCAGTTATATACTAATTTGTGTAATTTTTCATCATCACACACACTTTTAAATGACCAGATGAATTTATGTTAATGATGAATTAGTGGTATCTTACTAGGTTTATACTCACACATTTCATTATAATCTCAATGATCATGCAAACTTTGTTTCTAGGGAATCAAATGAGGGTAGGGACCGTGTTCAAGGAAGTTGTATAGAAGGAGAAGGTTAATCATGGAGATATCGAGACAAAATTTTTGATCTATTTTAGAGATATCCCTTTATTTGTTTTTCCATATTTTTAGTATATAGTTCTACCACATGTGGGGATCTCTTAACTTGTTGTACTAGTTATTTTATATTATATTCTTATAGTAAGTGTTGATATTGATGTCATTATTGCTTCCATATTTTGGTTATTCTATTTAATATAGTTATTTTCTTCTATTATTGTATGCATACTTTGATGTTTCTATGTTATCGAGGGTATAATATCACCATAATGTTTCTTAGGCCCTTGCCTCTGGTCGGAAACCCCTTGCGTATGGGGAGGAATGAATGAGGTCATGTGACTCTTCATCCTAGAATGTGTGATCCAGTTTGGGGTGTTACAATTTGGTATCAAAGGATTTGTTTTTGGATTGACTACTTGGGAAAGGTGGAAAAGAGATAGGATATTTTTGAGACTTGGTATGAAACTCATGCTTGAGAGTATCCAACCTATGCAATAGGTAATTCCACTTTTCTAGATATGGGATTACTATTATTGTTTTTGAATTTACTATTGACATATTTGACCTTGACTGATGCACAATATTTTAGTATTATGGTTTATGGGATTTACAATTGGCCTAATTAGAAAGAGTGGATGAGTTCATGCATCATGGATAGACACATAGGTTCATATATCATGTTCTTGTTGCCTATCATTGATATAACCCGAACAGGCTATAAATTGTTATATATGTGTTATGACTAATGTATAGGTTTTGATGATATGGAATTGAGCCTTATGTAAGAGTTAAGTTTATTTTGTGTGTTGTTTTTTAGATTTTAATTTTGTTTGAGCTTACTAAATTATTTTTTAAGGAAAATTCGGTTGGAAAAAATATTTTTAAATGGGTTTTCAGGGGATATTGGGTTCTATAGGAATTTGAATTCCATGTGATGGTGAAGATTTTCAATGGTTCATTTCAAATGTAATTGAGAAATTTGAAAAGGTATTTGGTCTCATCTGGATTGTGAATTTTATCAAGTGTTGGTTATTTTATATAGAAACTTTTAGAATGGGAAAAAATGGTTGGATTTTCTGAATAGAATAATATATTTTTATTTGAATGGTTTTAAAATGGTTTGAATATGATTTCCAATTGTTTTTGCTAATTATGTGGTTTTAAATGATATTTAAATAGGTATAAATAGATCATTGTACCGACTCAGGATTTTAGTGAGGGCCATTTGGAAATTTAAACTTGGTTTTATAGTGTGCTTGTGAGACCTACCTTAATAACCCTTTCTTATTGTGATTGGATAGAATAATTTCCCAATTGGTATGTTTTATATTGTTTGTGTTTTTCCAGAGTGTAAATGTTATAAAGGTGTGGGTTGGTGAGTATCTTCTTATTATGGTGGTGTGACTATCTTTAGAGTGAGTAGAGTGGGGTTATGGAAAGATGGTGGTTTTATCATCTTTTAACTAAATGTGGACTCTCTAGCAGTTGGGATAATTGGGTATTGTTTTAGTTAGAAATATGTGGGATATATGGTTATTGTGTGGTGTCACCATTTAATATTTATATATAGATCTAGGTGAGCGACATGAGTTGTTAGAATTTTATAACAACGATTGTTTTTGTTAAAGATTCATTTTTTACCGGTTAGTGTAATGGTTACGCTCCACATTCCTCGTGAGGTGTGTGAGTGGGTTGTGATTCTTAACCTGAGTAGCAAGTGAGTGGAGTGTTATGGTATTAGGTGGGTGGTAGTATGTGATCAAGGTTGTGGGGACCTTATGTGGAAATAATCTATTAACGTGGAATGAGAACATAGCTTTTTTAGTTGATTTTTTTTGGTTTTGTAGAGAATGAGATCAATGAGAGTTTTAGGGAATTCTAATTAGTTAAATATTGGGTTCCAAGAAGTCAGAACAAACAACAGTTGAAGTAATAGTATTTTCAATGGTTTACGATGAGATCCTTATTTTTATTCTATGAAAGGTTCTCTTGGGTATAACCTTCTTATAGGGTTAGTATGGGTAAGGTGAAAAGTTGGGGTGTGGTTCTACTTGAAAACTTAATCCATTCCTTAAAGTGAGACAAGTTAGCTAGATATTTTTGTAGAGTGGTAGGAACATATGAGACCTGGTTTTATTGTTGTGTGATAATAGGTGGGGTTATTTAGAGAGCATGTTGCAATACCTTCAAGGTTTTGGGTTACAAGTTTTGATGAACCTCGGGTTTCTAGAAGAATCATTGGATAATGGTGTTTAGATGAGTACCTTGAGGTTAATGTGCAATGCAAGTGGGAAGTTACTTTTATAGAATTGGGTGTAGTTGGAAGTGTCTCTCGTGGATAATGTCTTCATAAACTACCTTGTTGTACAATTTTTCATGAATCCCTAGATATCTTAATTCTTTTTTCACCTAGTGGGAAGTGGAGGTGTATGGTTGGTTTCCATAGAAACTGTGATAGGTTCATGGAGGGGTGTAGTGTAGCTGTAGTAATCACCAATAAATACTTGATTGAAAAGTTTGGATCTATAAAAGAGTAACAATTTTAGTGGTGGTCCAAAAATGGAAAGTGGATTCTCTATGTGGTGGAGTATCATTGATTATAAATTTGTGAAAGGAAATTTCATAGCAATGATAGGCTTTGATGAGGATAAGGATTTTTATTACTTCTACGAGTGGAGCATGGTTTAGTGATGTAGGTCCCAAAGTGCGTGGGTTAGTATTTGGGAACTTATTTTTATTTTCATATTGGCTACCTAAATGAGGTTTGTTATTCCTTTGGAGTTGGTCCATGTATTTAGATATAGGTGGTGACCAATGGTCGAACAACTTAAGTAAGGGTTGTTATATTGGATTTGTAAAACCCTAATTTTACACCTTGGGTTGATGATTATTAGTATGATAGATATGGATCTTGTAGGATTAACCCTTGTGGATTATTGAACCTAAGAATCATGGTTTTAGTAGAGCGGAGATGTAGGTAATCCCATGATGGGAGGCAGTCCAGTTGATAATGCTCCTTGTTTGAAAGGGGTGTAGATTTGAATCAAGTTTTGTGATGTCAAGGTTGGTTAGTAGTATGGTGATATATTGGTTCTAAAGGATATTATATGATTTATGGTTTGGTGATGGTAGTGGAGACTAGTGATTTTTCCAATGGTTTGGTAAAGGATCAATGATACCACTTATGGGAATGGCTTTAGGGTGTGTTTTGGTAAGCGTGGACTAATAAGACTTGGGCATCAGTGTATGAATGATGCATGAAATGAGGACTTTTGGAGGTGTTAAGGAAATAACTGAAGGTGAATAGGATCATGGTGTCCTGATTATATGTGGAGATCAAATAATTTAAGGAGAAAGTTGTGACCTTTGAGTTGGATCCATTAGAATTCAAAAAGGTGATCCCAGTTAATATGTTGGAGGTGATCATGATTGTTAGTGTTTTACTAACAGTGAGTTAGGTCATGCTTGTGGATTAGTAGGAATGAAATTACTTGGTGAACATTGTGAATTACATGTAGGTAAACTCAACTGTGTGTAGAATTTGGTTGTAATGTGTATAAGTGGACCAGTCAAACCGATGAATGGGATATACCCATGTATGAGTATTGGTTAGAGGTGATCAGGTCTGAATTGGATATACTGAGCAATGGAGTGAGTCTTGGCCCATTAGGAAATCTTAAGGATGGGAGAAAGTATGGTTTGTGATGTGATTCATGGGGTGAATCATGTTTCATGGCTTGTTTTAGTGGATGAACCAATTTCTTCCCATGATTTAGGGGGAGTGAATCATGTGATGAAACATAGTGAAGTGTCATTTTGGGGTATCAATATTGGGGAAGTGAGGAAAGTTTGTATCAAGGATCAGGGATACAAGAAATAACATATGTGTTGATTGTTAGCAGAATATCGGTTTAGAAGAAGGTATATCTTTAGAGGAGCTTCCAATGAATGTTTTTTTTAACCAAATCGAGTAAAGGGATATGAGGGAAAGTAGAACCCCTAATTGGGGGGGGGGGGTGGGGTGGTTACATGGATATTTATAGGTAATAGTTTGATAATGTGAATTAGATGTATGGGATCAGTGACCTACGTTACTTGAGAAAGACTCATATAGATACTTATTGAGGACGAGAATTCCTTTAGAGGGGGAGTTTGTAACCCCACATATATTTATAAATCACGTGTATGTTTTTTTCCTTATCTTTTTTAGTTTTGAGATATTATATTCTGAGGTATGGTCTTGGGTAGTTTCTATATTTTTTTGGGATGTTTTGGATGTGGTTGAGAGGGCCTACAGTTGGTGCACAATTAGGAAAACGCATGTGAATTTCCTAGGTAAGTGTGTGGTTAGAGACATAAGAGATGGTGGAATTTTCATGGTTGGTGTATGATTTATCAAACCACATTGAAACACTATGTGACCTAGGTAGGTTTTGGGTAGTGGATCCTATATGGTGGGTGCATAGTTTATCAAACAATGCATCCAAACCAAGCATGTGATTTTAATTAATCTAAAAATTAGAATTTGAAGCCTATAACCTCACAAAAACTCTCATCATTCCTCTTGTGTATAGGGATTTTGAACTAGGAGAATCCTTTAGATGTTTTTAGTGATTCTATTCTTTTTGGAATGTGTGTTTATCAGATCTTAGCTCATTAGATCTAGAAATATAAGGAATATATTTATTTTGATCTTCTTCTCCATGATATTCACATCTTCTTTCAGAAGGAACCCTAGAATGGATATTACATGCATGGATATAGGGTTTAAATCATGTTCTAATAAAATCTCCTTGCATTATTAAAGGAGGGGAACTTAGATATTCTATAATTACCTCAATTATCTTGGTAAATTAAATATTTGTTTGTTGTAGTGATTTCCATTTGGTAAAAATATTCTTCGCCTAAGATCTTCATTATATAATCCTTATGTGAAAAAATTAAGGTTGTTTATATGTATTTAGTATATAAGGATTGATTCTGGTGTTGGATATTGTTGATTTGAATTCCAATGTACTTGAGGCAATAATTCCTTACCATGTTACAACTTTATATAAATATGTACGACTTGAATTGCATGTGGAAGCATGTATAGCCCTGTGAGAACTATTCTATGTGATTTGATTAGAATTTGGGTGCATGTGTAGACTTATGATAGATCTTGTTCATGTTTTGATTTGTATATGGGTGTGGGTGTAGCTAGTGAGAACTCTATTATGGGATTTGATTAGTATGTGAGTGTGCATGTGGCCCCATGAGAACTCTTCTTTGGCCCGATGTGATGATATGTGTTATTTTTTTGACTATTTGGTGGTTATTCATTGATGATATGACTGGTTCATAGAATAAAATTTGTGTTTTTTATTATACAGTGGCTATCCATCGATGAGCTAGCTGAGTCATGGAATAACTTGTTCTAATTGTAATGATTATATTATGGATATCCATAAATTTAATGGTTGAGTCATCAAATTCCCTATTCTATTTGTGTTGAGTGTATTATGGATATCCATTGGTGGGATGGTTGAGTTGTGGGAAGAATTAGGTGAACTTATTTAGACTATGTAGCTAGTTAGATATGGTTTATATTCCAGCATAGAGCCAAAGTATGTAGTATTGGGGTTCATGGAAGCCTGATTATCACATGATAACCCAAATGGTTGTATAATTTTTTTTATTTTTTCCATCAGCATATAAATTTTAATATGACCATTTTTCTTATTCTATATATACATCGGTAGTTTCCTACTGCGTTTATACTCACACCCTTTATAAGAATCTTGGTGCACATGTATCCTTTATTTTTTAGGGATTCGGATGAGAGAAAGAACCCTGTTCAAGGAAGTTGTAGAGTAGAATCATGTTCATCAAGGTGATGTCATGACATATTCCAAGATTAGTTATATATATGATTATTTATTAATTTTTCCTTATTTATAGTTAATTAGTCTTCCACATGTAGGGTTATATTTAATTTTTATATTGGATATTGTAAGCCATATTTTTATAGCATGTGTTGATATTGAAATTATTATTTCTTTCCAATTATGGTTTTATTTTTTACTGTAATTATTTTATTATGATATTGTATGTGTACTCTGATGCTTTCCAATTATCAAGAGAACATTCTCCCTGTGTATTGCTTTAGGTCCTTGTGGCTAGTTATCAACCTATTACATACAGGGAGACACACATATGGTCATGTTACCCTCTGGTCTGGACCAGGTGATCCAGGTTATGGTGCCACACTACCCCTTTCCATTACCTAATCCTTACTACTATAAGGCCTGATGTGCATTCTTGGCCACCCTAGTATAGAAACTGGTGCATGGGTATCAATGTTACCAAGTGGGAATGGTTTAAATTTTAAAATAATTAAAAAACTATAAGTTCTCCATCACTGGGATCTTAGATGACCTTAACATATATTTATAAGTTATATGTCCATGTAAAAAATTTTAAAATATAAATAAGATCAAAAAATGGAACATGTAATTATGATCTCAATAAAAAAAATATAACATTAAAATATAATTAAACTAACATACTAAACATTTAAACATAACCTTTAAAGACCTAGCATATATATAAAAAAGAATAGTTCAAAATAAAAATAATTAGGATTGGAAGTTGATGTGGTGATATATACCTGAAGAGTAAAATACAAAACCAAAATAGATAAAGAACTTACTATTTCCCATCTCCATGTGATATAAGGGTCTTGTCCCTCCATGTTACCTCCTCAAATCTAATCCAAGATGATAGGAATAACCACTACCTCTATGCAAAGAATTTTCATTACCTGTATCAGTCAAAAAGGTCTATAAATTCCCAACGTTTGTATATAGGGTGCGATAATAATAATCCTATAAGAATCCCCCCAAGTAATATTATTTACAACCCATATATAACAAACCATAGTCTGATAGTTTGAACTACAAAATATAAAAATATATTTTCATTTTAAGTAAATAATGTAACAATGAAATGTTATATCTAACAATTTATAAGTTAAATTTATATGAATAAGTAGGTAAAATAAGCATGAATGTTTAAGGTTTTAGTAAAAAATCATGGGAAAGGATAGAAGGAACTAAGTTTATAAAACCTAGGTTCACTATATAAACATATATAGTGGAACACAAGATCTGATAAGAAGAGTTTTATCATGCTCTAGTGTGGTCCCATAAGGAGTTAATACAAGAGACGATTAACTATCTAAGGTTTAACATGCACTAGCATAGGCCCATTCTAGGTAAGAGTAATGATATCCACTAAGAGGGTGATTCCCTATGCCTTGAATGATACATGTCCTAGTTCCATCCTAAGTACCTATGTATTCCCATAAGTCTCTAAGTAGTTCCAAGATTCCCCATAATTCATTTATAAACCAAAAATCCCATTTCATCATCAGAGATTATAGTTCACTAAAACCACACTTAATTCAAGTTTATAGCATTACAAAAACACTTTTAGGAATAATTATATTTTAAGTGAGAAATTTATTTTATACAATCGAAAAACCTCTTAAAATATTTGAATATTTTATATAACCAATTTGAAAAACCCTTATCAATCAAGTCCATCCATTCCATTGAAACATCATAAATTATTTTGAAGAAAAATAATTGCGGAATTTCAACAAACACTTTAAGTGCATGTTATTATTACAAACCAATTATGAATATTTCAAGTAAATCCATTTATAATGAATTTTAATAACCAAAAAGAATTAAAAAAAAAGAATTTAAAATATCCCTTATAAGATTAAAAACACATTTAATTATAATTAAAATTAATTTAAAAACGTCAAGAAAACATGGTTCACCAAATATAAGAAAATAGATTGATTCACTTGCCTTTGATTGAAGAAACTAATAGTGGTTGGGGTAATTCCACCCATTTAAGAGGGAGTAATACCTTAGGAAAAAGTGGAAACCCGAACACGGAAACCCCTAACTTAGAATTTGATTAACATAAGCTCTATGCCACAATAGATATATAATCATGAAATAATTAAGGAGTATGGAAGAGAATGAAAGAGAATTAGAAAGATAACTAGTTTCTAGAGTGATCTTGATGAACATAATAGATGATCAATATGATTGGAAGAAAAATTTAGGGTCATTAATGGGGTGATGATTGGGACTCTTAAAAGTTTGGAATTGAGAATAGAGGAGGCCAAAATAGGTTAAAATTCAATTAAGGAAAAATCTTAAAATTTAAAAGTTTTAATTCTGGGCCACTTGTACAGTTTGGACACATGATATAGGAAACCATGAAAAAACTATGTAAATCCTTCTAGTGTCATTAGGGAAAGATACACAGTTTTGCTACTTGGTTTTTGGGAAATATATACGAATAATGTGAACACTTCTAGAAATTATTCCACCCCTTTCATGGTTTGGGTCTTATATTTAGTAATAACTATGTAATAACCATACGACATGAATTATCACCCATTTTACTCAAATTTTATAAGTATATCTGAATTTAATATAAAAATAAAAATAAATAAAAATAACGAATGAATTTAATATGTGGAAATTATAATGAGGGTGTCATAATTATTCCTATTATATAACTTTTTTTCCTTATAAAGTGATCTAGAAGAATAATGATCTAGAAATAAGTGAGTCTATAGATCCATAATATAAGATTAACTCTAAAATGATTCATGGGAGTATCTTCCATGATTCCATATAACCTAGACTAATGGAATATATTTTCATCATTTCACTTTATTCTAGGAATCAATAGTTTGGATTGGTTGTCTAACTACTGATACATTCGACTCTATTTTTAATGCTTCCCAAATCAACATATAGGAAGCATTGGGATGGTATTTATTCAATTGGCACACATGGAGGAAGATATGAATTTTAATCATATCAAAAGTATATACCAATGGTATAAAAAATTTATGATAATTTCAATGATTTTTAAGGGTCCAATATACCTTAGCCTTAGCTTTACCTACCTTATAATCCATCGATGACCTAAGAAAGGTGATACTTTCAAGATTACCTGGTCACACACTAAAAATTACAAAGTTTATAAATGATAATAAACATAAGACTTATGGTTAATTGAATATGAGACAAATTATTACTAAATGATAAAGATATTTTCCATCATTTATTACAAAATTCTCACTCTTACTAGTGAAGATTCACCTATTTTAATCAAATAAATTTGATTCTAGAAAGGTTGACCACATAATGATTTAAAGGGTACCATATTAATAGATAATTAATAATAATTACTATAAAACAAATCTTTCAATGACATGTGAGTGTCCTTTGATCCTCTAAAGTTCAACACAAGAATACAAAGCATGTATTCCAAAATCTAAATTTCTCATTATATCTACTTATCTATTTGGGGATATTATATCATTATTAACTTTACTTATGATCCCATAGAATCCTAAAATCCTCTACAGGATTAGGATATGAATTAGGTGTCTATATCAGAAATGATCACTGAGGGAAGTCCATATAGTTTTAAATTTTTATGCAAATAAATCTTCCCTAGTTCTACTACCTTTTTGTTATCTTCATTGGTAATAAATGGGATGATTTTCTTAGAATATAAATAATAACCCAAATATAATTCTTCCTATGATTTGTATGAAATAATAAAATAATGAAATCTATGGATATATCATCCCATTTCTAAGTGGGAACAGACAGGGGATGATGCATACTATATGGATATTGGTAGGTGTAACACGTTAACACATAGTTAGTTACATCTCATCTCAAAACCAACCACCAGTTCTCAAATTTCATGTCACAATACATCTTTTTAGAACTTCGTTGAACTACCCACTATGAGAAATGTAAATATTTCATTTCTAATTTTCTCAAGGAATGATGGACCACATAGCACTTCCTAAAACAGAAGATTCCCTTTGTGTATAGAGACCACTATCTAGTGGTATTCCAACCATATATAATTCTATAAATATATTGAAATTATCTATCCCCTTGTTTCAAATGATGAATAAGTACAAGGAGATAAGTTATAGTCTGGATATTAATTAGAAATATCAACTCCATCTCTTCATTTACCTCCATATTATTTTTTTGAAGAGGCTTTTCAGGTTCCAATATTCATCATATTACATTAAATATTATAATGGAAACTTACCACTGAGAGAATCATTAAAATTTTCCCCTTTTATTAAGGTATAGGTGAGATAAAATCAAATTTGTACATGTATTCCACCCATTATCTATTCCTGAGATTCAAATATTTTGGAGAAAAAATATAACATAATCTTTTATAGTCAGTATACACCATAAAAGTTTCACCAAAGAGATAATACCACTTGCACATAATAACAAGTATGACTGCTTCTAGTTTAAGATTATAGGTTGGGTAATTATTTTTGTGTGGTAAAATTTCTTGATAACCACATGAAAACACATGATCACCATACATCAACACACAATCCAATACTATTCAGGATGAATAACCATACAAAACATAGCATTTTCCAAGATCAGGTAAAATCATGATTGGTGAAGATGTTAATTATTACATTATCTCATAAAATGAATCTTTAAATTCATTTATTTATATAAATATTACTCCCTTATGAGCGATATATAGAAAAGAAGATTCCAACTTTAAAAATCATTTATAAATCAATGGTAGCAACCTTTTATACTTATGATTATATGTATCTCAAAGATATTATCTGGATATTGCCAAGATATAACACCCTTAAAATTCTTAGGTTTGATCGAAATTCCTTTTTATGACACTATATATCCCATGAAATTAACCTCTTAGACATAGAAATTATATTTTGATATCTTCACATAATGTTAATGATCATGTGGAGTTCCTAAAATGATTCTCAAGTGATTCTCAGGCTCAGGAATATAAAGTTAGGACTGACTAGATCTCGAGTTTCATTCACCTTGGAATATATAATTTATTCAAATAGAATTAATATAATTAACCTTCTAATTATTATAGTAAATGACTTCCTTGAACAAAAACATATGATTCATTTTAAAAACAATATCAAATTCATCTTCCTCAAGGATAAGTATTTCCCATGCTAACTCTACTTATTTCATAATGTTTAGGTATAAAATTCATAGAAATACATATTATTTATTCTTCCAAAGAGGAGTAGATATTTTGATTACATATAAAATAAACATAGATGGAAGATTAAACAGACCCATAATATGAACAAAGAAAAATTATTATGAGTAACGTGTATGAAATAAAACAACATTCATATATGATGTAAGAAGTATACTAACTCATACTATTATATGATCTTATTTGGATATTGTAAGGTCGTACTCTAAAACATGCCTATGTATCACTTTAGGGTAAGACTATGGCCTTCAATTAGTCTAATTATCAGCCCTCAATTGACTCTCCCCATATAATTAACAACAAATTCCTCCATATTTTTAGGTTTAAGACCCCACTACATTGGAGGAATCCAATTGAACTACCGATCTCCTTAGAAGGATGATACTGCACCACTTATTTAGAAAATATTCACTCTAAAAACCATCACAGGATTCCCACTCACTCACAAGCATGATAAGTTTTAGGATTTTCCTAGAAATAAGGTTTTACATGACCCACTTTTCCACCTTGAGGGAATATAATGGTCCACTTCCCATGAAAACAGAGGAAACAAAATGAGGCATACTTTTAGATCCACTCACATTTACTCTCTCAAACACAACCCACTACATATTCTACTAAATAAAGCCTATTTAACTTCCACTTATGATAGAATGAAAATTAATAAACCTTTTAATTCAGGGTTGAAATATCATTTCATGAACTAACTCGAGTTTCCCTTGAATTGGGAACCCAAGAAAACCTATGACATGACATGAATTTTGCTCCTAATCCCCATGAGATGACAAATAGTTTCAGGAATTGAATATACTCTAGAGAGGATAATTATTTCCGATAAATAAATAATAAAATAGGGACTTACACTTGAAAATATAGAATTAACATTTCATATATTGAATAGGAACACATATAAAATAAATATTTCCCAGAAAAATAACCCATAACCAAATGAGTAATAATAAGACTAAACATCCCATATGATAATAATATTTAGAAACCAATAAATATGCCCAACAATAAAGAAAACCAAATAGAAAAAATTTTGATGCAAATAAGAAGCTAAAATAAAAAAGGGAAGATAAAGTGGATGATGGATATGATAGAAAAAAACCAAAGAAAATGAATAAACTCAACCAAACTGTCTCTATTTTTTAATATAATGTAAAATTTTCTTAGAACCTCCATCATACTTAGTAAAAAATGTAATGATCAACTATTGTATATAAGTGTAACCTAGATATACTTGTAATATGATATGCATGAGAAAAATATAATCAGTAAGTATCCTCACCACAACTCATAAATAATAATTAAAAGTAAAACTATTTAATTATAGTTTGAAATAGAAGTGGAAAGTAAGATTTAAATTTCCTATTAAAAAATACCAATTCAATTCTATTTTAAATCACTTTATTCATTGCAAAATAAAAACTATTTTCCAAATTAGAACAATCTTTTTAAAACCCTTTTTAGGAAAATGGGACATTTAAAGATATGGTAAAGTGGTTTCATAAACTAATTTTAAAACAATCATCTAAGTAGAAATGTTTGAAAACACTTTCTTCATAACATTTAATGATTCAAAATATAACTAAGTCATGATATTACCTATAAAAATGTAAAATAAATATAATCAATAGCATCATGGGATCCTAGAAGCCCTAAGAACAACCTAGAACAATGAAAACATAAATACTATATAGAAAGACTAATGTTTGATATCAAAAAACCTACAATGAATCCTAGTTTTACCCTATCTGGCCTAACTGAGGGGAAAACTCTTTGCGGAGTATACTCCCAATTTAGGTCCACTAACTAGATAAATGATCATACAATAGTTAAAAAAGTGGTCCTAGATATCCCTCCTAGCCACTCATGACTTCCCATGATATAAAAATGGAGGTGAACCAAAAAATAATTATATATAATATAATTATATCAATAGATAGATAAACCTAAACCTTACCACCAAACTCTCTTAATAAGAAACATCCCTTTTTATCAATAATAATGAAGAAATATAAACATTCTTCAATGGGGTATACATCACATAACATCATACTATTACAATTTTAATAAACTTTTCATACAAACAAAGGGGAATATTTCAAGGGTTAATGTTTAATGAAATAAAATCTTTATAATGTGCCAACCTAGACTTTGATAAATTCATTAAGAAATAAAGTTTTTCAAATAAATTTTCAAAAAAAATCATATAGTCACCATCAAACACTCAAATAGTTCAGAAGTATACAAGAAATTTGAAGAAACCAAACAAACACTTATTTTTTTATATAAAAACCTTCAAACAACTTTACAATTATATAATCTCTCTATTTAATTATGAAAATACATTAAAAGATCCAAATGGAATTTCAACCAACACTAGGTATGCATGAACCTTTAAAACAGGATTAAAACTTAAATACTAAGAGGGAACACTTTCACATCCATTGAAAAATGAGAGAAAAAACTTATTTAGGTAAGGGACATTTTATATACATAATAAAATACATAAAACAATAAAAATATAATTTGGAAACCACAATAATTCCTTATTTTAATTTTAAAGGCTTAATCATAGAACAAACTAACTTAGATTCATCACATTAACTGTTTCTGATGTCAAACCCCCACAAAGAGAATAAAAATCCCTTAGAGAACTCATCCAATCTTTAAAACTAATAAAATGATTATTACAATTTGAGTAAAAAATGACCCTTGGTCTCCAAAACCATATTAGGGAAATAATATAATACAAACGAAAAAACAGTGGGGGAAAGGGACTAGGTGGAGGTTAACTTGAATGATCAACTTCAAACCATTAATAAATCCAAGAAATCACCAAGGGAAAAAGAGGAAATATAAGGGTGAGGTTCACTTGGGTCATATGGATCTAATAGATGAAGATAAATAGGGTCCCAAGATTTTAACTTAGGATGTAATAAAGGAAAAAACATATTTTAAAAAACTAGCTATCCATCATATTTTGACCACACATTTTACTAAATCATTCAACTACTATGCAGTCCTCAATGGACACAAATAGATAAGTTTCATGGTTTGAGCCATATAGTTTTTCAAAATGTATGCCAACCGTGTAAGAAATATTATAATTTATTGAATTTTTTTCATGTTTAGGTCACATGGTTTTCACTAACCATGCACAAATCATGTCACATGAAAAATGCCCTATTTTTTTAAAAAAAATTAAAAAAATACGACCTTATGAGTGAAGAATAAGGATAAGAATAGATAAATGAATAAATAAACTAGTAAAATAGATGTTAGTGTGTGACAATTATCCCCACTATATCACTTTGTACCATGAGAAATTCTTATAATAATTGGTTGATCCTAGAAAGGGCTTGAGGTTCGACTACCATATACAAAAAGACTCAAAATATTGAGGGATATAAAACTACTAAGGTCACCACTGAGAACCTGATAGATCATTGTTAAGAAAAAAAATGTGTGCATCACATGCACCCAAATTATATATATATATGTCACTATAAAAGACGTAGAACAAAAATATATAATTTTTCCCAAACTCAAAAAACCAAGACTACTTAATTAAGAAGGATGTATCTATTAATCATGTACCCAAAACCAAGAAGAACCTCAACCTGATCACAAATAAAATGACTGGTACCTATTAAAATCTAACCCAACTCTCAGGGGTGGGGTCATATAAAGTAAAGATAAAGGACTATCCTAACAACTAGATACCATATATTATTCAAAGAAGAAAAATAATCCCACATAACGTTAGGGAAAATAGTATTCTACATAATAAATACTAAATTTCACTGAAAACTTTTAGGAATTTTTTTTTTCATGGTGTGTGGGGGGGGGGGGGGCTCAATCCATTGTTGTATCTCCACTATATTAAGAATTAAAACCAAACCTCATCCTTTAAAACTAGAAGTGATTTCATATATCCCAAAAAAACCAACAGACTCAAATAAAAAGTGTTATAACAAACACAAACCACTATACAACTTCATTGAATTTCAGAGTTAACCACAACGAATTACACTATTTATAAAAATAATAGTAGTGGTGAGTCCTCTTGAATTGTGATACAACACTAGTGATGATTCATCTTGAATGGTGAGACAATCTATGTTAATGACTAAAGCTGATGGTGAGTCATGCCAATGGCAACTCATCCCAATAGTAGGTTATTCCAACACTTTGTCAAATTTCCATTCTGGTGGTAGGTTATCTTCAATGGTGGTATGTGTTTCTGATACTTAACTAATTTTTGGATCCAATGGAGAGTCATCCTCTAATGGTTATTCTTTCCTATACTTGTCGAAATTCTATTCTGGTAGTGAGACATAGCTAGCAGTAGGTGTTTCCAACACATAACCATATTTTCACCCTGAAGGTGAGTTGTCCCCAATGGTGATTCATTAATGGTAGTGACTCAAACTCAACAATGAGTCATCCTTGGTAGTGACTCGTCTTGAATGGTGAGTCATACTTATCCAATTTTTTATTTTTTTTTCTTATAATTTAAAATTCCACCATAAAAAATAAAAGTCATTAATATCATAATAAACATGATTTTTTGATCATTAAAACAAGGGTTACAATAAGCTCCCCCATTTTGATGGTCATAAATTATGATATTTTATACACATGGTATCAAGGGAAATTCATGAAATTTTATATACCCCGGAATCAAAGGTATATAGATTATTAAAGAAAATATTGTATCAAAGATAAAAAAGATACACAGGGTATGAAAGGTAATGTATCAAAGGAAAGGATATAGTAAACCAAAATAATGGAATGTGAGTATCATATCAAATAATTGAAGGGTTGATATTAAATAAATATGACTATGTAAAATAAAAAACTGAAAAAATTCAATAAATCCTTCTCCCCTTTTTATGAATGTAAAAATGTATAAATAAAATAAAAAATTCAAGAGAACAAAATATGAATAAGAAAATATTCACTGAAACCAATAGAAGTAAATACAAAAAGTTGATACAAAAATTTAGACAAAAAGATTCATATCAAAGACAACAAGTCTAAGTCAATGATTCTCAGGTTGGTTTCAAGGATCAAGATGTTATTTTCTCTTCCTTTTTACTAAAGCAGAAGGCTTAACAATAGATCTTGAAGGATCTCAATGGATATAAGATTAAAAGTTATAGAAGGAGTATTTATGATGATGATTAGTATAATTTGTTGAAATTATTCTCTATGATATAGAGAAAAATGATGAAAAAAATATGAAAAATGAGCATTGGGGACTTTGGTTACACCAGCCTTGAAAAACTCCAGATTAGTAGCTGAAGGTGACAAATGCGATTTAACAGGAATGGCCTCGTGATTCACAACAACAATTCCATGAACATGTAGAAATATTTCAATTATATTTATGAAATCCATGATGATATTACCACCTCTCTCTATTGCACTGAAGAAATATTTCTTCTCTTTTATAAATAACTTCAACACTAGAATCATGAACTTCAACTGATTCTCTTTATCTTTAAATGCTTGATTCATATGAAGAATCCTCAATTTTTTAGCAAGAAACTTAAAATGAGTATTCAACACATTCTTGGTATATATCTTTGAAAGATAATACTTTATAACCTTAGTGATAGTTTCTCTATAATCCTTAATATCTTTCATGTATTCTCTAATCATCATATGAGCATGATCACTGTTAGGATCAAAATTTCTCAAATTTTTGTAATGTATGGAAGATTCACCACTTGAAGCATATTTAATATATTCTCTTACAACTATCCTCAAAATCTCAACATCAAAAGTAAGAGGGTGAGTACTAGAACAAGAATCCATAGATGATATATTCTCTACCCATTGTAATAAAGATTTCATGGAGTCAGCAAAGGATGATCTCATCACTTACACTATGGTTCTAATAGCTTCCATTAAATTTTCCAACCTTCTACTTTCCACTTCCACTTCTCCAATATGAAGCATAATATTTTTCTAAATATACTGAATTACAATAAGCATGAGATATTTTTCATCCTTTTCACTGATCTTGTTCACTAAAGAAGGTTTATTTTTTAACAACAACCCAAAGTCTAATAAAATATTTTTTCTAAAAGAATACAAGTCACTTATTATGACAACATCAACTAGAACATGTGTAACAATAGGTGAAGCAACTATCTTAGAAGTATCAAATCTATAAAACTCATCAACATCATTAATCTAGTCTACTAAAGATCCTTCAGGATCCCTTTCTTCTCAAAAATTTGGTCCACCATTCTTTGGTGGACTTTAAAAAAACATTCCTGATTATTCAAACATTGGGTCCATCCAACCAATAGAATACATAAAATAAAATTTATGAATAGTAGGCACTACAACTATCAACACAACAATATTAGGTAAAACAATAAAAGGCTCAATATATCTCTATACAAAAATTTATTGATCAATAATAGGAGGCTCAAATTTAATATTATCTACAATTAACTGGTCAAAAATAACAACAATGTTCATATGTTCAACCACTAACTATTCAACAATAGTATTCTCAAAAAAATATTATAAGAACACTTAAATATTCACCAATAATAGGACCAAATGGATGACTTTCCAGAATTTGGGATTCCTCCCCCTCAACTAAAAATTTCTTCTGTTCTATATCATTTAAGTCCACATCTATAATAAGGAATGGTCTCTCCTTTGATCTAGAGGTTGGTACTCTAGGAAAAGGGAAACTTTCTTGTGGTATTTCCACATTTCCAGCTCTAATTCATCCATCAGGACCATTAGAATCTCCATTACTATCATTTCCAACTCTATTAACAAATTCCTCATCTTCATTTCCTTCTTCCCTACCTTCTCCTCTTTTATCTTCTTCATTATACTCATCATCATTTTCACTATTTCTATTTTCATCTGAGGAATTTTAAGTACTTTTGAATTTATCCTCACATGAATACTTTGTTTCCTCTTTATCACTACCTTATTTTAAGAGTTTCTGTCTAACATGGAGTGTCCTTTGATGTCTAGAAGAACCATAGGTAATAGATGGGGAGATGTTAGATAGGTCCAGATCACTTCCTATATATAGAGAAAACTCTTTCTCCTCATCACTAGAGGCAACAACCTCTTCTTCCTCATCAGAATATTCAAAAATTTCATATAGCTCTAAAATACAGTCCACAAGATCTCTCAGTATATAAGTATGGTAAACTAGGTTGAACTCTTCATTCAACCTTTCACTATCATTGATCCATTGATTCTTCTAGTGTTTATTGATAATTTTCATCCATTCAAAAATCTCCTTAGTAATACATAAGAATCCTCAATCTGCTGTTGATTCTTCACCTTCATCAACGAGTCCTTTTTCCTCTAGTATAGTCGAGATAAACATTGAGTAGATTAAAGAATTGGACCTTGAATATTGATTGGTTATTTCCAACATGTGACGAATTATAAATATACATAGGTTGATCTTCTATCCTCTTTTTATAAGAAATTGAATATAAATATCTGGATACCTCATAGTGGTGAAAACACCTTTCCTTGGGAAAATCATATGTTGAATGAACTTGAAAAGAAATATACATTCCCCATCAATCTCTATAGCTACTGGCCTTCTCAAAACTCCATCTCATGTTAACTCAACCAAATAATCTTCATAAACAAAAGTCTCACTAGACTCTAGAATATTACTTTGATTATCATTAAAAAATCCTTCATGAGGAACTTTCAAATAGCTAGTCTACTGATATAATGGAAATACAACCTTACAACCATTAATCCTACTTCTTAACCAATCTTCATTTTCTTCAAAATAGAACTAAAAAGACTAATGAAACTTGTATACCAACCTAGGATATAAAGGTCTCTCATTATAAAAGAACCACTCTACCCATCCTTGGTCTTTTAGAACTTTGATCACTAAAGATTTTCCTGAAAGAAACTACTCAGCCTGATCTTCTTTTTTTAGAAAAAATAATCTCTTTTGAATCTCAAGGTTCAATGACTCAAAAATAACTGAGTGGCTCGATTCACCTTTCTTCTTCTTAGGAGGATGCGACTCATCAAGAGAAGTCTAAAAAACTTGCTTCATTATAATCATGGATATTAGATCAATAGGTTTAGGAGAAGGTGAGGGATGACTGATAATTGGGAGAGAAAAGGTCACAACAAGTCTTGAGAGAAATGACATGAGGGAAGTGAAGAATTGAAATTATACAAACATATAATTTTATATCATTTAAGGATTTAGAAATTTGAAAATTAAAACACATAATAAAATTTGAATTGAAAGAAGAATTAAATAAATAATCCATAGTAAAATTAGAAATGAAAACTTAAACATAAAAATGAAAAATTGACAAATTCATAAGATTTCCAATGTTAGGTAAAACCTATGGTGACTAATTACAATTGTGAGTAATTCCAATAGTGTGTAAAACTCAACGGTGGGTAAAACTCAACAGTGTGTAAAACTCAATGGTGATTTCCAAAAAATTAATCTTAACCAAAATTAATCATGATTAATTCATGTTTATTGTGGTTTATTATATTATAATTCAAAGTATTAGTGAAAATATCAGAAAGATAATGTTCTGTACAAATTTATTGAAGGTTGATATCACCTTTTTTAAAATGGTCTCTCAAAAAGTGATGTATTATATCAATATGTTTTGTTCATGAGTGAAGTATATAGTTATTAGAAATATTTATAGCACTTGTGATGTCACAATTTATAGGGATATGTCAGAATTGATATCCATAGTCTAGTATTGTGTGTTTCATCCACAAAATTTGTGTAAATCATCTACCTACATTTATGTATTCATCTTCAACAGTTGAAAGTGTAACCTAATTATGTTTCTTTCTACACCAATATACTAGAGACTTGCCTAAAATATTTAATATTCCATAGATTCTTTTTATATCTAACTTATAACCACTAAAATCAATATCTGAATAAATAACTAGGTCAAATTCTTGTCCTCTTAGGTAAAACAGTCCAAAATTGGTAGTATATTTGAGTAATTTAAAAATAATTTTTACAACAACCAAGTGTGACTATTTTTTATTTTATTGAAAATGAGCACACATACACACACTAAACATAATATTTGGTTGTCTAGTAGTTAAGTAGAGTAGACTACCAATCATACATCTATAACTGGTTTTATCCATAGATTTCCCAACTTTATCAAGATCCAACAAACATGTGGTACTCATAGGATTATCTCTACTCTTAGTCCCATCTAAATTAAAATGTTTTAAAAGGTCATTAAGATACTTAACTTGATTTTAAATGATTCCTTCTTTATTTGGAAAAATCTAAAAACCAAGAAATAATTTCAGTTCACCCATTAAACTTATTTCAAATTCATTTACATCATTTTTGAAAAATCTGTTCATAAATAATGTTAAGAAAATCAAAAAATAATATCATCTACATAAATTTGAAAAACTAAAATATATTTTGAAATTATTTTTATAAAAAAGGTAGGATCATAAATACCTTTTGAAAATTCTTTTGAAATAATAAAAGAGTTGATCCTACCATACCAAGATCTAAGAGATTTTTTTGAAACCATACAAAGATTTTGTTAACTTGAAAAAATGATTTGGAAAATGAGGATTTTTAAAACTAGGGGTTGTTAAAAAAACATCCTCAACTATATACTAATTTAAGAATGATTTTTTTTCATTCATTTGATGTAGTTTGAAATCTAGATGTTCTGCATAGGCTAGTAGTATTCTAATAGTTTTAAGTCTGGCTATAGGTGTAAAGGTATCTTCATAGTCTATAAATTCTTCTTGACTATACCCTTGTGTAACTAATCTATCCTAATTCCTTACTATTGTTCTAGATTCATAAAATCTATTTCTAAACACCCTTTTATCTCCTACAGTCAAGGTATATTTGGGTCTATAAAAAAACTCCCATACATTATTTCTTTCAAAATGTTTTCATCATTCTTTCATAGAAATTACCTAGAATTAATAATTAATTGAAACATTGATATTCCTAGGTTTAAGTTGTGATAAGAATAAATTATGTTCAAATTGTTTTCTTAGATAATCTCTAGTTTGTGTACCTATATCTATGTCTCCCAAAACAACCTCTAAAGGATGATTTTTTAAGAGTCCAAATAACTCTAGAAGAAAAAGGGAATGTTAGATTAGGATTTTCTATAGGTTCAGGTTCAAGTTCTGAAAGTTCCTTAGAACTTGATGATTTTTCTTCTTGATTTACAGTAGAATCAGAAGGTTTTTAATTTATGTTCAGAGTGGATAAATCATCCTCACAGTTTTATAAGGAAGTTTTAGGCTCCTGTGGATCTGTCTCATCAAAATTTATATGAAAAAACTCTTCCATTCTCTTGGTTCTTTTATTAAAAAAACTACAGGGTTTGATATAATTATAATATACTAGAAAAATTAGTTCATCTATTTTGGAAGAAAACTTGTCAATATTATCCATAGTATTAAGAATAAAGACTTTTCAACCAAAATCCCTAAATTAATTAAATTTAGGTTTTCTATTATTCCAAAGTTCATAAGGGGTTTTCATCAATATAGGTATAATTAAAACTCTATTGATTATATGGAATGTTGTATTCATAGCCTCTACCCCAAAGTAGATAAGTAAGTCATATTAATTAAGTATAGTCTCTACCATCTCTTGAAGTTATCTATTTATTCAATCTCCAAATCCACTTTG
Organism: Viscum album; assembly: GCA_963277665.1. NCBI lineage: Eukaryota > Viridiplantae > Streptophyta > Magnoliopsida > Santalales > Viscaceae > Viscum > Viscum album. Next base: position 537,016 of record CAUJRU010000253.1, read on the forward strand.
TTGAGGGGTCCTAGGAGAAGAGAATTTATGACTATATCCATTTTGCGAGCATAAGGATTCAAAGTCATGATTTTCAAACTCACATCCATGGTAACTTCTTAAGGTCTTAATTATAATCCCACTTATGTTTTCTACATCTTTAGAATACTTGGTAAAATTAGAACAAGATTCACTTTTGAGAGTTAAAAATAATACCCAAGTATACCAAGACAAGTCATCTACAATTACATAAACATAGTGATTCACATTTAAACTTGAATATATGGATAATCTAAACAAGTCCATGTGAACCAACTCAAGAGGTTGAAAAGTTAAACATTATTTCTTTAATTTAAAAGAAATTTTATGTTGTTTCTTTTTTTTGATAAGGGTTACAGACTTTTCTATTTGGGAACTCAAATTTGGGTACAACCATGACTAACCCTTTTCTAGTAAGTTTTAAAAGTTAGTGAATATTACAGTGTACTAATATCTTATTACAAATCTTAGAATCTCTATAAAAGGCACTGAAGCATGATTTTTTTTGAGAAATAAAATAATCAATATTAACAGCATAATCATTCTAATTTCTTAGAGCACTAAACACTAAATCATTTTTTGAATTAAACAAATTTCAAGAAATATTATAAAAATTCACATAAAAAAACCATCACATAATTGTGAGATGCTAAGAAAGTCATATTTTAACCATAAAAAATATTACTTTATAAATTAAAACCAAATTAGTGTTACCAATTTGGCCAAGGCCGATGATCTTTCCTTTAGCATTATCACCAAAGGAGACATGACCACAATAAAAATTTATGATGATATTTAAACTAAAGTAATATCCTATCATATTCCTAGAATAACCACTATCCAAGTACCAAAGATTTATATAAGAGCTCTTCAAGCATCTTTCCTACAAATCAAAGTTTATACCAGAAATGAATTTGGAACCCAGATTTTCATGGGTTCAGAAATGTTAGTGATTAGGGCCTTAGGAACCCACCTTTTATTAATGGATTTTCTTTAAGTATATTATAAAATTTTTGAAATAAGAAATTTATTAGGTCCATTTCAAAATTAAATAGTAGTAGATTTTTTAGATGCAGACTTAGAAACAAATATTCTCTTAATAATTTTTCTTTGGCCAGGTTGATAACCTATACCAGTAATGTACCTAGGAGCAATTTGTTTTCCTAATGATTGAGTAAGTGTTTATCTACCACTTTTGAATCTTTTCAAGTCTTTATTAAGATTCCCATTTTAAATTTTAAATTTATTATTTTTTAACAGTTGAGGATTCTTTTATTTCTCTACTGTAGGATCAGATTTAACATTAGCATATAAAACATGCTACTTTTTAATAACATTATATTTGTATTTAAGCTAATTAAAGGTCTCTTAAAGCATGTTTTAGTATTAAAACATTTACTTATTAGAAATACCATCATCATTTTCATTTTTATAGTGATCATTATTAAGTACAGATGATATAAAAGGTACCTTAGAAATATTTTCCATGAAGCATGTGTTGGATCTGTTAAGTTTCTCTTCATGAGTTGAGTCAGAGTCACGAGAGCTATACTCAAAGGAACTCCATGTAGATTTCATAGATTTATTATAATTTCTATCATTATCCTCATATTTATTTTTATATTTCAACTTGGTCCAGTCTTCCTTTACATTTTTTTTCACTTTCATTCATAGAAGGTTATCTCATTTTAGTTTTCATCACTTTTCCAATAATTTTTCCAAGTTCCTCTGTTGTTATACATTACTTTTTAGTTTGGTTTTATAAATAAATTATTATTATTATAAAAATTCTTAAACCTTTTGTCTAAATGGGATATCATCACTATCCATTGGTGATTCATTATCACTGGAACTTTCATCTTATACCTTTTCCTTTTCTTTTTTGTTAGGAATTAGTAGACTTAAAGGCTAAAAATTTTATCTTCGGTTCATCATATTCTTATTGATTAACTTTAAGATATTTCTCATGCATCATCAACTTACCAATCAATTCCTTGTCAGGTTGTTTACTTTTTTTGCAGGATTCCCTTATGGAAATAGATGTTCCTCTCCATCTCTTTGAAAGGCATATTAGCATCTCATGATTTGGACTTTATCTGACACAAGACTTCTCAAGGAGATCATTATATTGACTATCTCATTGAACCTGAGATACATATCAGAAATTAACTCCTCAGGTTTCATTTTTAATGAATCATATTTAATTATATATTTATTAAACCTCATTTCTTTAACATCGGTTATTTATTTATGTGAAATAGATAACATATCCCAAATTTCATAAGAAATTTTACAAGAAAATATCCTACTGAAATCCTTATATATTAAATCATAGTAAAGGTAATTCATGGATTTTCAATTATTATTATAAGAATGTTTAGTAGCATCAACCCATGTAACTCTATTATTTTTAGTTAATTCATATCAATCCTCTATAACAGTACAAATTTAAAAACCCATACTTTCTATATACATTTTCATCCTTATTTTCCACTAAGAATTATTATTTCCATTAAATAAAGGAGGTATGTTAGTAGTAGAACCTTCTTTCTTATTATCTATTTAAAGAACAAAATTTAGAAATGATAGGATTTAAATATCATTAAAATAACAAAAATCACAGTTGAAAAGTTTTTGAAAATCCGTTGATACCAAATGTTGGTTAGAGTGAGTATCCCAAGATGGGGGTGGGGGGGGATGAATTGAGTATCCACTATATTTTTTTGTTAAAAATGGATTTAAATAAAATACCCCAGTTTAAATAAAATAGATCAGTTAACCAAAATAGCATATTGATATAAGATATGATCATTTAAAAGACTTATCAATTATTGATTAAGTCTTAGTTAAAATAATTATGAAAAACATTTTTATCTTTTGAAATCAATTTACTTAATAAAAAACTAATAAAAACACTAATTAATATAAACTATCAAAATTTTGGTTTTTTAGCTTTAAATAGGTTTATTTTAAATGAAAAAGTAATAAAAAACAAAACACATAGCAGAATAATATACAAAAGGTCAGTCTCTAGCTTAGACTTAATCCTCTTCACATGGAAATCACCCTCTTATAAGTAGATTATATAAAATAATATATGATCCACAACCTAGATTGGGTGTAAAAAAACAAAGCTATCTAGCTCACACATGACCTCTTCCACAATACTTGTGAGAATAAAACACATATAGGACATACATGGACCTCTTCCACAATATGTGGGAAAATAGGTGTAAAGAGAGTTTAATAATAAATCAAGTATATTCCAGATAAAGTGCAAGAGAAAATTTGTGTCACATATAGAGTATACACACAATACTTGTAATTTAAATAAATAAATATAATGAAAAATTAGAATATTTAAATTAGGTATATTTCTCAGTCTGATAAGATTTGAAGCTTGTGACTCCTTGAGTTGAGCTTGAGCGGTAGCTCAAGTTGAGTTGCTAAATTTTTTAGTAGAACAGAGTGTCGTAAACCCTTTCCTGTGAGTCTATAAAAAGTAGTATGAGTGTTCAAAGAGCTTCACTTCTACTATATATGATCATTGGTAAAGTTTCCTTATTTAAGGTACACTTCACATTAATATTCTTTTGATCTTTCATTATTCATCTCACTTCACACATGTGTATTCTCTAAAGTCATTTAATGAGGAATTTTGATACTTATTTTTAGCAATAGTATACAAGAGTGTCCATGTGGAGAACAATCATTTGGATATCCTATATCTTCATAAACAGAGCTGGAACATTATTTAATTCATATATAAAAAATAATTAAGAACAATCATTAAAATTACTCTCGGAATTAGATTTGATAATATAGACATTAGACATATTTAATTCAAAATAAAAAAATTGTGGTGGTGAGTCCTCTTAAATGGTGAGACAAAACTAGCGTTGATTCATCATGAATGGTGAGACAATATCTAGCAGTGACTAAAGCTGTCTGTGAGTGAGGTCAATGGTGACTTATCCCAATGGTAGGTGATTCCAGCACTTTGTTTAATTTCCATTTTGGTGGTAGGTCATATTCAACAGTGACTCTTCTCTGGTGGTAGGTGTTTCTGACACTTCACTAATTTTTCAGTTCAATGGTGAGTCATCCTATGATAGTGAGACTTTCCTATAATTTTCCAAAATTTTGTTATGGCAGTGAGACATAGATGATGGTAGGTGTTTCCAACACTTAACCATATTTTCACCCTAATGGAAAGTTATCCCCAATGGTGATTCATTACTGGTGGTGACTCAACCTCAACGGTGAGTCATCCTTGGTGGAGAATAATCTTCAACAGTGATTCATACTTATCCCAATTTCACCATTCTACCTTATAATGTAAAACAATACCATAAAACATAAGACACATTAATATTATAATAAAAATTATTTTTTTATCATTAAAACAAGTGTTCCAAAACTAATATTTTTCAAGTTTTGAAGCATAAGGGTTGAACTACTGTGTAAACATGACTTTGAAGTCCTTACACTCCAAGTTCTCATGTAATATTTCCTAAACAATGTAATCCCACAACTTACAGTTGGGGACCTCAACATGAACATGATACATTTAACCTTTACTAAACTGAGAGTGTCCTATAATTCAAATATCCTTTCAATATTATCTAACCAATCCTCTACCTTAGGAGGTTCATTAATTTATTTAAATTATGGAGGCTTATGGTGAAAAAAAAACTCATGAGATCAATATTTATCTTGAGTTGAACCAAGATCCACTTATTTAATTTAGGTCGTTGTTCCATTTCCTAAATGGTATGCACCACAATCTCAATAAGGTTTTGATCAATCATAATATTAGGTTGAAAAAAATTATCCACATCTCCCTCTATAGTATTCGCCATAGATCTTTGAGGGGGAATAATACTATATAAAATAAAAGAGGAAGGAAAGTCATTAAACCCATTTAAATTTACTTGAAATCAAATAAATGTCAAAAATTAAAATAAAAAATATCAAATAAAAAATTCAAGAGGATACCAAAATCATTAATAAAAAAATAATAGGGAACCATGATTTTTCAACTATGCTGGGCTATGCTACATGGTTTCCCAAACTATGAACTAACTATGCATAACACAATAAATTATTGGATATACATGTTTAGGCTATATGGTTTATTAAATAATTCCCTAACCATGTGGGATATACTGGCACCCTTGTAGAATAGGTTTTGGGTTTGGAGCATTATCTCCAACCCATGAACCTTAACTTTGTGCCCTATAAAATTCCTCTAATTTCAATACTTTGACAAAAAATTTACTTATAAATCATTAATAAATAAAATTTTTATCACAATTAACCATTTTTTGACATCCAAATGAAACTTAAGGGTCATTATTTTAAGTTTTATAGAGACACTTATTCACATCCTACCCCCCAAGTTTTGATGGTAATATCTCTTGTTTACCTTTTTTTATTAAATAATATAAATAAAAAACTGATCTCTGATGCCATTTTTTAAGGAACCAACCCAAGATACCCATTTCTAGGACCCAATACAATGTGATATAAGTCTCAGGGCGTATTCTTGATGACCTGGGACACACAAAAAGTTAAAAGGATTCAATGTAACCAAGTGGGAAGGGTTTCACATGTAAAATAATAAAATAATGATAAGGGTTTCATCTCAAGAACGAGACATGAACTTTCAATATATTTGTAAGTCATGTATTCAAAAAATTAATTTATAAATTAGAACAAGAGCCAAACATGAAACATATAAATAAGATCTCAATATCAAACCATAACATCAAAATAAAAGTAAACTAAAATACAATACTTTTAAACATAAATTTTAAATACCAAGAGTAAACATGATAAGAACAGTCCAAAATAAAGGGAATCGGGATAGGAATTCAATATGGTGATATACACATAAAGAGTACAATAAAAAAAATAGATAAAAATAAACTCTACTACCCATATTAATGTGATACAAGGGTCATCTCCCTTTATGAAACTTCCTCAAACTCAATACAAGCTAATAAAAACAACTATCACCTCTAAGTTGATCCTTTCCTTTACCAATATTAATCAAAATAAGGTCTGCATACACACAAAGGGTATATGTAAGGTGTGAACATAATAATATTATTAGTATCCCACCAAGTTATCTATATGTTATATATATGAACCAAACAATATTCCATTAGTTTAAACTATATTATAAAAAATAAACTTTTCATTTAAAGTAAAACAAGTAATGATAAAATGTTATATATTAATGATTTTTAAGTGAAAAAATATGTGTTAGAAGTTAAAGTAAGAATAAATATTTAAGGTACCAACAAAAAATTATGGGGAAGGCCAAATGGAAATAAGGTTTGAAAAAATTGAGTAACTGTAACACCCTGGTATTTTATGATATAGTACTCTATGAATAAATTTGATTTATTTGACAACTTACTTTATATTCATAACCATGTTTAAATGAACCACGATTTACTGTTAACATATTATTATTTAATGTGACATATATCACCTAGTTGTTGTATATTATATATTAAATAAAATATTTTAACATTCATCTACTGTTTTTATAGGCATTATATAATAATAAATATCCAGTTTTATGATTAAAAAAGTATTTTTCTAAAAAATAGTTTTCATTGTGTTTTGTGCACTTATATAAAAATGAATTTCTACCAGTTATAAAAATTGAATCCTGAAAAATTGATTCTATATTTGAAATAAAGGGGATCATATTTGGTAAATATTTTCTTTTATTTTTGGTCAATATATATAGTAATCATAGTAAGTTTTTGTTCACCTAAGGATGAAACTGGTAAAATAGGGTTAAAAAATTATGAGAAGGATTAAATATTTCTATAAATATTTCATTTATCTGATTGAATGAGTTTATTTTTTATATTTACATAAATTTATTAAATACATAGTCCCTTTTTTCCATATTTATTTGATCATGACCTTTATATTAATTTAAGAAAAGAATAACTACAAAATTTCCCTCTCTTGGCTTTAATATCTCAAAATTTTTACATAAGGAAAAAAAGATGATAATTTCAGTTATAAATGTTTTTTTGAAATATAAATTAATTTTTTATCATTTTAATTTATTTTTTATTTTTAGTAATTGAATAATTACCTTAAATTTACGCGTAATGCCAATACAATTTTTATTCAATTAATAGAAAAATGAAATAAATGATTTACAAAATATTAAATGTAATATAATTTGGGTTAATGATTGTGTTACATGAATTTTATAGATTAATATACCATATTAGATTTGTGTGAAAGGTTTATATTATAATTTTATTGTTGTCTTATTTTCTTTAAATTAAAATTAAATAAATAGTATAAAACATGTCAATAATGATATTTTATGCGAATAATACTTTGTTAAATTATTTAAAAATAAAAAAAATATATATTGAAAGAGGAAAAGGTGGATAATATGTTGTTGAAATTTTCACCTTTTTTCCATTTATGATCCCATTTTTACCTTATAAGTAAAATTACTACCCTTCAATATTGAAAATGTTGTTACCATTGATACGGTTAAAATTGGTTAACCAAGGGATTAATAAAAATGATAAGGTTTAAAATGACATAAAAATATGTATAAATTTAATTGGTTGATTATATTTATACGTTATCCTATTTTTTCAAATCTATAACCATTTTGACGAATTTTTCTTAAGAATGAATCAATTATATTTTAATATTTTTTGTAATTCCAGGAGTTCTCCTCCCCCCACTTATAAAAGGGAATCTTAAATCCTCTCTTCCTCACAAATTTTGAGACTTATATATTATAACTACCTAGGTATTTATAGATTAATAATTTTTAATTTCTATTAATAATTATGAGTAAGATATTGATTTTTCGTTAAAGGGGACATTTTTTGGATAGCGTACTCAACACACAACAAGGGGTTTCTCTGAAATATTACATTGCACACAACATTGAGATATACCAAAAAATAATATAATATTATTATTATTTTAAATGGTAGTTAACGAATAATCGTTGTATTGGAGGGAATGAATAGAGATAACTAAAATATGATTATAAATGTTTTTTAAATGTCTTTACAATTATGCACTAAATTTCAGAGGCATAAAATAAGAATGAATCTGATTTTAAGTATGAAATACTCTAATATTCTTTAAAAGGTCGATTTTACCACCTTTTGATAGAGAACCCTTTTTAAATCTAGATATTTAAATTTTATATGTTATATTTGAAAAAATAAAATTATTCTTTAGAAGGAGGGCATAAAAATTAATTTTGGATGAAATTTTGGTATTTTTCTGATAAAGTTCATTTTTTAATGAATAGTGAAAATACGACATTTTAATTCAAAACTGAATTTTAATATAATTTATTTATATAATTATATTTTAATTTTAATTGGTTTTAAAGTTTAATTGGATTATATGTTTACCATTAAATCTAATGTTGTTCATTGGAAGTAATTTCACTTTTAAATTGGACATAAACACATGTCAATCATTTGGTAGCTTTTACTTCTTAAAAACACGTTTTTAAGTTTTGACAACAGGAATTAATTTTAAATTAATTACTGAAACTTATGTGTTTTGAATTTGGAAAAATAGATTCAATAATTGGAGTTAGGAGGCCAATTTTTTTTAAATAGGTACCTTTTATGTTTATACATTATGAATAGAAACTTTAGCAAATATTTTATTTACCATGGTTAAAGGGTAAATCTGGTAAATAAGGGTAAAAAATAATATAATAATAATATTAAACTACCCTAACACATGTCCTAAAACTATTGGATGAGATATATCTGACCATGGGCATCCTTGGGTCGATTTTAGGACCCCATGGTGCCACTTGTGTGTGAAAATGACGTTTAATTACTTTTAATTTAATGTTAAAGAAAATATAACATAAACATATATCTTTTAATAAAACAATTTTTTATATGGGGTTATATAAGTGATATATTAAAATAGACATATTAATTAGAAATATAAAAATATTTCATACATCATGTTATTTTATTTATAATTTTTAGACATCAAATAAATAAATTTATTTATGACACAATGCTCATGAAGTGATTACCTTATTATTGATTGTTTTAAATAAATGAGATTATAAAAATTAAAATCAATTTATTTTGAAACTTTTTATGCCATCAAAGAATTTTAGGGATTATTTTGACTTTTTATCAATGAATTAATGAAGTTTATTTGAAATAATCTAGTTTTTATGGATTTCTAAAAAGTCATGATATTAATAGTATAAAAACTGACATAAAATAGTTTTTAAAAATAATAATATTTTATTAAATGATATAATAGTCATAAAAATCTAATATTTGGAAAAATGACTTAAATAATATTTAACATTTCAGTAATGGACCACTTGAGGTTCTATTATCATTTTATTGTAACTATGTGAACAATATAGTATGAATACATAAGAAGACATAGTAAGAGTTAAATTAGTTAACTAAGGGTTACAGCTAAAAGAAAATGTTAGATTTGAGACCAAAACATGTATAAAATATATTGTATGAGATTATTTCAAGAAATAATCACCGTATATTATAATTAAATTATTTGGGTACCTTTTGAGATTGAAATTAATTTTATAATAAAATAATATTCCAAGATATTCCTAAAGTGCCCCTCCTTCCTCTTGTAAAAGGGAATCACCTCTAACCCTTACTCACACCTCTCAATCCCCCTTGAATCATCCAAAATCAGCCAAAATAATCTCCCCACATCCCTATACTACTCCTAGAAGCCTCACATTGGGAAAAAGGAAATTAAATAAATCCTTTTAGCTTAAATCAGAAGAAATTAACCGATTTGAGGTAATGTATTCTCTCAAGATTATTTCATTTATTTTCTTTCTCCAACCCCCTAAATTCTTTTTATTCCATAATTTTATAACAAAAAAATTATATTCAATATACTAGGATGTTTTTATGAGAAGTATTATAACTAAAATTACACAAACCTCCATCTAATTGAGACATACATACTATTTTTGTGTACAACGAACTACTGCCTCACGAAACGATGATTGTTCAATTTTCCCCTACTACTTCTTATGGTGGACATTATGATGGAACTGTATTTATATTTGACATATATTGTCTTTATTATTCTATAATTTTATTTACATCATACCTTTATGCTTTCCATAATGTGTAAATATGATAATTTCATTTGAGGAAGCGCGGACTACCGCCCCCTCAAAGTGAGATGATTCGTTCATGCCATACATAAAATTCATAAAGGATTGAATTAATGAACTTATGTAACATATATATAATGTTATATAATACTATAATTATAATATACTTATGTATCATTTAGTTTTCATTCCTTTAAAAATGAAACATGAAATGAACGTAGTGTTCATGCGTATGTACGACTAACCTTCTCCATGAAAGGTGCATTTAATTTCTTATCTCAAAATGTTATAGACTATTATAAATACATATAATATATATATATATGTTATATATTTTATTTGAATCATTAATATGATTATAGAGATAATAGAATTTTGACCTCATGGACAATTTGTAATTATAACAAGTTCATTTTTGACTCGAGTACCAAATATCGACAAAACGACAGATATTAACTTAAATAATTATGTAATTTTTATAAAATTGTAATAAGTGATATAAAATGAATAATAAACTTTAAAAAGTTATTAAAAAGTAGAAATTTACTAAAGTTAATTATTTAAGAAGAATAAAGAACATACGGGACGAATCAGATGCAAGTTAAGGGACTTCGTCTCAATCTCATTTCATTAAGGCATATTTTGATTTATACACAACTTGATTTTATAAAGTGTATATAACCATTTTACTTTTAATTTAATTCAAAGGGAATATTTTTCTACATAGTGTTTTAGTAAAAAATATAGGTAATGTTTCTTTTTAACGTAGGTGGGGACACCAACCTTTCCACCACCGCGATAATTATATGATATTTGGATTCCTTAATAAGGTGTAATGTTTTTAAAAGGAAAATAAACACCATATACCCTGTTTACATATTTTTTTTTATTGAAAATGGTTTTTAGAAAGAATTTATTATTTCATTATCTTGAAATGAAATATTGTGATTGAAATGTGGAAATGTTTTCTTATCTTTATGATTATTTTGTATGTTATGAATATGTTATGGTTCATGGGAAATGTTTACATATATGGGTGGTTTTGTGATAAAACTAGTGTGGGTGAGCCCAAGATAACTCTATAATTCATTGGGTAACATGAAAAAAGTAAACTTTAATGTTTCTCCTTATAGATTTAGGGAATATACTGTGATGAGTATTCAAAACGTAACTCCCTATGTATCTGTGATAACTACAATGTAAGTATGTTATAAATGCCAAAAGTTACCTTTATGATTTATTATTTCTATGTGTTATTCATAAATATTATGATTTCATGAGGTATGTTAAAGAGATTATGTTTTCTTAGTGAAAAGTATGATTTCATTGATTTTCTTGTACTGATGGACTAATGTTTTCTTTCATTATTTTATAAACCTTACTAAGCCTTTTATGCTCATACCAAGTTTTTGAAATGTTTTTCACAGGGTATAAGGAATGTTAATAGAAAGGATTAATTCAAGAATATTTATATCAAGAAAATAATTTTTGTTTTATTTAAGAAGTTTTAATATTATTAAAAAATTAGATAGAGTATAAGTGTCTAACTTGTAATCTTTTGAGATGTAATGTAATATTTATGGCCTAATTCTCTAAAACTCTAAACCTAAAAAGATCCTCAATGTGAATAATTAACTTAATTAAAGATTATGTAATGTTTAAGGTTGGGTCCTTATTGTTGGTATTAGAGGTCGATTTAGATAACTTTAGAGTTTAGGTTGTTATCTAGGTGTAGTTAAAGGATCCCATATAACCAAGAGGGTTATTATCATATTGAAATTTTTATAGGGTTACAATAAAATAGGTTTTTTGGATAAAAACATGAAAAATGGATATATAAGGAGGTTTATATATTATATTAACATAATAGATTTTATGTTATCTTTATCCTATAGAGGATTGTTTTTTTAATTATTATATTTCATTTCTTGTTTAAGTGTTGATTATTTTTGGAAGATGAAGGATAATTTTCCAAGATGGAAGGAAAGATATATTTCACAACTTTATTATCCCTCCCCAATGATTTCATCATCACTATTATAGAAAAATCATGTTCGAATGATTTTGGCAGCTTCTTGAGTATTAAAATCATCTGCAATAAATTTATTGAGCTATCCAACACCTACTCATTTCTAAAACAATTTTATGGGACATGGTATATTTTTCATATGATTTCAAGATCTCAACTTTTCCAATTCTATTAAAAAGTTAAATTATAGAAGTTGGTAAATTGTTTAATTTTTGAAAGTATGAAGACATGCCGAAATAGAAAGGGAACATCGTAAAGATCATGATATCTGGATTCAAGGTATGATTTATTTTCTTATCCATAAAGAATGAAGAATATTTGGATTGATATTTATAAATGATGAGGATATTCAATATGTAGGAATTATTTATTAAGAAATAAGGTGGAAATGAATAGTTAATGGATTATACAGAGCACTAAATGTGTAAGAAGTCTATATATAAGTGATTCAAGAGTTATGGTAGGTTGTAGGATGATTAAAACTTTAAAATAATTAATTCCCCTTTGATGATGATATTACTTATGAAAGACTTATTCTAATATGTGCAACCCTGATGTTTGATATGTGAAAATGTTATTCAAGGAATAATTAAATTTTCTTGTGTGGATGTAATGGATAAAATTAGGGGTTCATATGAACTTTTGTTTTGAGGTCATTAATGGTTATTACATTTAGGGATGCAAAATGAAAGGTATTAGATAACCTTTGAGTATAAAGCAAGTTATGGTTATTTTTGAGGAAATTAAATTATTTTTGAGAATTTTATAAAAATAGTATGGTTTTAGAAAAAGGACCACCTGTAGGATGGGTGAAAAACCATCACTTCTGGAAAGGCCATAGGAATCGAACCCACAAACAAAGTGTGGCTAGGATTTATCTCATACCACTAGACTACGTGATGTCCTTGTTTAATATGACTAATTATTTTTAATTAAATGATTTTATGAATCAAGAATATATTGATTTTGGAAATTATGTTTTATCAAATGGATATCCTTAGTATAGGAAGATGATTTGGTGATTAAGTGATAAATTTTACTTTGGAGTTCATTCTCTCTTTTGGGAACACTATATGCCTAAGGAAAATAGAATACTATGGGATTTAATTTGTTGAGTAATGGTTGAAATATTATTTTTGGAGAATCTATGTTTTATTGTGGACATATGGAAATTTGGGTTATTTATGGAAATGATTAACCTATAATAGAGAATATGTGATTAGGTTAATTACTTTTCAGTATGAGAAGAGTAGTTGATGTTATTTGGAGATAAATCTTAAGATTTATCGTGGAAGAATATGGGATCAAATCCCTCAGAATTTTGAGTTTCAATCGTAGTTGGATTATTTTGAAAAATTTTAAGGACAATTGCGTATTGAATGGTATTTTTTTAACTTTGGGTATTGTTTTTTGAATTTTGGATATTAAAAGTAGTATTTTTTTTATAAAGGATTATCCTTTTTGGGGATTATCTGATTTTGTACTAACCATTTTTGGTTTTGGTTAATGTCTAAATACAGGGGAAATATATAGTTCATATTTTATGGATTATGTGATTCTCTATAAGTTGATTCTAGTGATTTTGATGTGACCAAGTCATCTTGAATACTCATCATTTGGAGAAAATATGGGTTTGTGGAAGAAATTTAGTAAAGGATTAAAGTCTACAAGACAAGTAAGTATGCTTCCTTATGTTTTTAGTCAAGCTCATAAATAAATTCCTCAACTTTATGAAAAGGATATTAAACCAAAAAATGTTGTCCGTTTACTTTTCCTATCGGGGAATCAAAGACTGTTTAACCTATCATAAGTTTGTGATTTTCTAGTGGTTAACTTTCTCCTGATCATGTTTTCTACCACTCTCCATCAGAATTTGATGGTTAGTTTTCTCTTTTATATCCATGTTTTTCTATATGGAATCCTAGTATGGGTTATCTCAGGTGACCTTCATACTTCAATTTATTTCTTTTAAAGTGATATTTTTATTCACTCTTTTTTGGATGTGGGATTTTTAATGAAGTTTCCGAGTCCAATTTTAAAATTGCAAGGACAAAATTTTCAAAAGGGGGGAAGGATTTAATGACCCAGGTATTCATAGAATAATAAATTTTAATTTATATTAATATTTATGAGTGAGATATTAATTTTATGTTAAAGGGGATGGTTTTTCTGATAGCGTACTCAACATGCAATAAGGGGTTTCTCCGAAATCTTACGTTGTACACAACATTGAGATATATCGAAAAATAATATAATAATATTATTATTTTAAATGGTAGTTAAGCATAGCCATTTTTTGGAGGAAATGAACAGAGCTAACTAAAATATGATTATAAATTTTTGTTAAATGTCTTTAAATTTATCCCATAAATTTTAGATTCTTAAAATAAGAATGAATTTGATTTTAAGCATGAAATAATCTAATATTCTTTAAAAGGCCGATATACCACCTTTTGATAGCAAACCGTTTTTAAATCTAGTTTTTTTTTACTTTTATATGTTCTATTTGACAAAATAAAATTATTCTTTAGAAGAGGGAAATAAAAATTCACTTTGGATTAAATTTTGGTATTTTTCTGATATAGTTCTTTTTTTAATGACTAGTGAGAAATACTACATTTTAATTCAAAATCACCTTTTAATATAATTTCTTTATATAGTTAGACTGCACTTTTAATTGGTTTTAAAGTGTAATTAGAACATATTTTTACCTTTTAATCCAATGTTGGTAATTTTATGTAATTTCACTTTTAAAGTGGACATAAACACATGTCAATCTTTTGGTAGTTTTTACTTCTTAAAAGAATGTTTTTTGGTTTTGACAATGAGAATTAAGATTAAATTAATTACAATAACTTCTGTGTTTGGAATTTGGAAAAATGGATTCCATATTTAAAATCAAGAGGTCCAAATTGTGTAAATATTTACCTTTTATTTTTAGATATTATGAATAGTAACTTTAGTAAATATTTTATTTACCATGGTTAAAAGGAAAATCTAGTAAATAAGGGTAAAAAATAATATGATAATATTATTAAACTACGCTAACACATTTTCTAACCCTATTTTATGAGATATTTCTAACCATGGTCTTCTTTGGGTCGATTTTAGGACCCCACGGATCCACTTTTGTGTGAAAATGATATTTAATTACTTTTAATTTAAAGTTAAGGAAAATATAACATAAACATATATCTTTTACTAAAATAGTTTTTTATATGGGGTTATATAAGTGATATATTTAAATATAAATAGTAATTACAAAGCTAAAGATGTTTCCTACATCATGGTATTTTATTTATAAATTTTAAAAATTAAATAAATTTATTTATTTATGACACAATGATGATGTAGTGATTACCTTATTGATGAATATTTTAAATAAATGAGATTATAAAAATTAAAATAAATTTATTTTGAAACTTTATATTCCATAAAATAATTTTATGGATGATTATGACTTGTTATATTTGAATTAATGAAGTTTTTTATGAAATAATTAAGTTTTTATGGATTTTTAAAATGTCATGATATGAATATTATAAAAATTGACATAAATGATATAATAGTCCTAAAAATATAACAATTGGCCAAATTACTTAAATAATTTTTAAAATTCCATTTATGGACCACTTGAGGTTCTATTGGCATTTTATAGTAACTATATTAACCATATAATATGAATACACCAGAAGACATGGTAAGAGTTAAATTTGTTAACTAAGGGTTAAAGATAAAAGATAAGGTTAAATTTGAGACCAAAACTTGTCTAAAACATATTGGTTGAGAGGATTTTGAACAATCCTCACCTTATCTTTTAATTAAGTGAGTTGGGTACTTTTTTAAATCCAAATTCAGTATATAATAAAATAATCTTTCAAGACATTTCTAAAGTACCCCTCCTTCCTCTTATAAAAGGGCATCACCTCTAACCCTTACTCACACCTCTCAAGCCCCCTTGTCTCATCCAAACGCTTCCCAAATAATCTCAAAAAATCCCTATTTCCTTCTATAAGCCTAATATTGGGAAGAAGGAAATTAAAAAAAGTATTTCAGCTTAAATAAAAATGAATTACCCGATTTGAGGTAATGTCTTCTCTCAAGCTTCTTTAATTTATTTTCTTTCTTCAACCCCTTAAAATCTATTTATTACATTATTTTATAACAACAATAGTATCTTAAATTTACTAGGATGTTTTTATGATAATTATTCAGACTACACTTACACACACCTCCATCTAATGGATAGGAACATACTGCTTCTATGTACGGTGAACTACTTCCTCACGAAACGATGATTGTTCGATTTTACCCTACCACCTATCATGGTGGCCATTATGATGGAAATGTACTTATATATGATATATATTAAATTCATATTGTCTCCATTATTATATAATTTTATTTACATCATACCTTTATGCTTTCTATATTGTGTAAATATGATAATTTCATTTGAGGAAGTGTGGACTACCGCTCCCTCAAAGTGAGATGACTCGTTCATGCCATATATGGAACGTATAAAGAATGAAATTAATGAACTCATGTAATGTATATATCATATTATATTATACTAGAATTATAATATACCTATGTATCATTGAGTTTTCATTCCTTTATAAATGAAAAAAAGAAATGAAAGTAGCGTTCATGCGTACGTACGACTAACCGTCTCCATGAAAGGTGTATTTAATTTATTATCTCCAAATGTAATGGACTATTATAAATACATATATACTATATATATATATATGTGATATATATGTTATTTGAATCATGAATATCATTATGGTGATAATGGGAATTTTACCTCATGGACAATTTTTAATTATAAAAAGTTCAATTTTGACTCAAGTATGGAATATCAAAAAAACGACCGATATTAACTTAAATAATTATGTCATTTTTATAATGTGGTAATAAGTGATATAAAATAAATAATAAACTTGAAAAATTTTCTTAATAAAGTTTAAATTAACTTAAGTTTATTATTGAGTAAGAACAAGGAATATACGTGATGAATCAGGTGCAAGGTAAGGGACTATGTCTCAATCTCCATTCATTAAAGAATATTTTGTTTTATACAGGACTTTCTTTTATACAGTGTATAAACCAATTTGAATTTTAATTTCATTCAAAGGGAATATTTTTTTTATGTATCATTTTACTAAATGACAAACGAAATGATTCTTTTTAATGTACGCGGTGACAACTACCTTTCCACTACTGTGAGAATTAGGTGATATTTGGCTTCCTTAACAAGCTGTAATGTTTTTAAAAGTAAAATAAATACCATATACCTTTTTTACATATTTTTTTTTATTGAAAATCGTTTTTATAAATCATTGATTATGTCAATATATTGAAATTATATATTGTGATTATAATGGGTAAATGTTTTCTTCCTTTTATGCTTGATTTATGTGTTATGAATATGTTATGGTTCTTGGGGGTTGTTTACGTATACGGGGTGTTTCATGATAAACCTAGGGTAGGTGATCCTAATATATCTCTCCAATGCATTAGGTAATGTGACATATGTAAATGTTAATATTTCTCCTAATATATTTAGGGAATATACTATGACAGATATTCCAAATGTAACTCCCTAGGTAGTTGTGAAAGCTACAATTTAAGTAGATTATAGATGGCACAAGTTACCTTTATGATTTATGATTTATATTTTTTATTCATAAATCTTATTATTTCATAAGGTATGTAAAATAGATTATGTTTTATGAGTAAAAAGTATGATTTCATTGATTTGCATTTATTGATGGATTAATGTTTTCTTTAATTATTTTATAACCCTTAATGAGCCTTTTATGCTCATCCCAAGTTTTTGAAATGTTTTTCATAGGGTATAAGGAAGGGTAAGATAAAGGATGAATTCAAGAATATTTATATCAAGAAAATAATTCTTGTTTTATTTATGGATTTTAATTATTGTGAAAAAAATTATAAAGATTAGAAGTGTCTACTTTTTAATCTTTTGAGATATAATGTAATATTTACAGAATAATTCTCTAAAACTCTAAACCTGAAAAGATCCTCAATGTGAATTATTAACTTAATTCAAGATTATGTAATGTTTAAGGTCGGAGCCTTATATATATCATCTAATAAGTAAAATAATATTTTACTAAATTCCTTCACCACACCCCATAGCTTTTGTTCCTACCAAAATTCCATCCCTTTAAGTCTTAAAGTGTAATCCAAAATAGTGTTCTCAATGAAGAGGTATAACTCCTAACCGATCTTTTTCAATTTTTTTCTTCTTCTTAAAACTCTTATAAATACATGGTATCTACTCTAAAATAATTAATTCAGTATCTTAAATATATTTAATTTTTATTATTATGATGTAAAAACCATTATCTACATTCATTCAATTCGTTATAAAATAATAACGTCGCTTATGTGCACTTGTGGACTACCACTTCCAGAAAGTAATATGATTCCCTTTTCAATTTCACTCTAAATGGATGGTAATAAGGATATATTTAATGAATATATTTTATATATTTGATATAATAATTATTCTAGAATGGTTAATTAATATTTACCTTTCTTTCACTCTATCCATATAATAATAGAAGCAACGTTCATGCGTACCTACGACCTTCCGTAACCATTAATGATGTAAATTATTTTTTTATCTCTAACTTTTATGGATGAATATAAGTAAATAAATATATTTATAATGAATTTATATGATAATAATTTTATGTTTAAAAATATTTTTATAATAGAACCATGATCAAAGTATAAATATTGAGACCTCTGAACAGAAACATGCATGAAAAATGAAACAGTTACCACTGAAATAGTGATTTTTAGTAAGAAATTATAAATAAATGGGTGATGAGATTTTATAATAAAATCATATTTGGTAAGATATATATTATTATATTTCTATAATATATTTATAATTAATATATATTTATTATATTGTATTTTTGAACATATATAAATAAATATGAGGCTTGACGTAAGGGTTTTATGTTACAATCTCATTATTTACTAGGATTGTGTATGGTTAAGTTTATAATAATGAATTTTTGGATATACCTCTCAATAATATCATGATTTTTTATCCTATATTTATTTATAGAGAATACATGATTTACTTTCATTTTACTCCCTTTAAGTACCAAAGTGGCTGAAATAGTGTTTTTAAGGAAAACTGACTTTATTTTTCTCTTCAGTAAAAAATAAATTTTCTTCAATATCTTTGTTTTCTAAAAATATTTTCAATATTTTTTTAATATTATAATATGAATATTTAATTTAATTATTTACCATGATTTAATTTTTAAAAATTGTTTAAAATTAATCTTGTTTTCATTTTCTGAATGAGGTAGTTTTGACTTTTTACAAAAAAATGTGAAAATAATTTTTCTTTTAATGTACATGGCATGAATGAAATTTATATGAATAATGACTAATCAATTATTTAAAAATTACATTACAATTTACTCAGATTCTTTTAAAATACAATGTTTATTTTAATATTTGGGGAATTTTTAGATTTTGAATAAGTGACTTCAAAGTAAAAAGTGTATTTTCCTCAAGAAATGTTCCAAATGATATTTTAAGGTAATTTTTAATCTAAGATGAAATCAATTGATGTTTCATAGTATTTACTGTATATATTATCTAATGATACAATCATTATTATTTCTATATATATATTATGACTATGATGATGATATTTTTAGGAAACTTTCTCCTTTTCCATGAGTTGTGCTACAATGAATTGATGAAATGTTTATAAAACTTGTTTCTTTTCCATGGGTTATGCCATGACAAAATTCTTATGAAACTGATTTTGTTTCAATGTATTATGATATTTTGAATGTTTTATGATCATTTGACACACATCTGTGACATCCTGACATGGAAGCTACTAAACAAGTTCCCTAAGACAGTGGCCCACATGGCCTCAAGAAGCCTCCCAATACAACATAGGCTACTGACTAGATGTGATGGACTAGGGTGTGTCTATGGGTAAACTATTCCCTTAGGTTAGAGTAGCATGGAGGTAATCATCAATAGATAATTATAGTAAGCATATCAATAATGTAAAAGATAGAGGAATCACATATAAACATCTAAGCACTAAATATTCAACAAAAGTAGTAATTTGAATCATATACAAAAGATGATGAGTCATGTATCAAAGAAACAAGGAAAACATATATACATGTAATCTATAAATCAATAAATTATATGATATACAAAGGAACAAAAAGACCAAAATTGATCCAAGAATCGTGATCTCCAATCCTGTCATCTGATACCATGCTCCCATCCTAAGTCATGCAAGAAGTCATGCATCCATAAGTGGATATTTCTCTTTCTCGACACCTGCAAGAATATAGTATTCTCAGCTACCATCAGTGGCCTGGATAGGGTGTGAGATAAATTCAGTAGGCCAACACCAATGATGTCTATAAATATCTAGTCAGTGCATATAATATAGTAGTGTGTAGTTAATAATAGTAAATAAATTGTAAAGGGTTAGCTCTAGTTTTAGAAGGACTCCAGGATATCAGTGCCTTCTTTAGCCTTGACAGGATAGTCTAAACATGTAAACATATATAGACACATATATGGACTTTATACGTAGTGACGTCTACAACCATAGATGTGGATACTACCAATATCCTGGACCTGAGGTGTAACTCAGACATCCATAAGTTGTAGCATGAGTATCAAATGTATTAAGGGATACTATTCCCGGAATCATAGGTATAGGGGACCCCATTCCCATTATCACATTAGTAAGGGATCCATGCCCCTTATCATATCCATAAGGGTCTCCATGCCCTATATCATATAAATAGGGGATTCCATTCTTAGTATCACAACAATAGGGATTCCATGATTAGTATCATATGAAGAAGGGTCATCATGCTATTATATAAAAACAAGGGCCATCATGGACGTATACCATGATTATAAGGGTCGATATGCTCACATCACATTTATAAAGGTTTTCTATTCTTGTATCACATTTATAAAGGGTGTCCATGTCTGAATCACAATAGAAGAAGGGATGGTATCACCATGTATTTATATATAATTCATAAGGGTTTCCTTTCCCATTTACCAAAATTAATGAGGGTCATCATGCCCATACATAAACAATAATAATTAATCATTGTCTTCAATATGAGCCAATTGATAATTAATAACTCATTAATATATAATAGAACAAGGGAAGAACCATTGATTCATTTAACTTGGGTGACATAATCCTTCCACTCACCACCACTCAATTCATCTTAGTTTAGTAAGTGGGTTAGTCGTGCTACAACACAATGATTAGCCATTTCATTTATGATATCCAAATTTGAAGTCATGCCAAAACTATTTAGATGATGGTTTTTCCATTAATTATTTTATATCCTCAATGGAAATTTTTTCATCACACCTCAAGGGGTGGCCACAACTGAAGGGGACCTAGGAAGGATTTGAGGTTCTCAATTAAGGACACTATTTTATGATGGATTCATTTTAGCAAAAACTCATAGTGAAACTAGCATGAAGCATAGTGGAACATATTCTGAAGCATCTCCACATTGAGAGATAAGAACTATACCACCTTCTTTATGACTATATAGGATAAATATTCCAATATCAGCCTTTAGTTTGGTTCATATTGAATGAAAAAGGCAAAAGAGATGAACACTCTGAAAATTGGGCATAAAACCCAACACCTAAATAAATCATTCAAGAGTAAGAGAAATGAAAAAATGATAACATTGAATAAAGATCTCACCAGTGTGCATACAATAAGAAAAATAGATATTAAAATAGATTATGGATGAATAATTTATCAAAGATCATATATTGAAGCTAAATAAGTAGCTTCAATATGAAGAAGGGAGCCCATTCTATCTGCTGGATTATAAATTAGAAGGTGGGGTGTGTTAATTAGGATTTAAGGGAAAATTGTAATTTCTCTTAAAAATTACTGGGTTACATAGTTTTTCCACACTGTTAGCTAAACCATACAATAATCATTTGCCTCACACTATCTAAGGAGGGACCCCAAGCAGTTTGGTTTCACAGTTTGCGAAACTGTTTTCCAACAGTGCTACACAACTTTGATAAAAAATATAGGCCAACTAACCGAGCATGAAACTCCTCATACATGTTTAGGGAAAACCATGTTCCCTACATGTCCCTCTAAAATTCCCCACATGGTTAGTAAAATTCATGTGGACTGGCTCATTTTATTTCTACTAACCATGTGACCCAATTATTTTCTCCACTTATCAAGGTTCCAAGTTTCAAATAAGCCCCAAACACCCCTAAATCCTTCATGAACTCATTAAGTATTTATTTCAGGTTAAAACCAAATATTTTAACTAAAAATTAAAGGTTTTTTACCTCATATAAAAACTGATTTTTTACAGTCTTCACCCCTTAAATTGATTCATCCCTGAATTGCCCTTTGAAGTGAAGTGAAACACTATCTAATAATAACTTCATCCAGTGAGGACGTAAGCCAGTATCCCACTCCCAAGTATCACCATATACCCATCTGTGATGCCATAGCACCCATACCAAAGGGATATACAAGCCTTTTATAGAATTTATACTATAATCAATGATGTGTATAAGATAATCATCAAAAGAAGCATCGACATCTCACTCAACATCATTTGGATCAAATGTATGAGGCGGGTCAACATGATAATGTTGAAGTCGTAAAACGTGGAAGATGTTGTGCATGGAATAATACCACTAAGGTAATAGAAAATTATAGGATACTGGAATGACTCTCCAATATCTTAAATGTCCCGAAAAAGCACAGTGATAGGTTCCCTTGCCTCCATATCCATCTATGACCATGTTTGGGTGATACTGGTAAGAAAACCTAATCCCCAACCATGAAATCTGGAGGTTATCAATGGTTGTCAACATAAAATTTCTATCTATACTTAGTAGTATACATAAACTTCTTAAAAAGATAAACCTACTCTAAAGTCTCCTGAATGTGATGAGGACCCAGTAGTGTTGTCGTTCTTGCCTCTAACCAGCAAAGGGGTGAACAACATGACCTACTATATAGGTTGTCATAATTATCCATCTAAATAATTTCCTGAAAAATATTATTGTAGGAAAATTTTATGAGAGGGATATGTTTCTCCCAAGAATCACCGAAAAAAATAATGCGTTCTCGGAACATGTCCTCTAACACCTATATAGTCCATTCCGACTGAACATAGGTCTTAGGGTGAAATGTTGTGCTTAGAAGCACCTATATACCCGTAGATTTATGTAATCCCTACTAGAGCCTCGATGTGAAATGATTGACCCTATCTGAAATGATAGTGTAAGGTACCCCATGTATTCATATAATATCATGAACATACAATATTCTAAAAGTTCCCAGTTTGGATAATTGTATCACTAAGAGGGGTAGGGGTGAATCAGTGACACTCTTTCTTTTTATGCTTCCTTGAAACAACATCTGAAATATCTTAAATATTTCATTCCCTACTTAAAAAAATTCAAACACACATCCACAAGAATACAAGTATTTACAAGGTTCACTATTCAATATGAATAGCTACATACTTGGTATGATTTTTAAATGATCCAATACCATACAATCCACTAGAAAATAATCCCTTTGGGTGGAATACAATTAGTAGGATATACCCTTTCACTTGTATAGAACTATGTAAACAATCTAATAGTGTGTGTGGTCCCTCTTAGGAAAAAAGGGTAAAAAAACATGTTACCTATACTTCTTTTCAAGTTCCACAAATTTATTCTATTGAAATAATTCATAACGTTCTTACCCAAAAGATGGTAAGAACTTTAAGAACTTTGATATATAACTTAGTCTGATTTCCCAGTCCAATCTTACCACTCCGATTCTTCATATCCAATTCTAAAATCTGCTTTCCCATTACGATGGATATAACTTTGTCAAAATATGGTTGAGAAAAGTCAAAACTCCTTCTTCCTCAGTTCAAAAATACTAATACAGGAATCTCGATCCAATTTACGAGCCTAATACGGAGACCAACTAAATATGATGAAAAACAGAATATGATAGATAGCTAAATATGATGATCACTGAATACGATGATTATCTTTGTTAGGTTGTAATCTTGTCTCTTATCTTTTTTACTCTTCCTTCAAATATTCTTTAACTTAGTTCAATACAAAAAGCATCTTCTCTCCTTAGAAATTCAGAGCTTCTCTTTCTTCACATGAATAGTACATCCATCAGAGAAAGTACAGAGTAAGTCTCCCTTTTATAGGAAACCCAAAAGTGGTTTTGGAGTGAATCCCAAAAACATTCCTGCTCAACCAAATGTCCATAAATCTCAATTTACCTTGAATTTCAGGTTCATTTATGACTTCATCAACTATTCCCAAATCTTATCGAATATTCTTCATGGCCTCAACACTTCTTCAAACTTTATTTTAAAATGTCAGTCTATTTAGGATTTACCAAACCAATTAGTTCAATCTAATTTCTTCATTATGAAGCTCCATTCCAGTTAAATATATAAATGAAGGAATGGACTTCTTCTCATACCTCATACCAATTCCGTTTCTCCATTCCGGTTGTTGAATATGATACTCCCCTTGAAAACACATCCAACAATATCATTTATCTCTTCTCTCGAACCACTTATACTTATTCACTTCAGAAATATGATTTAACTTTGATATGATTAATCTTGACCCAATTGAAGAAATAACACATTTGAAAAGATGTTAGAGTTCATATTTCTCTTTTTAGTACAATACCATTTTTTTTAATATTCCAACCTTCTTTAACACTTCTATTAATTCAAAATGTTATTCAATCCCTTTTAAATGGTTTACTACATTATTGATAATATTCTTTTCTTTTCTTTTCATTAATCAGTCTTAAATAGTTATTCCTTTGATTACAACGACATAAAAAGTCTAATCAACAGTTTCTTTCTCTTATGAATACAACACTACAAAAAAATTATTTCTCTTTTCCCGTCAACTTTATTATATGAATATTTTTTTCCTTCCTCTTTTGGTTTGACTGAAAACCAAAACATTTTTTTCACATTTTTCACAGATGTTCTCAGCCTTTATAAAATCTATGATCCCATTATGTTGATATAAAATCTTCATCTTTAACAAATTTCTTCTTTCATAAAATTTAGATTATATCCTGACTTATTTCATGGCATTGAATAAATTTAATATCATCTTCAAAATCATTAGTCTTTCAATGGAAAGTATTGTAACTTCACTTTTCCTTCATCAACAACTTCCTTTCCTTCTCAACAAGAATATGATTGTTTAGAATACAATTGAACTGAAAACGATTGGCCTAATTATGATCTCTAGTACCCTTTTTATTTTTTTCCATATCCAATTAATATAAATTTGATTGTGATCATCTCTTTTTATCCTCCTTCATTTTTTCAATCTTGCATCACAAGTTTTACCACAAAATTATGATTTATGAGAACTCCAAGACCAACAAAGCATCGTCCCATTTGAATTATCATAGTCATTCTAACTCTGATTATCCCATTACGATCACTTCATACAAACCGAATTCAGAGTGAATCTAATGAACATTTACTTCTAGAAATATTCTTACTCAATATGATTGACCTTTTTATTATGGATTTAGTGTGAATATGATGAGACTTTTCATCCAGCTAGCTTCTCCTGAATACGATGGACCATTTCAAGTATTGTGAGTATGATTGTTTGAATAAGATGACCAGTCTAAATTTTTGAAAATAAAAATTGATGTGAATTTTCCTTTATTCTTATAATTATTTGAAAAAAAGACAATAAAATTGAAAAGAAAACATTGTCAACTTCTAGGAACCATCTCCCACCAACTTGGTCCCAACAATACCCCCTTTGGATTTTTTTGTCAACCAATATTCTTAAATCCCTAAACATTGTATCCTCAAGTAATGGGTTACTTATCAAAAATTTAAGCGTAAATGAGCTAACACATTTTTGGAAACAATAATTATTGACAAAAAAACCATACTGTACAAAATTAGTGATTATGAAAACCTTCTTCATCTTTCTTACTTAGCTTTTATTATTCATCTCTTCAAATTTCCCACAAATATCCCTTTTTATATGCATCCATGGATATATTTATGAAACAATTATTCACCTTGAAAAGAGTATCCATGTTAAGATGATAGAGGGTACAGAAAAATATATCTCAACCTTGAAGATAAAGAGGTGGATGCCCATGTTCAACCTCAGTTTAGAAAAGGATTCCTTCAATAAAGGTTTTATAAAAATGTCAGCAATGTGTTCTGATGTTGGGACATACTATAGCTTAAATTAATTCTTCTCCACATGCTATTTTATGAAATTATATTTGATATCAATATATTTTGGATGATAATGTTGAATTGGATTCCTGGTGAAATTTATTGTACTTTGATTTTCAAAACCCAAGGGTATGGGAAACATCACTTAAAAAAGTAAGTATTCTAGTTGACTTTTCATCCACATAAGTTGAGTAGTGGATTGAGTGGAAGCAATATACTAAGATTAAGCCATAATAATAGTAACTGAATGTTTTTTATTTTTATTCCAACTAACAAAATTATTTCCTATAAATAATACCCCATTAGATGTGGATCCTCTATCATCAATATTTCCTACCCAATCAGCATTTTAATACCCAAAAAAATCAATATTATCTGAGATATCATACATGATTCCAATTTTTTTGTGACTTTTATGTATCTAAGAATTATTTTCCGAGCAAGTAAATTCGATTCTTTTGGAGCACTCTAAAATATTTCACATAAGGTAACAACATCAACAAAGTCAGGTCTTAAGGTAGTCAAATACAACAAACTTCCAATCATCTTTCGAAATTATTTATGATCAACTTATTTTACATATCTATCTCTAGATAACTTTGTTCCAATTAAAATCTATTTGGAAATAGGTTTTTTTCCCATGACTAACCTCTTAAGAAGTTCCTTAAAATACTTTAATTTAGAAATAAAAATGTGTTTCTCACTTTGTAGAATTTGTAACACAAGAGAGCATTTAATTTCCCCCAACATTGAAATTTCAAATACCTTTTTCATCTCTTCAGAAAATATTTCACAACATCTTTTATCATTCCCAAAAATATAATGTCATCAAAACAAAAAATTACAATTAGGGAATACTCTCGACTTTATATAATATAAAGATTTATATCAACCCTTCCTTTCATGAAACTCATATTCCTTAAGCAAGTATCTAATTTGGAATACAATTCTATTGGATCTTATTTAATCCCATATAATTCCTTCTTTAATCTACAAACATTACTTTCATCTTTCCCAATAACAAAGCCACATGGTTGTTCAATTAGAACTTCCTTATCAAGATCACCATTCAAGAATGTAAATTTAACATCCACTTGAAAGATCTTGTAACCTCATTTTGAATTAATAGAAATAAAAATTATAATTGTTTCTAATATTTACACCGAAGGAAAGGTTTCATAAAAATCAATACCTTCAATTTGTGAATACCATTTGCACACTAAAATTTCTTTGTTTCTTATTACTCCACCTTCTTTATTCAACTTGTTCCAGAAAACCCACTTTGTGCTGATAATGTTTTTTTTACTTGTATTAGGTATGTGTTCCCATGTAACAATATTTTCAATCTGATATAACTCTTAATTCATGTCCCGAAACCATTCTAGATACTCAAAGTATTCTTTTACATCATTCATCTTGACTTTTGAATACAAAGAAGTATGTGTAACAATATTTGTTTTTCTTCTTGTTTGAACCTTCTGATGTTGATCATCAATAATTTTACGAGGTTACACTTGATTCCTCAGTATAGGATGGGATTTTTGAGTATCATTCTCATCACTAGAATATATGAGTATGATTTTTCTTCTTGAGTAGGATTACAATTATCTATATCCTTATTAGAATTATTTTCCTCGTCCTTATCAACTTCCTTATCTGGATGAGTATGTTTTTTTCTTCATCCCTTTCAATTAGTTTCACATCAATAGAATAAAAAATTATTTAGGTTTTTTTTTTGAAACATATATATCCTCTTACTTATAGAACATATCCAAGAAAGATTCTCTCTTCATATTTCTTCTCAAACTTTATATAGTTTTCACCTTTCATATTTATAATACATGGACTCCAAAAAACACTTAAATGTTTCAAACTTGATGTTTTTCCATAAAATAATTCGTATGGAGTCATACATGAACTCATAGTATATAAAAATTTATTTTAAATATAAATATCAATACTCATGTATTTCCTCTAATTTTAATGAGAAATGTAACACCCCGAGCTTCCATGATACACTTCTCATTCAATAATGCAATAGCTTGCATTGTACGCAACTTCGAGTTCTAAAACACCGCGACTAATCAAAGTAGCCGTTATGAATAGTAATAACCACTTTTTAAAATTATAGAAATTTTATATTTCAAAATGGACTTCATTTTTGGATTTGGAATATCGAAATTAGCCTATGTTGAAATTTTGGTATTTTTCTGAGGACTTCTAATTTTTTATGAATAGTGAAAAATACTTAAAAACAACTTTTTTAATCAAAATAATCTATAGTGATAAATTATACTATTTAGTGGTTTTAAAGTATAATTAGAATATATTTTTACAATTTTATCCAATGGTGGTCATTAGAATTAATTTAACATTGAAATTGGACATAAAAAATTGTCAATCTTTTTATATAAATTGTTTCTTAAAAACACGCTATTTGTTGTAACAGCGGGAATTAATTATAAGATTAATTAATGAAACTTATATGATTGGAATTTTGTAAAATAGACATCATTTTTGAATTCGGAATATCAATTATAGCTTAGGGTGAAATTTTGGCATTGTTCTGAAAAACTTCAATTTTTGATGAATAGTGAAACCACTAAGTGGTAGTTAAATAACTGATTTTTCATTTAAATGAAATATTACCACTTCTGTGATTTGATTTTCAAAAATCCGACATACATGGTTGTCATTAAGAAGTAAAATGTGGTTCAATAAGATTAAAATAATTTTTGGTGAATAGTAACTTTTAAGTTCTTAATTGCGATTAGAGGTAATTAGTGTAGTTTAAGGTACAAATAATGTTTTTATAATATGAGATGAGAATGACACTTGTCCTACTCCTATTGGATGATTCATGGCCAACCAAGAAAACCCATGGGTCAACTTGGGGACCCCATGGAGCCACTTTAGTTAGAAAATGACATAAACACCTTTTATTTAATGTTAAAGTAAAAAATGACACAAACATAACATGTTTTACTAAAACAATTTTTACGTGGGGTTACACAAGTCCAAATTTTGATTATAAACCTTCATTAGAACGCTAAAAATATTTCGTACATCATAGTATTTTTATTATAATTTTTAGACATTAAATAAATTAAATTAGTTATGACATCATTATGATGCAGCGATGACCTCATTATTTAACGATTTAAATAAAATGAGAAGATAATGAAATATCCAAGGCTTACACTTGTCCAAATCCTATTGGATGAAGATATTTCGAAACATTATCACCTTAGCCTCGAATTATATAAGTGTGGGACCTTTATAATCCGAAAAGCATTGTGTAATAATGTAACATTTCAATCTTTCCAAAAGTTCCCCTCCTCTCCACTTATAAAAGGCCCCCACCTCTCCCACCTCATTTACACTTTCAAGCCATTTGGCTCGGCCAAACTCTGCCCAAATACTCTCCCAACATTCCTCCCTTACTCCTAGAAGCCTCACTTTGGGCAGAACTCTTCCCAAGGAATCCTTTGGATCAAATCAAAAAGAGTTACCCGATTTTGAGGTAATGTCTTCTCTAATGTTGTTTTGGTTTATTTTTATTCTCTAACCCCCTAAACTCTTTTTATTCAATTATTTTGTAACAACAACAGTATCCTCAATATACTAGGATGTTTTTATAAGAAGTATTCGAGCTACACTTACACACACCTACATCTAATGGTTAAAGAACATACGGTTTCTCTGGATGGCGAATTTCTGCCTCACGAAACGATGATTGTTCAACACTCATATAACACCTTCAAAGGTGTCCATTAAGATGTAACTATTTTTATATATGATATATAATATGTTTATGTTTTACTTATGCTTCTGTATTTCTCATTTTTTTCATACTTTATGATTTCCATTATGGGTAAAACGCGATAATTTCATTTTAGGAAGTGCGGACTACCGCCCCCTCAAAGTGATTTGAATCGTTAATGCCATATGTGGGATGTATAAAGGATGGAGTAAATGGTATTATACACTATTATATTATACATTTATATCATTATGATTTCATTCCATTAAATATGAAATTGAAATGAAAGTAGCGTTCATGCGTACATACGGCTTACCGTCTCCATGAACGGTGCATTTCATTTCTTACCTCTAAATGTTACGTAATATTATAAATGAATGTATATAATATATTTATATGATATATATGATATCTAAATCATTAATATAATTCTGGATATAATGGATATTTCACCACATGAACAACTTATAATTATAAGAAGTTTATTGTTGACTCAAGTACCAAAGATCGACAAAACGACCGTTATTAACTTAAATAATTACATAATGTTCATATCATTGTAATAAGTGATATAATAAGGATAATGAAATTGAAAATGGTTCTTAATAAGGTATATATTAACTCTAGTTTATTATTCAGGAGGTTAAAGAACGGATGAGTCAAGTCAGACACGAGGTAAGGGAATTTCTTTACCCAACTTCCATTCTTTGGGTTAATCTCCTACTTTCAAATTATGTCATGATATTATTATGTCCTATATTGTATTTGTACATTATTTATGTGTACTTATAGTGAATACACATTATAGATGTACTTTATTTTAAAAAAAGATATTTTTAAGGACTTCGTCTCAATCCCCTTTCATTGAGGCATATTTGGTTTTATACACAACTTTCTTTTATACGGTGTATAAACCCCTTTGACTTTTACGTTTATTCAAAAGGAATATTTTTTATATGAAGCGTTTTACTAAACGACAGAAGGGAATGTTTTTCTTTCCGTACTTATGCGGCGACAACGACTTCTCCGCCGCCGTGACCATTATTTGAGATTCGGCTTCCTCTACAAGCCATCTTTTTTTTAATGAAAAATAAATACAAAGTTTTAACTTTCTTTTATTTTGGTATTGAAAATGGTTTTGAAAGCATTTTTATTATATTAATGTGTTGTATTTATATCTTGTGATTGAAATGTGGAAATTTTATGTTTCCTTTATGCATGTTTTATGTGATACGATTATGTTATGGTTTATTATATGTTTAAACCTATTAATATGAGGAATGCATTGGACTTAATAAGTGATGGGTGGAGCCCGCTATAGCTCCTCGATGCATCGGCAGGTCTCATGAGACAAACTAGTGTCTTGGAACGAGGCCTTAACAAAAGCTTATTTTTGGTCTTGGCACGAGGCCTTGACTACGTGGTTATGATAGTCTGGCATTATGCATTCCATCATTATGAAAGTGGTTATTGATATTGCATGTGATTATTCGACCAGTAGAATATCCATGTGAAGAAGTGAATGGCATTATCTCATTTTACTTTTGCCATATTATGTTGATGTTCAAGTTTAAAAGGCTTTTGTTTTAGTTATACATTTCCTTAAATGTTAATGTTTATTTATGAAAGCTTCCGCAATATTGTTATCCTTACTGAGCATCTGAGCTCACCCCTTTAAATGTTTTAATATTTTCTAGGATGTGAAGAAGTATTTTATGAATGACCTACAGGGATAGTCAGAAGAGGATATGAGTGTGGACTATGAAGACTTTGTTATTAGTTTTTCACTTTATGATGTAATGTAACGTTTACGAATGTATCTAGTGTTTCCAAGGCTACTAAACTAATCGGTCTTTCGAGACTTGATCTTTTGTGATCATGCCAATGTTACGAAGTAACGCACCGGCTCTGGGTAGCTGGGGTCGGGGCGTTACAGTTGGTATCAGAGGCAGTTTAGTACTAACCTTGGAAGATAGATTTAGATAAACTCTGATTAGAGCACATAGCCCAAAGATAGACTTTGAGGATTAGTATAGAAGAACTTCCTAGAATTTTGGTATTATAGAGATGTTATGAGTTTTCCGAGCAATACATCCCTGTCTGGATACGAGCAGGTAGAGGCGGCTCTGGCACAGATGTACCTAGGGGTAAAACCCGAAAACACCGCTTTGAGCTAGACTCGAACGGGAACTGGTGCACGACAATGGGCCTTGCTGCACTCTTGGTTACGACACTCCCGGGGGATATGCTTATGATAATTCTCATTTTATTTACAAACCACTATGAAGGGTTATGAGTACATACTTCCTCAAAGAAAACATTTCTTTTTATGATTATGGATTATATCCATAAATAGTTCAATTTATGTAAAGTGTTTAACAAGTATGGAATTATGTATTTTGATTCATAATCTAATCTAGTTTATGCCATTGTTTAGAAATGGCGCCTAGTGGAAGGAATGGAAACCGTATCAATGCACGAACTCCGTGTAGGGATTTCCCTCCTGCTCAAGATAATTATTGTGGATCTGGAGATACAACTGGTGCTGATCAGCTTCTCACCGTACTGGGACAACTCACGCAGGTTATGAATAATAACCTTACTCGTATGGAGCACCCTGATCCGCAACGTGGAGGATCAATGCTAGACCGTTTCATGAGGCAAAAACCACCAACATTCAATGGGAGTACAAATCCTACAGTAGCTGAGCAATGGATAAATTCCTTAGAGAAAATATTCCATGCCTTGGGGAGTAGTGAAAGGGAGAAGGTTGTCATGGCAGTTTACCGCCTCACTGGAGATGCCGATCAGTGGTGGTCGCTGATTCAAAACACAAAGGAAGATGATGACGTATCAAATATGGAATGGAGGGAGTTCAAAGAGCTTTTCTTAGAAAAATATTTTCCTCGTGACCATCGAGAAGATATGGAAAGGCAATTTCTGAGTTTGAGGCAGAAGGAGGATGAGAATGTCGCAAAGTATGAGGCTAACTTTACAAGGTTAACGAGTCATGCTGCCGATTATATACGTAACCCAAGGAGTAAGATTGATCGTTTCTTTGATGGGTTAAAACCATTTCTCCGTCGAGCTTTAGTATCACAATCTTTCTCATCATACGAAGATATTGTCTCGTGTGCTATCAAGACAGAAAAGGAATTCTCTAAGTCTTATGACAACAAAGTAAAGCAAGAGAAGAAGAGAACGGTGGAACAAGAGACAGATAAAGGGAAAAAGGGAAAGAAGGATTTTCCATTATGTGATAATTGTGGGAAGAATCACCCTGGTACTTGCCTAAAAGGAATGGGAGTTTGTTATAAATGTGGAGAAAAGGGTCACCAGGCTCGTGATTGCAAGGGAAAGAAAGAGGCTGTCAAAGTTGAATGCTACAATTGTAAGGAAACAGGGCATTATGCAAATGAATGTCCTAAGCGTCA
This sequence comes from Viscum album, assembly GCA_963277665.1. NCBI lineage: Eukaryota > Viridiplantae > Streptophyta > Magnoliopsida > Santalales > Viscaceae > Viscum > Viscum album. The sequence goes on from CAUJRU010000253.1 coordinate 570,758, forward strand.
AGGAAACTTACCTCATAAAAGGCCAAGGGATCAAGGCCAATCTTATGCTGTCACTACAGTTGAAGCGGAATAATTATTGTATTGGTGCTTTTGGACTCATGGATTATATTTTGGTTATTAGAACAATGTGATATATATATAAGGATTGTACTGCAGTACATGTTGATATCAGTAAGGTTTTAATATGATTAAGGTAATCATATTTTTAGTATGCGACAATAAGAGAAACTTTTCTTTGTTTGGGGAATTTGATGTTACAATCGATTTTGGAATTTAGAGACCTTTTAGAGAAAGTCTGGACAAAGGTATTTTGGATAAATATAAAGGTTGGAGTGGGTTAAGTTGATCTTTGGATAAGTAATGTTTAAGGTTAAAAAATATATGAAGATTATTTTTGGAATATTATACTACTATAGTTTTAGGAAAATGACAACCTGCAGGGTGGGGAATAACCCGTCGCGTCGGACAAAGCTGCAGGAATCGAACCCACAACCATAGTGCGGCAAGCCTTTATTTCATACCACTAGCCTACAGGAAGTCCCTGGTTATTACAAAATAATTTTACTAATCTAAATGGTATGTGTTAATATTTGGAACCTTATACAATTAGGATAAGTATAATATTTTTGAGTTCTATATCTTTTTGAGTGAAAGATGAGTTGAAGGTTCAAACTCTAATTGTCAAGCCTAAATATATATATATATACCTATCTCTTATTCAATGAATAAATTAATTCTTAAACTTTAGTAAAGGGAGATTAAAACAAAAAACAATGTGTTATCCTAATACCTTATATCTTTTTGAACTGATGATATTTCAAATCAACACAGATTGAAGGCTTTGAGGCCCTCAATTTGACAGTTGATTGTGATTGATGACCTCAATCACTCCCTACAAATATTTACGTTTTTCCTCCAATTATATGTCTCTAATTTCCACCAATGTTCTCCTTATCGAGATCATAGTTTGGTGGTGACTTTCTTATTTCCATTTCCCCCTTATTAAGACTAAATTTTATTAACCTTATTTCCGATGTGGGCTTTCCACAAAGGTATTTTCTATTTTCAACCTTTTATTTTCAAAGAAAAAATTTCAAATTGCGAGGACGGAATTTATTGAAGGAGGGGAGAATGTAACACCCCGAGCTTCCATGATACACTTCTCATTCAATAATGAAATAGCTTGCATTGTACGCAACTTCGAGTTCTAAAACACCGCGACTAATCAAAGTAGCCGTTATGAATAGTAATAACCACTTTTTAAAATTATAGAAATTTTATATTTCAAAATCGACTTCATTTTTGGATTCGGAATATCGAAATTAGCCTATGTTGAAATTTTGGTATTTTTCTGAGAACTTCTAATTTTTTATGAATAGTGAAAAATACTTAAAAACAAATTTTTTAATCAAAATAATCTATAGTGATAAATTATACTATTTAGTGGTTTTAAAGTATAATTAGAATATATTTTTACAATTTTATCCAATGGTGGTCATTAGAATTAATTTAACATTGAAATTGGACATAAACAATTGCCAATCTTTTGATATAAATTGTTTCTTAAAAACACGCTATTTGTTGTAACAGTGGGAATTAATTATAAGATTAATTAATTCAACTTATATGTTTGGAATTTTGTAAAATATACATCATTTTTGAATTCGGAATATCAATTATATCTTAGGGTGAAATTTTGGCATTGTTCTGAAAAACTTCAATTTTTGATGAATAGTGAAACCACTAAGTGGTAGTTAAATAACTGATTTTTCATTTAAATGAAATATTACCACTTCTGTGATTTGATTTTCAAAAATCTGACATACATGGTTGTCATTAATAAGTAAAACGTGGTTCAATAAGATTAAAATAATTTTTGGTGAATAGTAACTTTTAAGTTCTTAATTGCGATTAGAGGTAATTAGTGTAGTTTAAGGTACAAATAATGTTTTTATAATATGAGATGAGCATGACACTTGTCCTACTCCCATTGGATGAGTCATGTCCGACCAAGACAACCCATGGGTCAACTTGGGGACCCCATGTAGCCACTTTAGTTAGAAAATGACATAAACACCTTTTATTTAATGTTAAAGTAAAAAATGACACAAACATAAATTGTTTTACTAAAACAATTTTTACGTGGGGTTACACAAGTCCAAATTTTGATTATAAATATTCATTAGAAATCTAATAAGATTTCGTACATCATAGTATTTTTATTATAATTTTTAGACATTAAATAAATTAAATTATTTATGACATCATTATGATGCAGCGATGACCTCATTATTTAACGATTTAAATAAAATGAGAAGATAATGAAAAATCCAAGGCTTACACTTGTCCAAAGCCAATTTGATGAAGATATTTCGATACCTTATCACCTTAGCCTCGAATTATATAAGTGTGGGACCTTTAGAATCCGAAAAGCATTGTGTAATAATGTAACATTTCAATCTTTCCAAAAGTGCCCCTCCTCTCCACTTATAAAAGGCCCCCACCTCTCCCACCTCATTTACACTTTCAAGACATTTGGATCGGACAAACTCTGTCCAAATACTCTCCCAACATTCCTCCCTTACTCCTAGAAGCCTCACTTTGGGCAGAACTCTTCCCAAGGAAGCCTTTGGCTCAAATCAAAAAGAGTTACCCGATTTTGAGGTAATGTCTTCTCTAATGTTGTTTTGGGTTATCTTTCTTCTCCAACCCCCTAAACTCTTTTTATTCAATTATTTTGTAACAACACCAGTATCCTAAATATACTAGGATGTTGTTATAAGAAGGATTCGAGCTACAATTACACACACCAACATCTAATGGTTAAAGAACATACGGTTTCTGTGGATGGTGAATTTCTGCCTCACGAAACGATGATTGTTCAACACTCATATAACACCTTCAAAGGTGGCCATTAAGATGTCACTATTTTTATATATGATATATAATATGTTTATGTTTTACTTATTCTTCTGTATTTCTCATTTATGGCATACTTTATGATTTCCATTATGGGTAAAACGCGATAATTTCATTTTAGGAAGTGCGGACTACCGCCCCCTCAAAGTGATTTGAATCGTTAATTCCATATGTGGGATGTATAAAGGATGGAGTAAATGGTATTATACACTATTATATTATACATTTATATCATTATGATTTCATTCCATTAAATATGAAATTGAAATGAAAGTAGCGTTCATGCGTACGTACGGCTTACCGTCTCCATGAACGGTGCATTTCATTTCTTACCTCTAAATGTTACGTAATATTATAAATGAATGTATATACTATATATATATGATATATATGATATCTACATCATTAATATAATTCTGGATATAATGGATATTTCACCACATGAACAACTTATAATTATAATAAGTTTATTGTTGACTCAAGTACCAAAGATCGACAAAACGACCGTTATTAACTTAAATAATTACATAATGTTCATATCATTGTAATAAGTGATATAATAAGGATAATGAAATTGAAAATGGTTCTTAATAAGGTATATATTAACTCTAGTTTATTATTCAGGAGGTTAAAGAACGGATGAGTCAAGTCAGACACGAGGTAAGGGAATTTCTTAACCCAACTTCCATTCTTTGGGTTAATCTCCTACTTTCAAATTATGTCATGATATTATTATGTCCTATATTGTATTTGTACATTATTTATGTGTACTTATAGTGAATACACATTATAGATGTACTTTATATAAAAAAAATATCTTTTTAAGGACTTCGCCTCAATCCCCTTTCATTGAGGAATATTTGGTTTTATACACAACTTTCTTTTATACGGTGTATAAACCCCTTTGACTTTTACGTTTATTCAAAAGGAATCATTTTTATATGAAGCGTTTTACTAAACGACAAAAGGGAATGTTTTTCTTTCCGTACTTATGCGGCGACAACGACTTCTCCGCCGCCGTGACCATTATTTGAGATTCGGCTTCCTCTACAAGCCATCTTTTTTTTAATGAAAAATAAATACAAAGTTTTAACTTTCTTTTATTTTGGTATTGAAAATGGTTTTGAAAGCATTTTTATTATATCAATGTGTTGTATTTATATCTTGTGATTGAAATGTGCAAATTTTATGTTTCCTTTATGCATGTTTTATGTGATACGATTATGTTATGGTTTATGATATGTTTAAACCTATTCATATGAGGAATGCATTGGACTTAATAAGTGACGGGTGGAGCCCGCTATAGCTCCTCGATGCATCGGCAGGTCTCATGAGACAAACTAGTGTCTTGGCACGAGGCCTTGACAAAAGCTTATTTGTGGTCTTGGCACGAGGCCTTGACTACATGGTTATGATAGTCTGGCATTATGCATTCCATTATTATGAAAGTGGTTATTGATATTGCATGTGATTATTCGACCAGTAGAATATCCATGTGAAGAAGTGAATGGCATTATCTCATTTTACTTTTGCCATATTATGTTGATGTTCAAGTTTAAAAGGCTTTTGTTTTAGTTATACATTGCCTTAAATGTTAATGTTTATTTATGAAAGCTTCCGCAATATTGTTATCCTTACTGAGCATCTGAGCTCACCCCTTTCAATGTTTTAATATTTTCCAGGATGTGAAGAAGTATTTTATGAATGACCTGCAGGGATAGTCAGAAGAGGATATGAGTGTGGACTATGAAGACTTTGTTATTAGTTTTTCACTTTATGATGTAATGTAACGTTTACGAATGTATCTAGTGTTTCCAAGGCTACTAAACTAATCGGTCTTTCGAGACTTGATCTTTTGTGATCATGCCAATGTTACGAAGTAATGCACTGACTCTGGGTAGCTGGGGTCGGGGCGTTACAAGAAACACCATGTTCAAGTGACATAGTTCTTCCCATTTTCACCAAACTTCTATTCTTTCTTTCAGAAACCCCATTTTTTTGAGGTGTGTATGGTGAACTATACTCATAATGAATTCCATGCTTCTTAAGGAAAAATTCAAATTATTCACTTCTATATTCACCTTAGCTTTTGGTTCTCAACTTCTTTATAGAATACTCACATTCTTTATGAGCTTTGTTTCTGAAACTTTTAAACATTTTCAATGTATCTTAATTATGTTTCATGTACATAAAAAAGTAATGTGAGTAAAATAATCAAATAAAGTAATGAAGTATTTATCACTATTCATAGATTTTTTTCTCATTGGCCCAAAAATATCAGAATGAATCAGCTTTAGGGGTTGTTTTGAACAAATATCAACTATATTATGAACCAAATTTGTAATATTTCATTTCTGGAAAATAGTACAACACCAATATCTTCTTCTTGAAAAAATAGGAATGTATTGGAAACCATTTATTTTAGATAACTTTCTCATATTTCTTTGACCCATGGGTCTCGGAATTTTATGCAAAAAATTATTTTCTTCCACCATATTCAAGTAATAAGAGTTTAGTATTTCACAAACCTGAAACAAGTTTCCTTTTATACGTTGGCATCTTGTAAAAATCTTTCCATTTTCTTAAATTTTCAAAACAACCGTCCTTTCTAAAGATAAATTGATACCCTCATCACACAATTTTGAAATAGTTAAAAAATTGTGTTTCATCCCATCAATATACAACATTTTCCTATATTTCATATTTTCTTTCCAAGTGATGGCTGACCCAACAACTTTGATTTTAAAGGATTCATCATTTCCAAAAATTACTATTCCTTCTTAATTTTTTTTCTCATTATTAATTTTTTTAAATCTACTTCCATATGAGAAGAACACCCACAATAAATAATCCAATGTAATTATCCCTTTGTAACTTTCAAAGTGGTTTCTATAACAATATCTTTTTCTTCTTCCTTTTCTTTCTTCACCTCTGTATTCTAAGAATTATTAAGAAAAATTTGGTGTGATGGTAATAAAACATATAATTCCTTAGAAATATGTTTAGGTTGTTTACATATTTCAAAAATAGTTCCCAAGGGTCGGAACCTATTTTCAATCTTTACTCTAGCCTTCTTAGGTTTCTTAAGAACAACATTTTTTGAATTCTTTCTTTACAGGAATTGACTCCACCTCAACCTTTGAATTTCAAAACCTGAAGAATAATAATATTTTTGGTTAAACTAACACATACTTTCCATATATAGTAATCCACCACAATATGAGAAGTACCATAGAAAGAGTAATTGAATCTCAAAACTTCCATACTAACTAGATTTGTGTATATGTTTCTCATCAACCTTCTTGTATTTATTTTCTATGACACTAAACTTTATATTATCAATCAGATTATTCCTTTTATTTTCACCTTTATAGGATCCAGAAGTATTGGAAATATCTTTAGATTCAGATAATTTTGTAACTTTTGAATTCCCAACTTTGTTGGTTTTGGACACATACATAACTTTTCAATCATTATTTTTCTCAGAAACAATTCCATCCTTCTTCTCATCCCTTGAAGATAAATTTTATTGATCTTTATTAGGTTTCATAATATGAATTTTTTTACGAGATTTAGAGATAGATTTATTTAAACTTTTACCTTTATCTTCCTATTTAGAATGTTTTTGTTGGAAAAGTTCCAACTCTTCTTCTTTTTCTTTCAACTTCACATTCAGATGCTCATTATGATTTTTTCGTTCTCATGAGATTACATCAGATCATTAATTTCATTCACCAGTTTCAACTTCTCATCAGTAAAAAATTATTAATTTATTTTTGAGTAACATTTATCTTCCAAATTTTTGTTTTTATTGTCAAGACTTCTAATCTTTCTCAAATATTCTTTCAAGTATTATTTCAAATATAATTCAAGTTTAGTTTCTTCTTCTTATTTAGAAGTATTAATACTAAATTCTTTATCATTAACTATTACAATAAAATCATTCTCAATACCATAATTAATAGATTTTTCAAATTTAGCATCACTATATTCTTCCTGTTCATCTCTATATATGAAACTTCTTATTTTGGATATGAAGAATTTTCTGTATTTTCCTATTGAATACAATTTTCATTTATCTCCCCATTTCTTCCACGATTTTGTTGGTTTTATTTATTCTTCATCACTATCCTCTTCTATCTTTATTTGAGGGTAATTAATCAGGAAGTTCCCAACATCCCCACATTCAAAAAATTTGAAGGTAAGTTTACCTTTGTATTTACCTATACCTATATTAACATTTTTATATTACAAGGATAAAATATCATAAATATTTTTACATACCTCATTTTTGGAATTAGAATTACTAGCTTCATATTCAATAAAAATATTCTCTGACTTAACTTTCTTAGAAACCTTTAAATACAATTCTCAATTAAATTTTGTTTTTATTCTCATATATTTCTCCCTTCTCATTCATAAGTGATGAGATTTATATGTAAATCATTTAGAGATAATGTTTCACAATATCTATCTTCTAATGAAGATACTTTTCCATCAAACTTTTCAAGAAGAATTATAAATATCTTTTCAAAAACTGTATAATCTTTTAACTTTTTATAATGAAATATGATAGTGCTAATAATTTCATTTACCCTCATAAAAAAGACTCTAATAGATTCAGGCTCACCCATTTTCAAATTTTTATACTTCAATATCTAGATTTGTAGCTTTTCATTCTTTAATTTTGTATTACTTTTGTATATGTTTTTCATTTTATCCCATATACCTTTAGTTGTGGAAACAAATTTCAACCTTAGGAATTAAATTTCATAAAGTAATGATAATAAAGAATTATTATCCCATTCATCGTTCTCAAGATTCTTCTTATCAACAGATGTAAGAGGAAATTTATAATCAATAGGAGGAAACCTATCTATTACAGCTTCAAGAACATCATATCAAATAGAAATAACATAGGAAAACATCATATATTTACATATATGATGATTTTTCCATTGAAAATTAGAATAGCTTTATTGTTCACATATTTCAAATTCTACACCAGCAAAGAATAGGCAAAGGGAACCTTCAACTCTAATACCAATTGAAAGTGCCCAGTCATGATAATTGTATCACTGAGAGGGGGAGGGGGTGAATTAGTGAAAATTTTTCTTTTTATATTTCCTTGAAACAACCTTTGCCTCTAATTAAAGATTTCAATCCTTACTAAAAATAATTCAAACACACATCCACAGAAACATAAGTATTCACAAGGTTTACTATTCAATAAGAATAAATACATTCTCGGTATGGTTTGGGAATGATCTAATAAAATATAATCTACTAGAAAACAATCCCTTTGGGTGGAATACAATGAGTAGGATATACCCTTTCACTCATATAGCACTATATAAACAATCAAATAGTGTGTGTGCTCCCTCTTAGCACAAATAGGGTAAAACAAATATTTGTGAAAAAAAACATGTTACTTGTTATTCTTTTCAACTTCCATAAATGTATTCTATTTAAAAAATTAGTCACTTTATTACCTAGTAGCTAGTAAGAACTTCAAGAAATTTGATACATAACTCAGTTCGATTTCCCAATCTGATCTACCCTCTCCAATTCTTTAGACCCAATTCTCAAATCTTATTTCCCAATATAATGTATATAACTCTGTTAGAATATTGTTTAGACAATTCATAACTCCTTCTTCCTTAGTCCAAAAAAACCCAATATGGAAATCCAGATCCAATTAACAAGCCCAATATAGTAACCATCCAAATACGATGATAATCAGAATGTGATAGATAGTTGAATATGAAGATCACTGAATATGATGATCAGTTGAATAAAGTTTCAATCTTGTCACTTATCCTTTTACTTCTCCTTCAAGTATTCTTTAACTTATCTCAATAGGGAAAACTTCTTCTCTCCCTAGAAAGTCAGATCTTCTATCTGTTCACATGAACAGTACATCCATCAGATAAAGTACAAACTACTTATCCATTTTATAGGTGACCAAAAATTAGTTCTAGTAGGAATCCCAAAAAATTTCCCACTCATCCAAATTTACCACAAACTTTATTTACCTTGAATTTAGGATTCATTTATGACTTCTTCAACTCTTCTCAAATATTCTCAAATCTTATTCACAATTTCAACTCTTCTTCATACTTTCCTTTCAAATCCCAATTCAATTTATATTTCCCAAACTGATTAACTCAATCCAATTTCTTCATTATGATGCTATGTACCATTTGAATATATAAATGAATAAATATACTTCTTTACATACCGCAAAACGATTATGTTTCTCCATTCTGATTGCTTAATATGATGCTCCCCTTGAGAACACATCGAAAAATCTCCTTCATCTCTGATCTTGAACCACTTCTACTTATTCACATAAAAAATATGATTCAACTCAAATATGATATATCTTGACCAAATTGAAGAAATAACACATTTGAAAATAAGTCAGAGTTTATATTTCTCTTTCAAGTACAATACCATCATCTTTAATCTTCCAACCTCCTTCTTCAGAAATTCTCTTAATCCAAAATTTAATTCAACACCTTTTAAATATTTGACTACATTGTTGATCATATTAATTTAATTTATTTTCATTCATCATTCTAAAACTGTTCTTACTCCGATTACGATGTTATACCATGTATGATAAGCAGTTTCTTTCTATTTTGAATATGATACAACTGAAAACTTCTTTACCTTTTCCCATAAACTACATCCTACGATGATTTTTTAATTGGATTTTTATTTGACTAAAAAATAAAACCTTCAGTCTTTGAAATTTATTCAAAACATTCTCAACCTTTATGAATATGATGACCCCATTATGGTGATCTGAAATATTCATCTTTATCGACCTTCTTCTTTTATAAACTTTAGCTGGTATCATGAATCCTTTCATGACTTCGAATACATTGAAGACCAGCTTAAGCATCGTCATTCTTTCAATGGAAGGTATTGTAACTTCCCTTTACATTCATTAATAGTTTCTTTCGTTCTCATCCCAAATATTATTGTTTAGAATACAATTTTCATTAATAATATTGTCTTGATTATGATCTCCAACACCCTTATTCTTTTTATCTAGATCTGATTAATCTGAATATGATTGGAAGCATCTCTTTTTCACCTTTGAAAAAAAACTACTTCAGATTTTAGAAACCTTCTCTAGACAACTAGGTCCCAACATCTTCCCATCTCATCAAATATGAATGTATCTCAGATATGAAGGAATTGGTATAATTTTTCCAATCGATCCATGACTACCCAAACTATGTCTCTACCTCGAGGCAACCTCGGTAAGCTAATGAAAAAAATCCATAGCAACATCCTCCCATTTCCATTCTTGGACTGGTAACAGCTATAACAACCCATCGGGTTTCTGGAGATCTTCCTTCACCTGAAGACAGGTGGAATACCTATTAATAAAACTAGTTATCTTACACTTTATCTCTGACTTCAAATAATATCAGTTCATGTCATGATACATGTTGGAGATATTCGGGTGAACTTTTCACTAAGAAGCATGTGACTCACACATCAACACCTCTCTCATATATATGGTAATCTAGATTCACCCATGTATATATAGGATGTAATCATCATCGGTAGACCAATCAAGAGGTAGGTCCTCTCTATAAATATTCTAGCAGAGGACCAAAACTCTAGGATCTGAAAAACACCTCATCTTCACCTTTTCAAGAAGTAAATATGTCACTGATATCAATAAAAGTACATTCTTTACATGAAGGTATTACACCATTATGTGCATCCTAGAAAAGAGGTCCATAACCTACCTCTCACAATTGGCCTCTTGAATTTCCTGCATCGGAGTCCTCCTACTTAGTGCATCGACAAAAACATTTCCATTTCAAGGCATATAAGATAGATATAATTCAAATAACTATAGAAATTTGACCCATATTCACTACCTAATATTTAATTCACAATGTGTGTAAATATACCAAAGGATTTTGAGGTTTTTTAACACCACAATAAGCTTTACCTATATATAATCCCTCTAACAACGTCTGAAATGGACCATAACTTCCAACTCAAGATTGTGCATCGGGTAATTACCCTTATGAGGCCTTAGCTTCCACGACCCATATGAAAAAACTCTATCTTACTGCATGAAAACTTCTCCAAGAATGAAACCTGATGAATCTCAATATACTGTATAGTTTCTTCTCAACTCTAGTAGTATTTGGATATATACGAATGTAAATATCATTTTTAAATCACGAACGATTGTCTCACAGGATTCATACCAAATAAAATTTACACCCTTCTTAGTCAAGCCCTTAATAGTGATGCTAAGAATGATAAGTCCTATATTAAATGCCTATAATAACTAGGTATCCCTAAGAAACTCTATATATCAAAAAATTTCATGGGATGCTCCTAGGTGACTACAACTCTCACCTTATTTGGGTCAATTTAAACTCATGACTCTAAGATAATACGACCTATAAGAGTACCTTGTTAATCCATAAGTGACATTTACTTAACTTATCATATAGATAGTTTTTTTTCTGTGTATTTAAAATGATCTCAAGATATGTCACATGGTCGATCTGAGTATGGAAATACACCAAGAATTAATCTATGAAGGTCACGAAAAAGGAATCCAGATAGGTACGGAAAACCCTATTCATCAAATCCTTGAAGGAGGAAGGCACATTCATAAGACTGAATTGAATAAAGAGATACCCATACAAGCCATACCGATGACAGAAAGTTGTTCATGAAATATCATTAGGTAAAACTCAAACCTAATTATAACCTAATATTAGATCAATCTTTGATAATACTATCACTCTTCTAAGAAGGTAAAAAATATCATCTATATGAGTTAAAGGATATTGGTTCGTCAGTGTAATCTGATTCAAATTTTGGTAATCCATGCAAATCCTTAGGGTTTTATCTACCTTCTTAGTGAAGGGGACCGATGAATCCTAGAGAGAAGTATTGGGCCGTATATTACCTTTGGACTCTAAATATCATAGCAACCTCATGAGCTACTGTATCTATATAGTATCCATCTTGTACGAAGGAATTGATACCAATGCAGCTCTAAGTACTAGCTTGATAGTAATTTTTTTATGTCTCTAGAGGCAGTACAGAAAAGTCGTCAGGGAAAACATCCATGAATCCATCAACTATGGGAGGGAATTCAGTATGATGTAACCCTATATCATCCAGGTAAAGGCTATAAATCTAGGTGGTCACTTTACCATGCCTAAGATGCTCTGGTCCAACTCTACCCTCTAGGAAATCCCACTCACCCATGTGAATATAATTACCATCCTAAAGTGGTGTAAACGACACTCTATGATGATAAAAATCCACATAGTCACAATAAGGGACCAACTAGTCCATATTGAGAATGAAATCAAACTCATCATGTCGAGGAAGATTATGTCCTATTTGAAAATATAGCTACCTACCAGAAGCAGATAGTCCTTACATTGGAATACACTATTTGATTATAAACCCAAAGGTGTATGAAGCATCATAACACCACAAGAGTACTCAACATAAAGTCCAAGGCTCTCTACAATAACAACATAAATAAAAGATTGAGATGAACTAATATTTAAAAGGTAAGATACAATATTAGATACCACTAGAATAGTACCTCGAATAGAAGACATCCCAACACCTTTATCCTTCCGTATAGGTTGCACTGAATAAATATGGACTGATCCCTAGCCCTATGCTACACCCTGACTACCTGGAGCGGGTCCACTCTACTGGAACTATCAATTAGAAGCATGAATATCATGGCCATGACCTCATCCTCTTCATGTACAATAATTATTACTCCAGATACCTACCTAGTGAGTTGATACTGATCCAACTTCTAAAGGTGGAGCTGATAAGGATCAAATCCCACTCAGCATTGATGGGAATGTCATGCAACATTTTTGAAGTTGCCCCAGTATTCCACAACCTCGGCACTCAAAAATATCTCTGGGAAACTAGGGATTATCATCCCTAAGCTTCCCACACCGGTGAAAAAACACATAACTATTAGAGGGTTTCACCTAGATACCACTGATCACACGCATAGTCTCAAAGCATTGCTTCTAATCGCTAGTTGAACTAGTAACATGTATTTGTTCTAAACCACCTTGGATCACACCATTTGACTACCTCAGGTTCAACTTAGTGATAAGAGACTAGTCCACTATATTAGATATGGTATTCAACCGTAAAACATTTACTTGAGAATGAATAGGATGTTGAAGGTCATCCTTGAATCGTCTCACTTTCATTGGATCATCAGTAGTATAGATGGGTGTAACACAATTAAGCTCTTTAAAATGAGATGAATAGTCCATAACTATCATAGAACTCTATTTTAGGTTCATGAAATCCCTATAATGATCAACCCATAGGGTATCAAGGAATAAATATTCATAGAATATCGATTGAAAATCCCTCCAAATCACTTCCTGATACCGACCTACCTGATTTAGAATATTCCATCATTGTTTAGAGGATCAATGGATCATATAGGTATCAAGACTCACTCTCCTCTTAGGAGGTTTTTCAAGATGATATAATATAGACATAACCATATCAAACCATAACTCCACATCTTGGGGGCCACCATCCCCTGAACAATTAGGTGGAAGTTACTGCTAAAACTCCCATATAAGCTCTTTTGTAGAAGGGGTAGAGAGAAAATCTCCTTGTATAGTCTGTATAAACCATATAAAATATCCTTGAAATTGGGAATCATCTTCAACATTAGGAATGTGAAGAGGTTCCATAGTTTTTACTACTAGGGGTATCACTAGTGTCTCAGGCCCCAATAACTCCGGAGCATGGTCGTCAACACCCTCCTAGCAAACAATTGGAGGACTTCATGGTGGAATACCTCTAAAAATTCCATGCACATAGCTCAGGTAGGATTTAACAGTGAAAACATCATAGATACACAAGTAGGATAGGTACAAACCTTTCTATATAATATTATCACCACCTTATTGGCTCAAAAAGTCAGGTCTGAGTGATAGAGACATTTATATAGAACACAAGAGATGTTAACTACTACCCACTAATAAGGCATAGTTTGGGTTAATATTTGTGTTATTCAGTATGGGTCCTGGTATATAGAGTTTTAATTATGATTTATATATGTAATTTAAATTTTAAGTAATTCATTCACAAAATCATCCCAAATAGTAATGGATATGAGAGATTGTCTTTTTATCCAATTCTTGTATATTTCTTGCAAGGAGAAGGGAAATACCATAATCCTAATGGAATTAGAATATAAAAATTGATTTATAAAGGTGTTATAAACTTTTATCAAGTTTAAATATGCTCATGTGGATCTTCGGTCTGAAGTCTACTAAATTTTCCTATATTCTAGACCATCTAAATGAGTCTAGGTCTTATCTAAAATTTATGTTCTTGAATAAGAGGCAAAAAAATGTTGGGTTCTGAACTATTGATGGATAGAAAACAATAATCCATAATGGTGAACATCAACTATAATGGTCTCTCTCCATGCTATTCAAGTAGCATATATTAAGCATTAGGGGCTATGAGAACTGCAATATTTTTGTGCTCATCCATGTTTGAACTATTGGGAAAAATCCCTCAAGGTGTCCTCTCGGTATGTTTTGGGTATGGTTATTTTTGTTGACAAAGATGGATGATTGTAAATGAGTATGGTTGGTATTTTCCAAAGAATATTTTTAAGGTGGATCTGTTTCCCAGTGTTTTCCAAATATTTGGGACTCAAAATCAAGAGTTTGGTTTTTGGAAAAGGATGATTTCTGTATAGAGAAATGCAGTACGCAGACCACGAAGTATGATTAGAGGAATGCATATGGTGGTATAAAAAAGGTCAAAGGAATTCAGTGAAGGAAGGGAACTGAAAATCATGAGACATTGACCACATATGGGAATAGTTCATGGAGGATAAAGAGTTCACAGATGCGGTATGCGAAAGTCTTGCGGTATAGGGGGTGGATTATCATTCGTGGAAATGAGGTGGTTATATAAACTATGATGGGAATTATTTTTAAAATGTGATTATGATTTGGGTCACTGCGTCTAAAGATAGGTTGTACCCAAACCACATAAAGAAGAATATTTCATGGTATAAGAAACGATATGCGGTGAATGTTGTACCAGATTGAATATTTTGGTAATATCAGATTAGTAGTTTTTTGGATCTATTTTTTTATATAAAGAACGATAATCCCATAATTAAAGAGAGATAATTACATTAGAGAAAATCATCACTTTGGGAATTCAGTTAAGTCTAAAAGTGATCTGTGAGGGAGAGTTTCATGACGTAGTTCACATAAAAGAAATTCTGTTGAAGGTTTTTGTGGGGAACTATAGCTCACAAAGAAATCAGCCCGTGGAGGAAGAAGATGCAATATGAAAAGGTGGAAGAACTGGTATGTGAAGGATAGATGGTCTATAGAAGTGGAGGTAGTCTATATATGAGTGGTGGTTTGTGGATGAAAGAACTTCGTAGGAGATATGTGGAAGTTGGGGTAGTATGAAAAGGTAGAGGGGAAGCGGTCTGTGAAAGAGGTCGGTTCACAAAAGTATATGAAATACATTGAAGAGGAAATCCACATAGCATACCCGCTAATTAGTATGAGGGGAATTAATGTGGTATATAGAGGAAGCTAGGTGGTTCATGAAAGACTAAAGGAAGATTTAAAAAGCACTAGAACAGTTCGCAAATCTAATTTCAACTAACTTAATAGTACGCAAAAAAGTGGAATTCATCTACATGTGAAAATGGAACTTAAATTGAGAATATATCTACATTTGAGGATGTGTGATTTCATGAAAATTAAGGTACCAACTAGTCCATAAAATGTCAGTGGATTCCTTCCAAGAGTAGTGAGTGAATAAAAAGGAAGATGGTGATCCGTCCCACTGGCAGTGAGCTAGAGGAAGAGACATAGGGAGTGACCCTTGAGAATGTTGTGAGTAGACCCTAAACATTGTAAAGGCAGTGATCTTGGGAATAAAATATCTTTCCCAAACTTTGTAATTGGTAGTGATATTTAGTGGATTTGGTACATCAGCACATCATTGTTGTATGCTCCTTGAATGTTTCCTAGTGAGGGTTGAACAATGTACAATCACTATGTCATATGCATGATCACATTTCTTTTCATATATTTCTTTGGGAGAAAGATAGAAGTGTGTTTTTTAACGATGAAACAAGATCCCAAGGGGTAATAGTTTTTATCTACATTACCCTAATTCACCCCCCCTCAAGGTATTTGACCTAGTGGACCTAACATGAACAATGTCATGTGAAGATATATATTTCTATCTTAGGTTCAAAAGAGAACATTTCTTGAGTTTCTAGGCTCCTCGAATGAGTTATAGGGGTTTGGATTATGCACCAGTATAAAGGAATGGATGAATAAACTAGTTCATGTGTAAAAATTTTAAAAAAATGAAATGGGAAGGGGGAAAGAGGGTGTGAGGAAATCCTAGGTTCGTTGAAGGTCATTTTTTCAAATTAAATAGCCACTCACATACAACAAAACCAAAATTTGACCATCTCACACAACATCATTGATTCCGCATAGCATTATTAGAATAGAAATTTATATTAAACGCAACTATCACTTCTATGTAGGTATATATAATAGTGTAATTTCAAGGTCAAACCCACAAGGAAGAGATAATAATGTGTAGTTACCTAGTAATTGGAACCTAGAAGTGGATTCCTCAGACAATTCAAAAGTTTTGATTTAAGCTAATGAATTAGATTGAACACAATTGATGAAATAAAGGGTTCAAGATCAATTTCAAGGAGCCTACACATAGGATAACCCTAAATATAACAATGTAAGTTTTATTAGATTAGAATGTGTAGCTGATCATGATTCCCCAAATTGTGTTTGGTTGGATAATATCGATATACCAAACCTAATAACCACTCTTTGGTCTAAGGGTGGTTGTCAGCCCAAATATATTAGGTTCAACTACAAAGGCATAAAATAAAAAAACTACTGGTCCCAGTTTGGTCTATTCCAATTAGGCCGGGTTCATTTCCTTAGAAACTCATGATATGGATCATATAAGAGAATTAATTAAGAATTATTTGTCAACCTAACTCTATAGATAATAAATTACCCCTGTTTTGATTTTAAATTTCATTAATGATTTTTACCCCTATTTTTGATCCATAAACCTTGGTTGTATAGACACGCACATAAAACATTGTATTAGACATGAAAATAATTAACGCAATTGAAAAAAGAATCATGATTGAATAAATATTTAATCATACAAGCAGAATATATAAGTTTATCGAAATGAAGCAAGAAATCAAACCACCATATATGGGAGAGGAAATAAAGCATGGTAGTGAAAGGCAGGAAACACCAAAAAAAATTGAAAAATAAAAAATAATTGAGAACTTATTAATTTAAAATAACAATAAAAATCCCCAAAGTATGAATTAAACAAGAAATAAACAACTGAAAAGAAAATAAAAAATGGTGAAAATCATTAAAAATTTCGGCACTTAGAATATAAATAGGCCATATCACCTTACATCATGAGCATGTTTTAAAACACAAGTCTTCTTTAACCACACTCTACCTGATAATATTATTCTATAAGTCAATGTTTGACACCATAGATGATAAATATTTGGTCTCCAATGCTTCTATATCTCATAATTTTAAAGCTTGAGTGAAAATTCCAGGGACTTTAAGACCTAAGGGTTTTATAGTGTATGTATAAATATTACACCACATGTTTTCTTCTTCTGGAAAACTTTTTGACTTGAACTAGTTTTATGAACTATTATTCATTAGTTTTTCATGAGATATTTACACCGTAAATGAATTTTTATAGTGTAAAATGGCTAAAAATAAAAGCTGTAATAGTCACTCCTTTCCAACCTTAGCTAAATTTTCTTCCAAAAACCAACCAAAAACAAATGTAAAATAGTATAAAAAATGCATGACACATAATGAATTGAATCAAAGATATATATATGAATTATGTTTATTATACCGGTGGGATCATAATTATAATTCCCTTTAATGCATTAAGTAAATATGGATATCTCATGAGATAAATATGACTGAAATGGGATTGAACCTAGTTTAGTAAGAGACACTATCCATTATGATAGTCTTGGGAATAAACCATTACTAATATGATTGAATAGAGAGTGAACCCAATCCACTATGATAGTCTTTTAAGTGATTCTCAACTACTAAGGAAATGATTTTCTAAGATAAAATGTATGCCAAAAAATTACGTCTTATGCTAATGTTATGCTCTCATGGATCATGTTATTTGATTAATTTATGATTCATGTCTTATGAACTTCCAAAATTTATGTCATGGATTAAGATTATGATCTATGATATGTAGGGAATATTATTCAAATATTAATCACATATTCTCATGCAATTATTCTCATATCATGATTATGCAATCATTGATATCTCCCTTATTTTTCCTTACTGTGCATCTGATCTTACCCTTTCTTATGTTTCCCTTCCCCAGGATATGAAGGGAATTTTGAAGTATGATATATATAATAATGGTACAAGTTGTGAATAATTAAGTAGGAGATGATGTAGATCTTATATAAACTAGTTATTTATGTATCCAAGTTTCCAAAGGAAAAGTACCTATATGATTTGATCATGTATTTTTATGTTATGTAATGAATATTCATATAATAAGATATAATACCTTTGTTTGAAAAACATTGGTCGATATAGTCACCATACTAACATATTCAATGGAGTATTAGATCCACTAGGTAGAGTCTCATTGTTACTTATAATGGTCCTATAAGGGGATAATATAAGAGATAATCCACTAACCATGGTTTACCATGTATTAGAAAGGGCTTGTGGAAGGTGTGAATAATGATATACAGTAAGAGGGAAATTACATAATCCTAATGCGGCATGTGTCCCAGTTCCCCCTAAGTACTCAAGGCATACCATGAGGTTGTTAGTAGTTCTAACATTCCCCATTAATAATTTAGAAAATACAAAATCATTCCATTTTAATAGATTATAGTTCACTAAAACCATACATAATTCATGTTTCTCATATTGTATAAACATTTTAGGTATACAATTGTTTGTGAAAAAATAAATTTATATAATCCAAAAACCTCTTAAAAATTGTGATAGTTTATAAAACCAATTTGAAAACCCTTTATTAATCAAGGTAAATTATTCCCATAAAACGTACTTAATTATTTCAAAGAAAACTAGTAAAATAAATTTAATAAACACTTTAAGTGAATGTTACAATTTCAACCCAATTAAACAAATTTTAAGAAACTCCCTTCCCAAAATATTTAAATAAAAAATGGAAAAAGTAATAATTTAAAATAATATTACTAACCTTATAAATAATATCAATTATATTTAAAATATATTTGGAAAAATCAACCAAACAAGGTTCACCGAATATACGAAGACACATAGAGTCACTAACCTTTGATATATGCAACTATTAACATTTGGTGTTATTTCACCCAATGAAGAGGAGGAAATCCCTCATTGTAAAAATGAAACCCTAAACATTGATACCCTTAACTTATACATTGATTAACAAAATTCATAGGACACTATTACCATAGTAGTGGGAAATAATAAAAGTGGAGGGAAGAAAATGAAAGAGAAAGAAAAAGAAAACCACTTACTTAACTAATCTTGATGAACTTAATGGAGGATCCACCTAATTAGAAGCAAAAAGGAGGGAGAGAAAGGGGTAGCTTTTTGGGAATGATAGAAGGTTATGATGGGTAATAAAAGAGTGATAAAGTGGTTAGCTTTGAATTAAAAAAAATATAGAAATTCATAAGTTTTAATTCCAGGTCAATAACATGGTTTAGAATCACCATTTGGAAAGCCATGTGACAACTTCTAGAGTAACTAGGGAATGTTGTTAGTTTAGAAACACAATATTGGGAATTGTGCACCAATCATGTGAATATTATTGGAATGTGATTCACCCCTTACCTAGTTTAGGTCGAATAGTTGGTACGAACCATGTGCTAATTGTGTGACATGTATTGTCCCTCATTTTTTTATATTTTTTAAGAAGATCTAACCTAAAAAAGTAAAAAATAAATAAATAAATAATGATTCTCATACCGGAAAATAACATCATAGTTGTCCCAAAAAACCGTAAAAATAATGATACAAACACCATGATGCAGTGACCACAAAAAATACGTATTCTCCAACTCCTCTAAGAATTAAATAATGATGTAGTGACATAGTGGAATAATATAATTTTCTAACAATAGATTTTTTTTTAATAAAACAAAATCCACTTCCAAAATTTACCACCAAATTCATCCCCCAATATATCTAAAACCTTAAATCCAAAAAGTATAGGGCTGGTGAAATCTACACCTCTTTAGTTTTTTTTATAATGGAAAACCTTTTTAGATAAAATATTTACTATTTTTAATTTTTATAGATAAAAGGTTTTTTTTAAAAGGTAATTTATCTTTTGGTATTTTTAAAGAGAATAAATGTTTATAATTTTTAAGTATTTTTTTTTATTTTTAGAAAGGAAATTCCATGTTTTAAGAACCATAAGAATTTTATTAAAAAATTATATATATAAATATTTTTAAAAAATTTATAATAAAAAATAAGTTCTTCATATTTCTTAAAAATAATATTTAAAATTTTTCAAGAAACTAAATGTTTTTAAAAAAAAATTATAAAAAAAATTTATTTTTTTGTCATTTAATGTTTTTTTACAAAAATATTTTTAATGAAAAAATATATTATAAATAATTTTACATCCATTGAATTTAAAGAAATAAATAATTTTTTAAAATTCACTACGTAAAAAATATTTTAATATTTTTGAAGGAAATTTTCTTATTTTATTAGATTTTTAAAAATGATTATTTAATAATTTTAATGTAAAAGTGGTGTTTTTTAAATTTTTGGTGTTAATATTCATTCTTTAAGGAAAAATAATATTTTAAAATTGTTTTAAAATGAAAAGGATACTTTAAAATTTAAAGGGGATGTATTATTATTACTTCTATTTTAAGAGAAATATTTTTTATATTTTTTAAAATAAAAAATGAGAAATTTTAAATTTTTGGATCAAAAAGTTATTTTTAGATTCAAATTTTTATTTTATTTTATTAGGAGCTAAAGTAAATTTATTTGAGTATTTTTCAGTGACAAAGTAATAAAATTTATTTTTTAAAATCACATAAAAGTATTTTGTAAAATAATTTAATGAAAAATTAGAATTTTATTATGAATAGGATAATTGTATAATGATTTTTTTAAAATAAAATAGATGAATTTATATTTTAATTTTTTGAGTATTTTTAAATAAAATTTATTATTTTTATTTTAAATTTAAAATATTTAAAATTATAAATTATTGATTTTTTTAAAAAATGGAATTTTTTATTTTGATTATAAAACAAAACCATGGATTTCTTCTTCTTAGTTTTTAAGTGATTTTTTAATAATTCTCAATAAAAACTAAGATTTTTTAACATTTTATAAAATGTAAACCATGTGACTTATATTTTTTGAATTGTTTAAATGAAAAATAATATTTTTTATAGTTTTAAAATATATTTAATAAAAAATAGAATCATTATTCTTGTTTTTTTTAGTTTTTTAACAAATGAAAGATATATTTTCAGTGGAAAGTGAATTTTAAATTTTTTTATAAAAAATACATGTTTTTTATTTTTAATTGAAAATGTTGTTTTATTTATTTTTTTCTTAATAGGGGTGACACAACCTCCAGACTGGAGATATAGTATGATTATTTTTGATAGAGGGGCAACATAGTAGAAAGACTAGAGTAATGGATTAATGCATGTTGTTCTTTTGAGAGTTTGGGTCATCTCCTCTAAAGGGTCTTTAGGTCATCTTCAATAAAGCCTTCAAGTATTTAGGAGCTTGGGCCTTCGGGCTTTAAATATGTAATAAAATAGGTCTCATGAGTGTTTGTCATTCTGTGCGGGGAGGGATGAGGTTTAACTCACTAGGGTGCTTGAGTGTGTGAGTTGTTTGCATTTTGTAATCACTTGTACCTAAAATACAATTAAAGACCATTTCAACATATTTTAAACCATTTATAATGATTCTTTTAATATTTTTCAAAATGAAATAAATTTATTTTTTAAAAATGTAATACTAAAAGGATAAAAAAATCAATTTAAATTATAAAAAAGTTCTAAATTTTAATATACGATTAATAAAATTTAAAAATATTTTTTTTAATTTTAAGAAAATTTGTTTTCCAAAAAAAATATTTTACAATGAAAATTAAAATTTCATGAAAAGGAAAAAAATTAATTATTAAATAAAAAATTTATTTTTCAAAGATGTTATAAAACTTATATCTTTATTTTTTAATTTTCAAAAACTAAAAAAAATTTATTTACTATTTTTGAAGTTTTTAATGAAATCAAAGATTATTATAATTTTTTTAAGAAAAATATATAATGGATTTTCTTTTGTTTTTTAATGTTAAATAGATTTATATATTGATTTTCAATAAAATGATGTGATTAATATGAATGAGGATTTATTTAAAATTTTCCACAATTTTAAATAATGTTTATTTTTTATTTTTTGAATGAAATATATTTTGATTATTTTTGAAGGAAAATAAAATTTTTATTTATATGAAAATTTGGTTTTTTATTTTACTAATAAAAGGTGCAATTATTTTAAATAATAAGTAATACTTTTATTTCATTTTAGAAACTGATGATTTTACCTGAATTTATTTTTAACATAAAAAGTTTTCTTAAATTAAAATATATTTTTTATTAATTTTTAAATAAAAAGGGCCATTAAAAAATTAAATTGAAAATTGTTTTTTATATAAAGGGTTTTTTATAAATTTATAAAAAATGTTAAATAAATTAAGATATATTGTTTTATTTTTTAAATGAAAGTGGGGACATTATTTTGTGGAAAATGGTATTTCTTTTAATTTTATAAAGTTAAAAAATGGGGTTTTTGAAATATAAAATTATATATTTTTTAAAATGAAAACATGGTTTAAAAAAAATAATTGAAATACATAATTTTTAATAAAATAAATTTTTTATTATTTATATAATAAAGGTTAATTTATAATGTTTTAAAATGAAAAATGTTTTTTAAAAAGTTTTGATATAAAAATAGATTGTTTATTACTTATTGAATAAAAATATAAGATTTATTTTCGATTTTTATATAAACCCATATCCTTACTTATTGAAATTTTTATCGAAACTATGCTTAAAAAATATAGGGAATTAATTTAGTTAATTTTTTTAATTGCTTATTAATGATTTTTTATAAAAATATATAAGACTTTTTAAATTCTGGAATAAAAAATAGATTTTTTATATTCTTTATTAATAAAGAGGCTTGACCTTAACCTTCTGAGTTAATAGATTTTTTTATATGGAAAAGTAGAACTTTTTAATTAAAAATATATATTTTTTAATTTTTGAAGAGAAATAACACATTTATATTCTCCTAAAAGGTAACGACCGTATATTTTTTCAAAATTATTTTAAATGAAAAATGATATTATTTTTATTGTTAATGAAAAAGGGGTTTTTTAAAGAAAAGTGTTTTTTTATTTGTAAGAATTTTTTTATTTTTTAAAATTTTTGAATTTCTTTTTATTGATAAACTAAATTTCCTAGGTTAAAATAATGTTTTTATATGTTTTTTATAATATAAAAAAATATTTTATAATGAAAAGGTTAAAATAATTTTTTATTTATTTTTAAAGAAAAGTAAAATAAATTTTTTTTGGAAAATTTCTAATTAAAATAATTTTCTATTTTTTATTTTCTATTTTTTTTATTTTTTAAATGTTAATGGTAAATTTGTAAATAATGGTATAGTTTTTAAATTTATTTATTTAAACGAGAAAAGGGTATTTTTTTACATTTAATTTTATTTAAAATAATGACCGTTTTTTAAAATTTTTTATGGTCAAGGGATATTTTTTTAATTATTTATAAAGATAATTTTTTTTTTCATTTTATTGATTTTAATTTTTTTTGCATATTTTGAGTTTTTTGAAGTTTATTATTTAAAATTAAATTAATATATATTTTATTTTTAAATAAAAAAATTTGATTTTTTTATTAAATGAAAAATTTATTTTTTTAAAAAAAATTAGAAAAATAGATATTATTATTTTATAATGAATTATATTTTTTTAAAAAATAATTTTTTATATTATTTATTGTTAAATAAAATGGGGTGTTTATTGGTTATAATCTTTTTTAATGAATTATAATACTTATATAATATAAATGTGATTTTTTATTTTTTATTTTTTTAAAGAAAACGAGAACTTTTTAATTTTATATTTGTGGAAAATAGATTTTTAAAATAAATATTTTAATTTATCATAGAGAAAGTATTTTTTATCTTATATATTATATTTTTTAAAATAAAAAATGAAGTTTTTAGGGAAAAATATGTCTTTTCAACATAAAGATATTGATGGGAGGTTCAATAAAACTTTTTCTTATTTATTAGTTAAATCAAAAGTAAAAAAATGTTCTTTTAATATATATCTTATAAATATTGGTTCTTTGGTTTCTCCTATTGAGAACAAATATGTTATTCAATAATGGGAATATAATTTGATGATTCTTAAGGTGTATCTTGTGAGGTCCTAGTGAGATGAAAATATGGACTGGAGAGGGGTGAGTACCCCTTTTTAAAAATTTAAAGAAATTTTTGTTATCAGAGTAATAAACAATGAAAATAATGTAATGGAAAATAAAACAAAGAACATATGATATTTTTATAGTAATTCGGATCACTAAGATCCTACACTACTCTTCAATATTCTCTAATCGGTGAGAAGACTTATATTCACTAAAAAACTCACTTTTTTTAGGGAGTGGTAACCCAGTCACAAATGTACCTTTTTCTTTCATGGGAGTATAACCCAATTATAGAGGTTCCTTTTGCTCGCCTGATAATATAACCCAACTGACTTTTACAAGATTCACAACCCACCTAACATTTTAATTAGTTCATGATCCACCAAATATTTTTGGATTCACAACATGAACAACCATTTGAATAAGAGGAATAACATAGAAAGATATATTTTGGATGGGAATATAATGATCTGTCTCTTGAGGCACAAACATAAGTATGAAAAGATATAACAATGAAAACCAGAAATAATGATGATCAGTAGAGAGAAGATGATGATGAATGTTAATGAAACTCAAGAACTTCAATCACTTCATTAGTAGATGATCAAAATTTGATTTTCCTTCACGATCACACTAGTGGAACATTAGTTAAAACAAGGATTCAACACTTCACAATTCTCATATAGTATTATATTTTTCTGTCTGTATCTTACTTGAATAAATTTAATCGAGTTTATTTAATCAAATTCCTCCTTGATCACCTTACAACTTCCAAATTTTAAATATTAACTCTATGATATTCTTAAGTAATAAGGACCATCTAAATAATTAATCATAGTATGCCGTGATTTAGAGAATAATTGTACTTAAAAATAATACTATTTACTAGTAATTTGAATTATCACACTCATTTTAAGAGAAGTCTCACACTCTATTATTCATTCATAAAATTACTATAAAACACTTCCAATATTATTTTTAAAACAAATATATACTTTAAGATTAAAAAAACAGTTAGGATTTTATCAAATAAAATTGAAAAAATATGAAGTTTTTTAAAACATCAAATAATCACTAAAATATAGAATCATTACCCAGAAACTTCAGGTGTGTATATAAAATGAATTTATACTCAAATACTTAATCAAACATCTAATTATATTTTAGAAAAATATAATCAGTTATTTAATTGAAATAATAGTTAAACTATTTTCTTAATTGGTAGTAACAAATGCTTTCTACCACTACTGTTATGTTATCACTACTATTAGAACAAGAGTGGTTGTTACCACTAGTTATGAGGTTCTACCAATATTTATGTGGTACTACCATTAGTTATGTTTTTCTATGACTAGTTATGAGGTGTTTCTAATTCTAGTTATGAAGTAATACTGCCACAAGTTAGGTAGTTCTACTACTGCTAGTTATGAAGTCCTGATACTATTAGAAGGTAAAGCACTACTCATTTTCCTTGTTTGTAAGGGTAAGAGGTATTTTTCATGTTTTTTTGTAAGGGATAGAATATCTTTTATAAGTTGTTTAAAGGTAAGGGTAACTATGAATAAGGGTTACTATGTATAAGGGTAACTTATAACACTATTTAAAGGTACAACAAATTTCATATGTGTTGCATAAAGGTACTTATAGAGTTACGTAATGGAAAACATTAAGTTATATTCACCATGTAAAGGTAAAATGTATTTCATAAAAACATTTTAAGGGTAGATATAATTTACTTAATACCATGTATAGGTATTTAGAACCTTGTGTAAAGGTTGTGTCAGTTTTCTAATACTTGCAAAATGGTAACCTCATACCTGTGTAAGTGTAACCCATACTTGCATAAGAGTAACCTAATACTTGCATAAGGGTAAATGATACTTGTGTAAGGGTAAATCTCTAGATCTAAGACTTGCGTAAGGTTAAAATATAAATCTATGTAAGGTCACTTCGATGTTTAAGAAACTGACATAAAGGTAGAATAAGATTTGAAAGATAAGTATAATGGTAAAAATTAATATTACACATGGTTAAGGAAAACTTACATAAAGGTAATACCAAGCTTGTGTAAGCGTTCTTTACATATTAGAAATCTTATATAAGGGTGAGATATAATTATATATGTGTAAATAAAAATTATTATAAATAATACAAAACTTGAAATCAAAAAAAATAATTGAAGATTAATAAAAATAAATGTTGAATTAAATTAATATAATTTAATTTATTATTAAAAATTATAGTATTTTCAATAAATATTTTTAAATGAAATTATTTTCAATTTAAAAAAATAGTAAAACAAATAAAATACAATACCAAAAGCAAAACACTCAACAATTACAATCTCCCCCATTTTGTAAATTCAAAAACCAAAATTTTGATTTTAAAACTCCATATTTTCTCCGAATTTTTGAAATTTATCAAAAAGTAAAAATATAATTAAAGAATTATCCTTCTAAAATAATATATAAATTCTAAATGATTGAATAATAATTGAGAGCTGGGGGGGGGTTGAATCAGTTGTTCACATTTTATAAGTTTCAAGACTTTTAGAAACTTAACCCCTAAAACCTGTTAAAATTTATTTCCTTATCAACTTTTAGTAAATAATAATGCATGAAAAAAGTAGGAAAGAAAGTAAAGTACATAATATTTACAAGGTTCTTCCTCAATGTGAGAACCTACATAATTTCCATAATCAATCTCGTGGGTCTATAGAAATCCACTATTTTGAAAAAGTGAATGCAACTTGTGCCAACTTCTGTTAGACACATTCTATCTCCCGATAGGAATGATTACACCATATCTTATTAGTTTAAAATATTTTCTTATAAAAAAATTGATCTAAACAAAAGGATAAAATGTTTTGAAACTTCTCCAGAATTTCTCAGTTTGAATCCTCATTCCAATTTTTCTGGATCCAATTTTCTCAATCTGATGAGTCTGGATACAATTTTTACAATCCGATGAGTCTGGATTAGATTATCTCAATATGATGAGTTGGAATATAATTATATCAATATGTTTGACTAAATATATTGAACCCATTCCCAATCTATAAAACTCAAAATATTCTCAAATAATCAATACGATTTACTTATGTACGATTGATTGAATACAATCTTCTCAATATGATCTTTCTCAATATGATAAACAAAATTTCATCTGTCTGATCCTCCTCATGAGATCCCTATTAAAAAATAAATTTCAATTGATTTCTTTAGAAATCCACCTTTTATTCCTATGTGAAAATTCCACAATTAAAAAATGACTGGAACAAGTATTTATAGGCAACTTAGAAACCAAAAGTTAGAAACTTGAAAACTTTTCCAGCTTCCTCAAATTTGAAAAAATATGAAAATATCTCACATTTAAAACTTTAACTTTGACTTCTTCAAATTTTTTTATATTTCTATGATATTTATAAAAAAAATTAATTTTATGTTTGATGTTCTAAAGTTTTCATAAAACTTCTAGAATTTATTTTTGAGTCTTCATCCTAATCAGCTAAATACAATTTATTTTTCCTTCTCAATAAATCTAAATTTTGTATCCTTCTCAATGAATCCAAATTTTTTATACTTATCAGTGAATCTAAATTCTATATCTTTCTTAGTGAATTGAAATTCTGTATCCTTCTCAGTGAATCTGAATTTTGTAACCTTCTCAGTGTATCTAAATTCGGTATCCTTCTCAATGAATCTGAATTCTATATCCTTCTCAGTGAATCCAAATTCTGTACCCTTCTCAGTGAATCTGAATTATGTATCCTTCTTAGTGAATCAAATTCTATATCATTCTTATCTCATTATTATTGGATTATCATTATGATGTAATTCCCATTACAATGGAATTCCCATTATGAAGGATATCCCATTATGATGGAATCTCTATACTGAAACTTTGAAATTCTTAAAACCTCTCCACCATTTCTTCAAAAATATTTTATCATGAAGGTTTTCATTATTTGTGAGAAATTTATAATTATAAATTCATCATAATTTTTTTAGAAAGTATGAAGAATTTATAACATCTGAATTCACTTTATTCAACAAACCTATTCTGTAATAATATAACTTCTTCACTTAGGAACTTATTTCTTTCTCTGATTTTGAAAAAGAAAAAATTATAGGAAAAAAAATTCTACCTCTGATTCTTTTGGATCTGATGAGTTAAATACAATATAGATGGATCCTATTCTTGGATAAAAAACATTTATATACAAAAACTTCCACTAGTATCTTTTTTTTCTCCCTTTTCTTTTTATATAACTTTTATTTTTCTCTCCCCCATTATATGATAAACACAGATTCAGATTCATAAAATAAATAAAATTAAAAACTTCTTAAAAAGTAAAAAAGTTACTAATTTATCTCCCCCTTTATCAATATAATCCAAATCATGGCGAGGGTTATTTCTTATGAGGTTCAAAAGGAAATGATAGTAACCTTAACATGAAGTTACAACCTTAATTCCAACAACATGTCCTTCAAAATTTATTTTTTAAATATATCAGCAATGTGATACTTTTTTGAAATGTATTCTAGAAAAACATCTCTAGAAACAAATTTCTCTATTTTAAATTGAAGCTTTATATCAATGTGTTTTGATCTTGAATGTTGGATATGATTTTTAGAAAGATAAATTTCACTCTGATTATCACAAA